>CANSZD010002918.1:11980000-12271543 GCA_947648045.1 Beta corolliflora | reverse complement strand
GGGCTTTTTCCTCTAGTGTGGGTTAGAAAATTTACGGGTAAGTACCTTACCTTAATGGTTCTTGGTACGGATGGGCGGGCTCATTACCCGTGACTTAATAGTTTGACAGATATCATGGCCATATGATTTGCTTTGAGAGATAATTAATGTGTTTAACTCATGGTTTATCCGAACATAAGTCTTGACCATGTTAAACAGGCTTCATAAATTGCTTTTATCTTGACTACCCTCTTTTCCACGAGGAGGGTACGGTATCTCGTTGTGGTTTAGTTAAATTTATTGCCTTAATTTCTTCGGGAAAGATAAATTGGGTGTAACGGCGTTTTAACTTGACCCTAATACATTGTTTTTATTTCGCACGGGGCGGTATGGCATCTTACAAAATCATGCAATTTTGTAATATGTAGGTAACTTTAGGCCCTTTGTATAGCTCGGGGAATTGATGATAGCTCTTCTGCATTCATTGTATATCTTGAATTAAGAATGCCATAATCATAAAGTTGCTTGGATTAACTTTGCATTACTGACGAGCCTTGCTATTAACTTTCGTTTATCCTTTTTAAAGGATTAGTTACATATCCACCATCGATTTCTCCATGGCGGTCTTTTGTGGTTGTTTCGAAATGTATTTAGTCTCATAAGCAATAAGTAAGAAATTATCTATATATTTACGAACCGAAGGATTCATAGTTTGTTTAGTTCCTAGGGTTAACTTTTCTTTGCAGGAGGTGGTATCCGGTATAAGGCTTGGAAAATTTAGTTCGTTGATAACTCGGAGTGGGGTTATAGGTTTGTAAGGACATACTTCGTTTGAAAGGAGGATTAACTTTTTTGTTGTAATAATTCGGCTTTTATATTTTTGGCTAGTGCCACATATCGCTTGCTCCTTACTAGGATTCTTTGGAAGTGGTCGTTCTTTTCATAGAAGCAAATTCTTCCATTAACCGTTTGAGTCGTATCTTGAGCTCTTGGTTTTCTAGAACCAATTATTGAGCTATTTCTTGAGAGATAGTCCGAAAACAATTTTCATTAGTTTTTAATAATTCAATAGAGAACTCATATTGATTGATGTCGGCTATTATTCGATTTATCTCCTTTCGTGTAATGGAATCTTGTAGTTTTTTGGGTTAACCGGCTTCCTAACAGTCCTATTATTTGTTCTAATGATGAATTTAATATAAACTATATAACATTCGAATTTTTTGATTCCATATTTTACCGTTTTAATTCCTTTTTATTTATATCCCAATTGATTTCATTTGCCTTAAATGTTCCCGAGTGATATCGACAAACATATTCTTTTTTATCGTTTTTATATCTATACTTTAATACCGCTCCGTAATTAGTTATTAGTTTCACTAGCATCTGTTTCCACTATCCATGTAAATTCTTTGTCTTCATCGGGAAAGCTTAGTTTTGGTAGCTTTACGACTAATTCCTTAATTTTTTCTAAAGTCTTTGTGTCGGTATCATTCCATCTAAAATCGTAGTCTTTCTTTAGTTTTTTAGTTAACGGTTCAGGTATATTGTGATAGTTTAGGGATAAATTCTTTAACTTTGATTGACTATTCCTAAGAACTTTTGTAATTCCTTTTTAGTATTAATTTCTTGTTGAAACTCTATAATTTTTTGGGCTATATGATCTTGCATTTTTATTCCACTTTATCTATTTCAAATCCTAAGAATTCAATCCGTGTTTTGAATAATTCCATTTTCTTTTTGCTTAAAACTATACCACTAGTTTTAATAATTTCTATAAACTGTTCTAATAACTTATAATGCTCTTCTTGAGTTTTCGAATAGATTAGTATGTCATCAATATAGACTACACAATTTGATAATTGATTTAAATATTTATCCATAAATGCTTGGAATCTACACGGGGCATTTTTATATCCAAAAAGGTAAAACATTCCATTCATAAAATCCATTAGGGACTTTGAATGTCGTTAATTGTTTAGATTCTTCGGTTAACTTTAATTGGGTGAAAACCACTTTTACAATCAAATTTTGAAAAATAATTATATCCTTGTATTTGTCTCATTTTAAGTATCTTATTTGGTATGGGGTAATTGTATGTTATTGTTTTTTCATTTAAGATTCTATAGTCGATAACCATTCTTGTTTTTCCTCTCTTTTGCTTTCAGAATGATTATTAACTATGAACGCACTACTACTATGTTTTGAATTACTTGGTCTAATTAGTTTTCCAGCTACTAGTTCCAAGTTATATGCATTTTAAATTCTTTTTCATCTCTTTGAGTATTATTAAAAGGTTTTTGTGATATGATACTATTTTGGTCTTTTAATGTTATTTGTATTTCGGTTTATGCTTATGCCAATTTTCTAAAGGATTTTCGCTGCATAATTCTTCTAACTTAGTTTTTAAAGGAGTAAGTTTATCTATATGTAATATTCCTATTTCTATTATGTCTAAATTGTTGATTCCTTTTTTTGGTTTTCATTTTTTGGACTAGTTTTGCTTCTTCTCCTATTTTACAATTTTCCCATTCTATTGGTAATCTTTCTTTATTAGTAACTACCTTGGCTTTTAGCTTATGTTGGCAAGGGGTAGACAAAGTAAGAAATTCTTTATCTATACTAAAGGGTTTATATTGGTTTAAGAAATTAGTTCCTAATATAATATCTTTTCCTATTAATTCAAAGCAATATACCTTAGGTATGACTAGTATTTTATCCCAAATTTGTATTTTTATATTTGTTTGATAAAGAGTAATTTTACTACTATTATTATTAAATCCGTTTATTTTAAAGGGAGTATTTAATCTTTTCCATTACGGTAAACAATTTTCTTTCATAATTGTTGTTTGAGCTCCCGTGTCTACCATTGGTGTATAATATCTACTTTTATATCCATCAAAGGTTATCTTTACTAAAATATAAATTAAATTACTCATTTTTATTAAGGATGGCTAATTGATTTTTCATCTTGCGTAACTTTTGTTTTAATACCTCTATATCTCTTGTTTTCTTTTGTTCTTCATTAGATAAAGTTCGTATACTATCTCTATGGCATTCTCGCAAATATTATGTATTGCGGTCTTTGACTTATATATGCCTTTTCTTCTTTTGATATCTCTATCTGTTTTTGTAATTTTATTAATTCTATCAAACTTGGTATATCATTACTCATTGATTATTCTAGTTTTAGATTGGGTTTGATTATAAATAAATTCAAAATAGTCTTGGTCTATTTTCCAAGGTTTAACCTTTTCTAAAAATTCCTTTCCTAAAATAATTTCATTGTTTAGGGTTATGACATATTCAATATTTATTTCTTGAAAGGCAATTTTTGTTGTAAGGATTATTAATCTATTAAAGTTTTCATTTATTATTTTGTTTGTTAAGTTTTTTAAAGGAATATAATTACTTTCCTTATTAACATCTAGTTTTGCAATTAAACTTTTAGTTTCTATTTGTATGTTTATGTAACATTCGTGTGATTGTATTCGAATAGGTAGGTTGTTAGTTAAATCTCGTTTAGATCTAGAAACGCTTAATCGTTTTTTTACTATTTCTAAGTCTTCATAGTCCGGTTTAGAGTATAATTTTATTCCTTTTTCTATAGGTAATATAAGACCCGTAAAAGGAGTATCTATAGTAATTGGTCTTAGTTTATTTTTAGTATAAACCTGATGTTGATCGGTTAATATATAAGCATTTTTACATTGTACTGTCATAACTTTTGATCCACTTGTCATGTTTATTCCATCTAGTTTCCAATATAAGACTAATGTCTTTTCTATATTTTGGTCAGTTAAACTTATAGAATAATTAGGCTTAATTATGAATCTAACCTTTTGATAAATAAGATTTCCTTTAAGTTGTGCTATAATACTTTGTTCTATAGGTTCTTTAATTCTATCATCGGCTAATTCTAATTCTAAGGGAGTATCTATTCCTTCCTTAAAACAGGCTTTTATTATTATTTCAATGGTACGCTAATTCTACAAATCTAAATGTGATTGGTTTATTTTTTAATATGTTGTTAATTTTAGTTATTTCTTCATTTAACACTTCTTGTGTTATTAATGGGACTCTAGTGTTACCTTGTACTTGTGTTATATCTATAACATGTTCTCTATCAGCTATAACTAAATATTCCTCCTTTTTCCTTTTAAAATACTTAGTCAATTCAAATTTTTTCTTTTCAATTATTTTATTAGGAGATAATGTAAATCCTTCATGCTTCAACGCATTATACCTTTGTAGATCAAAAATAGCTCTTTGATTTTTATGTTGTACAGTAATATCTTCATCGTAGTCAACTTCTTGTAATTCTTTATCCATTACTATCAGTTTCTGTATTATCTTCTTCTTCACTACTTCTTATTTCATTATTATCTGTTTCGTATTCCAAGACATATATTTCTTCGTTTGGTGGTATATTATTTTTACCTATTTCGTATTCTGCTATATGTAGTTCAATAAAATTAACATTTTTTATGTTTTTATTAGTATTTTTAGTTGTTTTAGTCTTACATTCTTTTGCTATGTGACCTATCTGTCCACAAATATAACATCTACATCTTTTTGGATTTTTTGCATATTTATAGATTTTTCTTTTTATAAAGTTATTTTTATTTGATTTCTTTTTATTTTTATATTTTTCATATGGTTTGAATCTTTTATATCGTCTTTGTATTAATTTGGGTCTTTTAGTTTTATATCTTTTGTTTAATTTGTGACAACCAAATTTAGGTATTTCATATTTTTCACAACAGTCACTTATTTTAGCTTGTTTTCTAAATGCCTTTTGGTTATTGATTTCAATACAATAATTTTTATACCATGTTTGTAAAAATGATATTTGTTCACCTAAAGTTCCTGTTTTAGGTTCTGTATAATATGCTTCTTGTACCATAATGTTTATAGGTATTGGTAATTTTTCAAAATATAATTTTCGAAATACAGCTAGTTGTTCAGGTGTTTCGGTTCCAAATTCATAATAATTCATTTGGAATGCACAATTATATTTGTTTAAATCTTCTGGACACATGGAACATATTTGCATATTATATAGTTGGGACTTACAGTATTCTTTCTTAGCTTCTGCATATTTTAAATCTGCATTTGGATTGCCAAATTCTCTTCGAATTATTTTTTCGTATTTTTTCAACATTTGTGTTGAATATGTCATTTCAGTTCCTTCTATCTTAGTACTTCGTAATTCTGTTAATTCTGTTATTCCTATATTAGTTAAATAACTTTTTGCTATTCCTGTTATTGTGGCTTCAATATAATTAGCCGCCGCACTAACTGGTATTTTGGCTTCTATTAATTTTGCATTAATTCTAGCTATCCAATTTTGTATTTCTAATTCAGCATTTGTAGCGCAATCTAGATTTAGGATTTCTCCTGTTTGGTTATCTCTTGGTATGTAATCATTTTCTATTTTTCTTCGATATTTCCATATATAGTCATTATTTTTATGATTATACCCATATTTCTTCTTTTTAAAAGTAGGTTTATGATTTCTATTAGTTTCCATATAATCATAATCGTCATCCGGTGTAGGCCTTAGTAAGTGCGTTAATTTCTTCATCTTTTTCGAATTAAAGTCCGATTCTAAATGATTTGAATATCTAAATTCTTGACTTGATTGTTCAGAATAAAATTCTTCACTATTTTCTTCTAGAGTATTTACCTCTATATTATTTACCTCTAGTCGTTCTATTTCTGTAGTTAAAGTTTCTATGGTAGTATTATTTATTATTTCGTTATCCGATTCGTGGATTTCGATATTTCAGGTATTTTCTTTAATGTTGCATATAAGTTTGTTCTTCTATTTTATCAAACCTATTATTATATTCTATTTTAAGATTTTGTATTTCTTCATTAAAATTATTTTCTACTCTGTAGACTTTATCTAATATTTGTTTGGTATTAATATGTATTATTTTGATAGATTCTTCTATTTTTCTCATTCTTTCATCATATTTTCTTTCTATCTTTTCTAATTTTTTATAGATGTCATTAATTGTTTTATTGTCTTGATAGCTACTTTCTATATTTGTTATTTGTACTAAATTATTTTCTAGTGCTAGTCTTCTTTCCCTGTCAAATTCGTTTTCTAGTATCATTTGTTTTCTATCTTTTATTAAATAAAATCTTCCTTCACTTATTTACGCAAATTGTCTATTTTGATTAGTCTTGTGTATTTTAAATGGACCATCGGGGTATCTAATAATTTCTTCTTCAATGATTTTTTCATTTTTATTCATTATTCTAATTGTTCAATTATTCTTTCATATTCGATTTCTATTCTTTTTCTTAAAAGTAAATGCGGAAATAACTGAGAATATTCTTTAGTTATCTTCTTTTCTAAGATTTCATAACCTTGTTCTTCTAGTTCTATTGGTATTTTAGTATTACTTGATTCCGATTTATCCGGATCATTCTTACTTTCTTTTTAGTAATTGTATAATTAATAAAATATTTGTATTAATTATTTTTAGATTAGCTCCAAAATTTTCTTCTTTTCCTAGTTCACTCATACATATAGGGTTGGTTTTTTATCTAAAGTATAATTAATATAATCTTACTTGTTAATTTGTTAGCTATATCCTCCTGTTCTTTTATTTGTATATTTAGCAAGTCTATTTGGTCGTCAAAAGGTTTTAACTCTTTTTCTATTTCTTCATGATTACGATTATCATTTAATTTTGCTCGTTCTAATATTTGTATTTTATTAATGATAGCTATTTGTTTTTGATTTCTCAATTCTAAATTTTTTATATCGCTTGTATAGTTGATATAAAATAATTTCGATTAACCCGTCCTCTAGCCTCTTTTATTTGTGATTTAGTACTCATATGTATAAGGAATTTTGTAAATCTCTAAGTTCTTGTTTAGCTATTAAGTTTCTGTTTTTCTTATTTTGTAACTTAGTTAAATACTTTTTCAAAGCATTTTTTATTTCATTATCTTTTCTTCTATAGGCTTCATATAAATAATTTTCATAATCATCTATTTTATCTTGTATGATTCTATTACGGACATTTAATATGTTATCTCTCGTTTGTATATAATCCTTGACGTTTTTTATTTGTGTCTTAATAGTCATAACGAATTTATTAATTGTTCAAGTTCTATTAATAATTGTCTTAGTTCTATTTGTTTTAATAGTTCTAATAATTTTTTAAATTCTAGTTGAACTCTTGAAAGTTTTTCTATTCTATTTAGTTCTTCCTCTATTGAATTAAGTAAAGAACACCTTATTGCAGTATCTTCTTCTTTAGCTGCTTAAATATAAGAAAAACTATTTTGATCTTTTATACTATTGATTTTAATTAGTAAAGCATAATTTATCCATTCAACACGTAGTTTAACAGTTTTTATTAGAGAACTCATAAGCTAAGTAAATAATCAGGCAAATATTTAAGCAAATAAACAAGTGAATAGGTAATTAATCTGTTTCTTTATGAACTTCCTTTTAAGACTCAATCCCTTTTGCTCATAATAAACCTTAATCGGTTAATAACAATTCTATCAGCTTTCATATAAGTACTGCTAATCCGCTTTGACAACCCTTAAGCACTTAAGCATAATTAAATAAATTCATGTTTTTCAACCTCACCACATAGGTTTTATGCATCACGCCCTCAACGCCTTCTCATTCTCAACGGCTAAACGGGCTCCTGCTACCAATTGTCTCTTGGTTTCGAAACATGATTTTACTTAATCGGGGAAAGCATAATTAAGATAGCATACATCCTATATGAAATTATAGAATTATCTTAACAGATCTCAGTATTATTATAAACTAGGGGATTGAATTTAAATTTAGTTCATACGAAAAGGAATTACCTTATCTGCTTCCATAATTGTCTGTAAATTATCTTGAGGAATTAGCTCTAAGTGAATAACTCCGATTTCTTGTGAATAGTAAGCTCTGATACCAACTTGGGGGATGAAGCGTGTTTATTATTTGAGAGAAGAAAAGTTAGAGAGAGAAGAAAAGTTAGAGAGAGAAGAAGAGTAGTGAGTGGTGAGAAGCTTGCTGATGCTCTTTGCTTCACCCGATCTTATTTATAGGCAAAGTTATTACAAGTATGCATCTGATTTTACAAAACTATTCATACTACTATTTGCTATAGTGAAAAGTGCTACAAAGAAATGCATTCACTATTCACATATTTTACGCGTTAGCCGCCTAACTTTTGTCCGTTGTAACTATTACAAAGTTTATACATTACGGGAAAAACATCTTCCTATCCTATTTGTAGACGGGTGTTTTATTCTTGTATGTTGTGCTCTATCCGAGGTAGTAGATCTTTGCTTGTAGATGATTCGCTCTATCTTCCTAGTTGTCCATATCTTCAATTATTGAGTACAGTCATTTGTTTAACTCCACACATTTTACATGAGTGGTTATTATTTTCTTTGCATCCAACCGCAATATCTTTGCAAAGTATCTTGGGTTAGAAAATTTACGGGTAAGTACCTTGTAACTGGTTCTTGGTGCGGATGGAGCCGGGCTCCATACCCATGACTTAATAGTTTCGGCCGTATCATGGCCATATGATTTGCTTTGAGAGATAATTAATGTGTTTAACTCTCTATGGTTTATCCAAACATAAGTCTTGACCATGTTAAGCAAGGCTTCATAAATTGCTTTTATCTTGACTGCCCTCTTTTCAGAGGAGGTGCGGTATCTCATTGTGGTTTAGTTAAGGCTGTGCCTTAATTTCTTCGGGAAAGATAAAATTGGTTGTGCGGCCCATTTTAACAACCCTAATACATTGTTTTATCTCGAGAAAGTAACTTCGCCTGGGGCGTATAGCATCTTACAAAAATCATAGGAGATTTTGTAATATGTAGGTAACTTTTAAGTTGCTTTGTATAGCTCAGGAATTGATGATAGCTCTTCTCCATTCATTGTATATCTTGAATTAAGAAGGCCATAATCATAAAATTGCTTTGATTAACTTTGCATTGCAACCGGGCAACGCTATTAACTCGTTTATCCTTTTTAAAGGATTGGTTACATATCCACCTTCGATTTCTCCATGGCGGTCTTTTGTGGTTATTTACGGAAATGTATTTAGTACGTTGGCAATAAGTAAGAAATTATCTATATATTTACGGGCGAAGGATTCATAGTTTGTTTAGTTCCTAGGGTTAACTTTTCTTTGAAGGAGGTGGTATACGGTATAAGGCTTGGAAAATTTAGTTCGTTGATAACTAGAGTGGAGTTATAGGTTTGTAAGGACATACTTCGTTTGAAAGGAGGATTAACTTTTTTTTTTGTAATAATTCGGCTTTTATATTTTTGGCTAGTGCCAATATCCGCTTGCTCCTTACTAGGATTCTGGAAGTGGTTGCTCTTTTCATAGAAGCAAATTCTTCCATTAACTGTTTGGCCGTATGAAAAGAGCGACCACTTCCATGAAATTAACTTTCATGGAAGTGGTCGCTCTTTTCATACAAACTCAAACAGCTTAATGGAAGAATTTGCTTCTATGAAAAGAGCAGCACTTCCAAAGAATCCTAGTAAGGAGCAAGCGGATATTGGCACTAGCCAAAAATATAAAAGCCGAATTATTACAACAAAAAAGTTAATCCTCCTTTCAAACGAAGTATGTCCTTACAAACCTATAACTCCACTCTAGTTATCAACGAACTAAATTTTCCAAGCCTTATACCGTATACCACCTCCTTCAAAGAAAAGTTAACCCTAGGAACTAAACAAACTATGAATCCTTCGCCAGTAAATATATAGATAATTTCTTACTTATTGCCAACAGTACTAAATACATTTCCGTAAATAACCACAAAAGACCGCCATGGAGAAATCGAAGGTGGATATGTAACCAATCCTTTAAAAAGGATAAACGAGTTAATAGCGTTGCCTCGGTTGCAATGCAAAGTTAATCAAAGCAACTTTATGATTATGGCCTTCTTAATTCAAGATATACAATGAATGGAGAAGAGCTATCATCAATTCCCGAGCTATACAAAGCAAATAAAAGTTACCTACATATTACAAAATCTCCTATGATTTTTGTAAGATGCTATACCGCCCCTGCGAAGTTACTTTCTCCGAGATAAAACAATGTATTAGGGTTGTTAAAATGGGCTGCACAACCAATTTTATCTTTCCCGAAGAAATTAAGGCACAAACTAACTAAACCACAATGAGATACCGCACCTCCTCGAAAAAGAGGGCGCCAAGATAAAAGCAATTTATGAAGCCTTGCTTAACATGGTCAAGACTTATGTTTGGATAAACCATAGAGAGTTAAACACATTAATTATCTCTCAAAGCAAATCATATGGCCATGATACGGTCGAAACTATTAAGTCATGGGTATGGAGCCTGGCTCCATCCGCACTCAAGAACCAAGCTTACAAGGTACTTACCCGTAAATTTTCTAACCCAAGATACTTTGCAAAGATATTGCGATTGGATGCAAAGAAATAATAACCACTCATGTAAAATGTGGAGTTAAACAAATGACTCGTACTCAATAATTGAAGATATGGACATCTATGAAGATAGAGCCGAATCATCTACAAAGAAAGATCTACTACTCGGATAGAGCACAACATACAAGAATAAAACACCCGTCTACAAATAGGATAGGAAGTTGTTTTTCCCGTAATGTATAAACTTTGTAATAGTTACAACGGGACAAAAGTTAGGCGGCTAACGCGTAAAATATGTGAATAGTGAATAGTGAACAGAGCTTTTACTGTAGCACTTTTCACTGTAGCAAATAGTAGTATGAATAGTTTTGTAAAATTGTACGGTACTTGTAATAACTTTGCCTATAAATAAGAACAGCTGGTGAAGAAAAGAATCATCAGCAAGCTTCTCACCACTCACTACTCTTCTTCTCTCTCTATATATATATATATATATATTTATATATATGTATGTGTATATATATATATATATATATATATATATATATATGTATGTGTATATATATATATATATGTATGTGTATATATATATATATATATGTATGTGTATATATATATATATATATGTATGTGTATATATATATATATATGTATGTGTATATATATATATATGTATGTATATATATATTTAAGCTTTCACAAAATAAATAAATTTTTTAAAACAAAAAAAGATTCGAATTTTTTATTCTTATGAATAGTAGCAATCCAACACAAATTCAGTATTCAACGTTATAACAACCTTCTAGTCGTAGGAGGCATAAGTTAGATGTTTATTTCTTAATGGCTTCTAAGTTTAGAAAGTGGTTAATGCAAAACTCTCATACTAGGAAGTCTAGCATAGTTCAAAGTCATGAAGTTCATATGCCTTTTTTAAACTGGACAATTCCAGAACAAGATATTGAAACTATTTATCAAATTGGTTCTTTAGAGCTTTTTCAGTAAAGGTTCATGAAGAAACAAGTTAGTATTCATGAACAGGTTCAAAACATTCTTCTTTTATCAAAAATTTCTATTCAAAAATATATCGAAAAGGGATATAGATATATCCATTTCGGTATGATTCAAGTGGCTGTAAAACCATTAGTCCATCAAGGTGTTGATGCTCCTATTTATTTAGTTTTATGAGATAAGCGTTTGAAACGATACAAAACCTCTCTTCTAGTTATGATTCAAACTAATATTTGCAATGGACCTATTTATTTCAACTCGTGCTCCATATTTTTCGCTTGATTTAACGGATCCATTGGTTATTGATGCACTTATCTTAGATGTTCATTTACAAGGAGACGAGTTTCATAATATATGCAAAAAATTTGCAGTCATGTATAGAATATATTTTAGACTGCTGTCTTCTCAATTAAATCCAAGATTCAATCTTACTCCAACCTCGAAAGATGAGACTGTTTTTCTGCAAGTTGAAGCAGAAAACTCATCGGTTTTCGTTCCCAAGAGATTGAAATGGGATGAGATAACTATCCCAACTGAGCTTCGATTAGAGGAACCTCAGCCAGCTCGTAGCATATCAAGAAGGGAAATTTTACAAATTATAGAAGAACTTGATGGAACTGTCCTTCTACGATTTAGTTCATTTAGGAAAACTCCTTCTACCCCTTCTATCAATGTTCAAAGCAATTTTAGAAAATCTTTTTCTGATTGTTCTTGCTCAAAAACTTCTTTCACAGATCCTTCATTCAAAGAAAATTTCAAAACTCCTATTCCTGAACCCGTTCAAGAGTATTCTCCACCTATGTCTCCTACTGCTTCTCAGATGAAAGCAGAAATTAATGTCATTACAAAATTGGGTTTTGAGGTTGATTATAATTACCTCAACCAAGACATTAATTCTATGGAGAATAGAGAGAAAAGAGATTGGTTTTTAGCTTTTGACCAATCAGTCCAAGACAAGCTTAAAGAAGAATGGCATAATGACATGATGAAGTTGCCAATTAATATTCCATTCTTTATATGGCTTCTCACTTATACTTCAAAATGTGGAATTTAAAATCCTTTCTCATTACCACAAATTAATGTTCAAACCAGTATTTACAAAAAATGGACGTTAGTAGATAATACTACTATAACATCAGTCCATCCTCCTTTATCTTCAATCAAGATCTCTACTTTAGAAGGAGAGATGATCACAGCATCTCCCTTTAAGAAAGGTAGAGAAACAACAGATTCTTCTAAAGGAGTAGATTCAGTTAATATTGATGATATTCGAAAGATATATCATCAAAATAACTACTCTAATCAACTCCTTCATACAATAGCCACTCAAATTGACTCTATCTCCACAAAAATTGATTCCATGCCAAAACCCAGTCCTCATTTTCCTCAAGACATTTCAACTCCACATTTCAAACCTAGAAGTCTTCCTAGAGAAATGGAAGCTAACATGTATTTACCTTCAGGAACTCTACTTCAAAAGATTTCTCAAAGCCTTGAGAATTTCCATCAAGTTCAAAAGGAATAACCTGTCGAGATAGAGACTGTCCTCATGAATCAAATTCCGAGTCGAGTTCTGATGAATCGGATGCTATAAAGACTTCAAAAAATATTGCTGTCTTAGAGCAAAATTTTAATGAGTCTTTTCCTTCCGAAATTAATAAATTCATCACAGAGCTCAAAGAAACTTCGGAACCTCTTCAAAGAATTATTACCCAAAACATTCACCTCCTGATATTCAGTATGAAGAGCGATCTAAATTCCGCTCCAATAGCTATAGTGGTCAAGCAATTTATGAGTGGAACATAGATGGAAAATCTGAATATGAAATCCTAAATACCTTGCAACAGATGGGAATGGCCAAAATGGCTTACAAGGTCCCTCCAGCTGGAATGAGCGAAGAAATTGCTATAAGTTTCCTAGTATCAGGATTTACAGGACAATTAAAAAATTGGTGGGATCATTGCCTAACTCTTGAAGACAAAGTTCAAATCTTAGAACACAAGATTCTAGTTGAATTATCTGATGGTTCCATAGCTGAACAATCAGATGCTTGTGATTTCCTCATATTGACCATAGGAATGCATTTCGTAGGGAATCCAAGAGAAGAACTAGTTTCCTCCAAAGTCGTCCTTACAAACATTAGATGTCCAACTTTAGGAGACTACCGATGGTACAAAGACATATTCCTAACTTATGTCCTAAGAAGAGATGACTATAATGCATCTTTTTGGAAAGAAAGATTTATTACAGGACTTCCAAAACTTTTTGCTGAAAGGATTCTCAATAAGCTCAAAGCTGAGATTGGCTTAGAATAAATTCCTTTTAGTCAAATAACATTCGGACAATTATTCTCCTTCGTGAGAAAAGAAGGTTTATCTCTTTGTTCCGAGTTGAAAATTCAAGCCAAATATGGGTCAGAAAGATCTCAAACAAGAAAAGAATTGGGATCATTCTGTGAAGCCTTTGGTATGGGAAGACTTTCAAAAAGCATATATTTGCAACGATGGATTTTG
Source organism: Beta corolliflora (assembly GCA_947648045.1). Taxonomy (NCBI): domain Eukaryota; kingdom Viridiplantae; phylum Streptophyta; class Magnoliopsida; order Caryophyllales; family Amaranthaceae; genus Beta; species Beta corolliflora. The sequence goes on along the minus strand of CANSZD010002918.1, from coordinate 12,257,630 downwards.
CTTTCAAAACACTTTCATTTTAGTCAAAGATATAAGTCAAGAAGTAATTCTTGGTACCCCATTTTTAACTCAAATTTACCCATTTTATGTTGATAAGCAAGGAGTTCATACTAAAATTATGGGACATCAAGTTTCTTTCAAATTTTTATCATCTATACAGCAAAATTATCTTTCTTTATTACAATCTTCTTCCATTTATCAACAAATAAATATTTTAGAGAATGAACGAGCTCATATTAATTCTTTGCAAAATGAAATTTCATATTTGAAAATTGAAGAGAAAATTCAAAATCCCATCATTCAAAAACAAATCATTAATTTAGAAGAAGTTTTCAGAAAGGAAGTTTGTTCTGACCTTCCCAATGCATTTTGGGAAAGAAAAAGACATGTGGTTCTCTTCCTTATGAAAAGGACTTCAATGAGAAAAATATACCAACTAAAGCTCGGCCGATTCAAATGAATCAAGAATGCTTGGAATTCTGTAAAAAAGAAATTCAATTTCTTTTAGATAAAGGTTTGATACGACCTTCCAAATCTCCTTGGAGTTGTGCGGCATTCTATGTTATGAATCAAGCCGAAAAAGAAAGAGGTGTTCCTAGATTAGTTATCAATTACAAACCTCTTAACAAAGTTCTTCAGTGGATTCGATACCCCATTCCAAATAGAAGAGATTTACTAAATAGACTTCATGATGCAAAAGTATTTTGAAAATTTGATATGAAGTCTGGATTCTGGCAAATTCAAATTGCAGAAGAAGACAGATACAAAATAGCTTTTACAGTTCCATTTGGGCATTATGAATGGAATGTAATGCCTTTTGGACTAAAAAATGCTCCGTCGGAATTTCAAAATATTATGAATGATATTTTCAACCAATTTACAAAATTTATTATAGTTTACATAGACGATGTTTTAGTATTTTCAAACTCAATAGAACAACACTTCAAGCATCTTCAAATCTTTTTAAATGTGACAAAGAAAAGTGGACTAGTAGTTTCAGCTACAAAAATGATGTTATGTCAAACAAAAGTCTGATTTCTTGGACACGATATCTATCAAGGAACAATCAAGCCCATTGCTAGAGCAATTGAGTTTGCTGATAAGTTTCCTGATGAGATAGAAGACAAAAGTCAACTTCAAAGATTTTTGGGATGTTTAAATTATGTTGCAGATTTCTTTCCAAAATTACGTCAATTTTGTGCTCCTCTCTATAAAAGATTGCAAAACAATCCTCCTGCATGGTCATCTCAACATACTCATATAGTTAAGATGCTTAAAAAGAAAGTCAAAGCATTGACATGTCTAGTCATCCCGCATCCTCATGCATTCATGATTGTAGAAACAGATGCATCTAATACAGGCTATGGTGGCATCTTAAAACAAAGGCATAATTCTAGCAAAATAGAGCAAATAGTTAGGTTTCATTCTGGTGTCTGGATTGGTCCTCAAAAGAATTATTCTACTAAAAAGAAAGAAATGTTGTCAATAGTTTTGTGCATTTCAAAGTTTCAAGATGATCTTTACAATAAAAGGTTTTTGTTAAGAATTGATTGCAAAGCAGCAAAAGAAGTTATTCAAAAGGATGTTCAAAATGTTGTTTCAAAACAAAGTTTTGCACGATGGCAAGCAATTCTATCTGTATTTGATTTTGACATTGAGTACATAAAAGGAGAGAAAAATTCATTACCAGATTTTCTTACGAGAGAATTCCTACAAGGCAAAGCTAATAGTTTTTCAAATTCCGTCACAGGATCAAAATGAGTTCTTCAAAGTCCAAAGATAAAGGGCCTCAACAGCCTCAAGATTATGCAATGACTCGTATTGTTTATCATGGATGAACAATACCCATTCAAAATTCTCCAAGCCAAGATTTTCCTCCACTGACTTACAATCAAGCAGCCAAGACCTCAATAACTCAAAAATCCACTCAAAACACTATTCCTAAAAACACTGAAAACCCTAACCCTTCATACATTCCAAAACCAAACCCTGAACATATAGTACTAACCAATTTCACTGAAGTTCCTCTTAGAGAAACTTTAAGTGAATTTGTTGAAAGAATATTTTCAAATGACTTCCAGTGGTTTCCAGATCACATGCAAAAAACAAGAAAATTTTACGAACTTATTTTGGTAGATACCCAATCTATCGAAATCAAACACTCAAAAAACAAAGACTCTCCCAATGAATTTGATTATTCCAAATGTATTATCAAAAGGGTCCTCTCAGCAAAAGATTGGAATGCTCCCCTTTATGCTGAAAGCCATTTTTAGTGGATTTTCTTCCTAAAGGATATAATTTTCAAGATTACAGGATGGCTTGGTTTCGAGCCTTTCTAGTCAGGCCTTTCAACCATTCGTGGTTCTTCAACTTTAGTGAGACTTGTCCAAAACAGTTTCCTATATGGTTTTATGAATGGTGGCAACGATTTGGGCCAATTGAGGATATTCTTTCTCCACATGCAAAAGAAGGATACCTCCATTGGAACAAAAATTTAAAGCTCCAAGAGTGTAGCAAACATATCATGTTTCATGCTGAATTCAGAGCTCCCTTGATTCTTTGCTGGGATTATGAAATCATACAGAATTTTCAAAAACCTATGCCCATGTCTTTGGCAAGGATTTTCAAGGTCAAATGGTGGATTACGTTCTCGGTCAAATATTGTTCAATTTCAGCAGTTCAAGAATTCTTGACAATAGGGAAAAAAATCCGTTGGGGTTTAAATTCAATACAAAGTCCAGCAAGGAAGGAAATCAGTCCTTCCCCATTAAAAGTTTCAAAGAAGTCCATCGAAGAGCCAAAAAGATCTACCTTAACTAAGGAAGAGTTCAAATTAATGCGGATTTTGGAAAAGGACCCAGAATTGGCTGAAAGTTATTTGAAATACTTAAAGCAAAAGAAATCAACTTCTTCAGAAACTGAATCACCAGAATCTGAAGATTCTTTTACTCATAGTCCTTTTGGAGGTCCATGTTCTCAGGACCCATTTGAGAAAATAATTAACAACGTTTTCAAAAAAAAAAATTATAATACGCCCGGTGGTAGTATCCATGCAAAAGTATTTTCTAACATTTATTTGCAGGTTATCAAGTGCTTCGCAGACAAAAACGGACAAAACAGTACAAAGACGTATTTTCAACGACCGGAAAATGACATATTGACAAAATTCAAAAGCAACTTCAAGATGACATCAACATGACAAAGCAAAAGCAAATATTCACATGTCAAATAGCTATCCTACGTACTACTTCATGAGGAGAAGACAAAATGCTCAAATTGTAGTAAAAAGTATTCAAAAGAGGACATTATTATATTCACCATTATTATAGTGCATTTGTATGGTTCATATTGTTCAAGCTTGCCTATATAAGGGAACATGGTTTCTCCTTTCAAGGCATAAGTTTTATAAGTTTTTCTCACACATAAGTTTTAGAGCTCACAACAATCTTAGAGTGAGAAACAAGAGTGAGATATTAGAGTGTAGTGTTCATATAAGAAAATTTCTCTCAAAAAATATTGTACTCACATTTTCTTCTGAATATCAATTCAAAGTAAGTTTCAAAATTCAATCTCATTTTCTTTATATTCAATTTTCTTTTGTTCATATATCTATTTCCATTTTAATAGTATGCAAATAGCATAATTAGTAGTCATAATCATCTTTTTATAATTAGCATTTATCATAATTAATTAGGCATTAATTAAGCATTCATCTTGCATCACTTGCACCACATTAATATTACCTGGGCTTTATATATATATATATATATATATATATGTATATATATATGTATATATATATATATGTATATATATATATATATGTATATATATATATATGTATATATATATATGTATATATATATGTATATATATATATATGTATATATATATATATGTATATATATATATGTATATATATATGTATATATATATATATGTATATATATATATATGTATATATATATATGTATATATATATGTATATATATATATGTATATATATATATATGTATATATTTAAGCTTTCATAAAATAAATAAATTTTTTAAAACAGAAAAAGATTCGAATTTTTTATTCAGATAAATAGTAACAATCCAACACAAATTCAGTATTCAACTTTATAACAACCTTCTAGTCGTAGGAGGCATGATTTATAAACCTAGAGTTGATCAATAATTTAAGAAATAAATTGGAGTGCCAAATGGATTGAGAAACCTGGAAAGATGTTCATATAATTGATATAAATATAATAATCCTTTAAATTCTACAATTCTCGTACAAACAACTTCAACCTTCACAAACAAAAATTAAATAATGATTTAATAAAATAGGGTTTAATACTAATTCACCCTAGCAAAAAAAAAAACTAATTAAACTACTCTAATTAAATTGAGAGACTTTACAGGAATTACAGCTTGCCTAAACTCAAAATTGTCGATCGAAGACTTGTGAGTACCTGGATTTTGTATATTCCAAATCCTTAATAATCCTTACTATATGTATAATGTATCAGTTATGATTTGGGAATCGGATGGTTTTAAGAGAGCTTGAAATTTAATCCTTTATAGAAATGCGCAAAAATTAGCCGTTTGAAATAAAATAATTAGGAGAAATCAAGATAAATTATTCATTGTTATTGTTGATGAACAATAATCTAAATTTGAGGAACTTTTTTTTCTGTTGATAAAACCATGATTGAGATAGAAAGGCTACAATTTTCCATTGAAAATTGGAGAAGAATGAATGAGGATCAATTAAATGATTTTCTTTTGGAAATTATGAAAGAAGTCCATGGTAAATTAATGATGGAAAGAAAGGAAAGTTGATGAATAAATGGAAAATAAAAGCTCAGAAGATGAGATGAATTGAGCATGAGAAACAAGAAGATGAGTGGTACAGACTACGGAGTGCCAGTCAATCAAAGCAAATTATTAGTTTTTGCTAAAAGCAATTTTTTGGAAAAATAAATAATTGAGCCCTTCCTAAAAAAATGGGGCCTTGCACTAGAGGGCTTTTTGCACCTGCCCATCTACGGGCCTGTAGGTCAAGACGGTAAGCGGCCTTCCCTACTCTAGCCAAAATCTCATAAGGTCCAATGAACTTCGGGACTTAACTTTCCTTTCTTCCCAAATCTCATTAAACCCTTCATAGATGATACTCTAAGGATAACCTTTTCTCCCACTTCGTACTCCTCCTTACGTTGGTTTTGATCGGTGTAGGAATTTTACCGATTTTGAGCCGCACAAGTTTTATCTTGGATCATCTTTACTTGCGCTATGGTGTCTTCTATCAATTGGGATCCTAAGATGATGGTCTCACTTACATCACTCCAACACACTGGGCTACAATACTTTCCTCCCATACAAGGCTTCAAAAGGTGTCATACCTATGCTAGCATGTTAGTTATTGTTGTAGGAGAATTCAATGAGATCTAAATGGTTATTCTAAGACCCTTTATACTCCGAAGCGCAAGCTTTTAGCATATCTTCCAAGGTTTGGATAGTTTGCTCTGTTTGGCCATCAGTGGCAGGATGGAAGGCTGTACTCTTCAGTAACTTAGTCTTAAAAGCTTGTTGTAACTTTTTCGCAAAAGTTTGATAAGAATCGGGAGTCTCTGTCTGAAATAATACTAGAAGAGACTCCATACAGTCGGACCACATGTTTAATATATGATTTAGCTTGTTGTTTCATACACCAAGTATCCTTCATGGGTATGAAGTTAGTTGTTTTTGTCAAACGGTCCACTACGACCCCATATAGCATTTAATCCACCTTTTGTCTTAGGTAAGGCAGTGACGAAGTCCACGTAGATTTTCCATGTTGGGACGTCCAAGGGTTGAATTTTACCTTGAGGCCTTTTGTGCTCACTTTTGACCTTTTGACATGTCAAACATTTAGCATCAAATTTAGCGACCTCTTTCTTCATCATTGGCCACCATAACATCTTCCTAAAATCCTTGTATAGCTTGTCTCCCCCTAGATGCACAGAATAAGGGATATTGTGGCCTTCCTCCATTATCCTCTTTTTAAGCTCAACACATTTCTTGGGTATGCACCAGCAACCCTTAAAACAGATACTACCATCTTCATGGATCAGAAATCCTTCAGCTTTGCCTCCTTCTATCTTTTGTCGGATCTTGTCCAACTTCTCATCTCCAGTCTGATTTTCACTTATCTCATCGAAAAATATTATTGTTGTTTAGATTATATTATTATAAATTTCATAACCTAGTTCCATAGTTATAATAATCACATTTGAAATTTAGAGGATGAACTTAAAATGAGATTTTAAGTATTAAGATGTTGCTTTTTAAGGGTTTTAAGTATTAGTATAATAATTGTGGATTGAAAGATTGAAACTTTGATGCTTAAAAGATTATTTTTAAAGGTTCTAGAATATTTTTAAATGTTATTAATTATAAGTGCTAAATTTTTAATATGGTGGTGATTAATTGTATTATTAATTTATTATTACTTGTAGTAGAGGAATACCCTTTAAGTGATTTTTAGTGCATGAAGGTGGTACAAAGAAAAGTTTACACAAGGTGCGTGTATGTCAAAGAATTATGGACATGGTATCATGTACTAGGAATGTATTTGGAACTTAGTATCATGCTTAGGGAACTAAAAATAGTTCTTAGGCAAGATTGCTTGAGACGAAATATGGCATGTTTCCGTGATTGTTGTGTGGAAGCATGTGGATTATTATTTATTATGTGTTTGTATGGATTCGTTGATACAATGATGTAAAGGGAACTTTCTAGTTTTATCTATTACCTATGAATGGTAATGGTGGTTATTGGATTTGATCTTTATAATAACCTATGTTTATATTTATTGTTATGGAAGGTAAAAGTTGGTTATTTTAAGTAATCATAGTATTACTCCATAGTCTATGATTATATTATTCTTTCATGATCGTGGATCTTGATTGAGTAAGTGGAATGTATGTCTTAATAACATTGGTTTAATTTTGATTTTATTCAACAGATTTTTTTTAGGGGTGATTTTATTCAACAGATCAGATTAGATTAAAAGGGTTAATGGTTATGGAATTGGTATATTCCGTGATCACTTTTAATCAAAGATAAAATATATTTATTTGAGTGTTGGTGTTGTTTTAGTATTTTGTAATTAATGTTGGTTAATGATTGTAGGCGTGTTTTTATTTCCCCTACGTGGTGTGAGCGCGTATTTGATTTGACTACTCCATGTAAAGGTTTTATTGAAAATTATTTTGAAGTCGCCAACAAGTCTTTAAAGGAAGACTCATAAACCTAATTGCATATTGGGAAACTGTAGGGACAAATTAGGGACTTATCCAATGTAGATTTCCCCGTCCTAACTCCATAGATGGTCAAAATGAACCAAAGATTGAGTTCGGGGGTGAGGGAACCATGTTGCCCATTGCTGGCCTCTACTAAATATCAATTCACAATAAATTTTATGCCAAAGAATAATCATACTCCCTCTGTTTTTTTTAGATGTAACATTGGACTTTTCACATTTGTCGAGGTATAACTTTGACCGATAATATCTCTAATTGTATAAAAGTAAAAATTATAAAAAATATAACGAATCAAACAAGATCCCACATGACTATATTAATTCTTATGTATAAATAACAATTAATGGTCAAAGTGTATTGGATGAATAGTGCCCAAAGTCAATATGTTACATCTAAAAAAAACGGAGGGAGTATAATATATAATTTATACACCCTAAAAATATTTAGTCTAGGTTCGTTCAGTAAACACATAAAAGACTAATTTTAAGCGGCAAGTTATTATGCAATCAATATTACAAGGTACCTAGTAGGTTGTCCAAATTATCTGAATCAGTTAGAACAATTCTTTAGGTCTTGATTAGCAATAATAACATATGGGTGATAAAAATATGCAGGACAATCATAACAATATGTGTAGAACAATCAGGCAAGCATATAATAATGTATGAAAATAAAATAAAAAGAAGGAAGGATTAGGATATACAGTAGAACGATTTTATACCAAAGATCTACATTATGATATAAACATTTAGTAACTTCAATATAAAAATAGAGAATTTATTTAAGGACCCTTAGGATTATACCGTGGCTTGGGTCTGCGAGATTGACAACCTTTGGGACGGCAATCGTGAAGCCTGAAAATCTAAATGTCTGAAAGATTTGAATGTATGTGTATGCGTTTTGTAGAGAGAATATGTATTTCGTAGAGAGGTTCGTAAGGTATCTATACAAATATATTAAAAGGCGTTCCTGACAAGGAGGGTGCCACGTGGCGCTCTTCATTAGGATTTTTTAATCCATATAATTCACATACAATAAAAAAATTAGAAAATGCTTTGTATAAGATTTGATCCCATGACTTAGCTCATATATTTAACAATTAACCACTAAACCAAGTCATATTTAGTGTTATTATTTTAAAGTAAAATATTAATAAATGAAATTTGTCATTATCCGGGGCGTAGCCCGGGCCTAAATACTAGTTCGTAATATAAAAGTCGAGTTGTTGTGTGAAAATCCGTTCTGAAATCTGTACGGAAATCAGGTGTATTTATAGAAAAAACGGAACTGCGCTTCACGCACCAGCTGCGCCAGGCGCAGTCTGATGTGTCACGCGCAAATCCATGTGTCAGGCGCAGATTGGCACGCCTGACGCGGCATGCCCAGTAGAAAGCGTACACAAGATAAGAAAGAAAAAGATGCGTCTCGCACAGAGAAGTGCGCTTGGCGTAGGACTGTATATGACACATAAGTCTACGTGGCAGTCTTGAGCGCTTGGCGCAGCCTGTGCGCTAAGCGCAAGCTTACGTGGCAAAGTATGTGGCAAAATGGTGCGCTTGGCGCAGCCTGTGCGCTCGGCACACGTTGGTGCGCTCAGCGCACCGCCTTGCTTTTGACACGTTTTGATTACTTTTTGATAAAAACGCGTTTTGACGATCTTCTTTTATCTTTTAACTATGGAAATCTGATTTTACGGGATTAAATTTAATTTTAATTATCTTTGAAAATAATTATTTATTTAAATAAAATAATTATTTATTTAAATAAAATAATTATTTATTTAAATAAAATAATTAATTATTATTAAACAATTAATTGGGCTTTTCAATGGATTGGGCTCAAAATACAATTAATTATCATGAATAGGACTTTAACACTTTTCGAAATAGTTTTGGGATGGCTCTTCGGATGCTCTCCCCTTGGGTCGAACTAATTAAAACCACGGTATATTTCATGATCGGATCCTTAAATGGGGAGACACGATCATGTGTCTACAATGATTAATCAATTAATTTCTTAAAGTGAAAGAGAATAAGTAATAAAACTCTAGATTAGTGCACATCTGGACAACTAAACACTGGGAGTTGGAGTACATGGTGGTAGCCTATGGACTTTCGAGGACCGCTTGATCAACGTATCTCTCTTATAATTAGTTTGTCAATATCTATTGGGTTCGGGGTCACAGAGTTGCGCATGTCGCCTCGTATTCTTATTGAAGACTGGTTTTGGTTTTCACAACTCATTCATTGCTTATTCAAACTAAATTAATTAATGAAATAGCTAGTGGAGAGTCTTTTATTGCTCAAGTAGTACTTTTTTGTCTGCGTTGCATGATTTTTATTTGTTTTGTAGTATCATGCTAAGTTGTTTATTTCGTTATTCTTAGACTACGTATACTCAGCTTTGCTGATTATGTGCTTTGTCTGTTGATCATGGCTTATGCCTTATTTATCAGGTGACGACCTGTCTTTACTATTGTATTATTTGACTAGTTGTCACCTGTATCAATTTGTCATAGCTATTCGTGGTTGGAGGTCATGATGCATGGGAAATGCGAGTGTTAAACTATTTTTATTATTTATGAGATTTGGTTTTTATGAAGTTTCTTAAATATTGCTTTGAATTTGTTTTAACTCTAGAGTTTACTTCGTTATTTGCGCGCCTTAGTTTGGTTTGATGGGCCATGATTGGTTCCAATATGTAAGAACTTTAGTTGGAATGTTATTATTTCGTTTGAAATCTTTTATTAATTTTCCGCTGTAAAATTGAATAAGTAGAAACATTTTCACACGTGGCAGTAATGCTTTAACAATTATCTATTAATTATTGAAAAAAAAAATTTAAAAGGATTGAATTATTAGGGTGTTACAAATAATCCATACAAACATATAATCTATACTAATATATTAAAAGGCGTTCTTAAGCAAGTCTACGCGGCACATGGCACTCTCGCTTTAGTTGTTTCATTCCATGTCATCATTATGCACATTAAAAAAAATAAAAAACATGCTCCATATAAGATTCGACTACGTGACCTCAAGTTAATGTACATAAAGTTCTACCAATAAGCTATGCAACATTAGATGGTATTTTTTAACATAAAAATGTTAATAACCCGGGGCATCGCCCGGGACTAAAAACTAGTTTAGGAATATTCAAACATGCGTCACAAACAATCACAGAAATATGTAAATTTTGTCACAAACAATCTTGCCTAGAACTACAACAGTTCCTAAACATGATATAACTAAGTTCCTCATACCAAAATCTATATATGATACTATGTCCAGAACTCATAGACATGCATGTACCTCGTATATACGAATCTTGACGCCACTTTTAAACTCAGAAGTTAGTTTTGAGATTTCTTTTCCGACAAGTAACATCAAAAATCAATACTTTATCTTTAATAAAATTTCAGCAACTATTTAAAACTTATAAAATCTTTACAATCACATCCATAAAACTTCATTGACCATAATTAATAAATAATCTATTCATTAAATTATAATATACATACCATGAAAACCTTTCATTACAATTATTAAAAACCATTAATTTTCTTCTTAAATCTTCACTTTAAATTAAACTTATAAATCTGTTGATTACTATAATCATTAAATGTGGAATTATAATAATTAAAATAAACTAAAAATAATTAATTAATAAGATTAACAAAATTATTAAAACAATTTAATTAATCAAAACAAAAACAAAACAAAATGAAACGTGAAACTAAAAACAAAACAAGAAGAGAGGCGCCGTGAAGAAAGAAAGAATGAGAGAAGGGCGACAACAATGGTGGGAAGTGTTGTAGTCTAACATCTACGGCTCTTTTTGAGACACTTGGGCTTATCAGAGCCGTACACGTGTCACCTTAGTTAAAGAGAAGAAATGCCTTGCATCTTTGGGCTACCCTCAGCAGAGTTAAAAGGTCTAAATTCTGGCCCAGCAGTCAGAGCCCAGCAATGTAAGGTGGCTGAAGGAGATTAGTTAATAGATATCCACTAGTCATGATCCGCCACGTGTCATGATTTGATTTCTCACCCAATCAGAAGCCACTTTTCTAGGGCAGGTTTTAAGGATAGCTGTCAACTTGCTATCACTATAAATACCCCTGAAATCAGGAGAAACATCATTCAATGCAAACAGTGTAAAGTTACTCTGTAAAACTACTCTCTCACTTTCTCTCTCTATCTCTACTTTTCTCTTACAACTCCTGATACCTGACTTAAGCTTCGGAGGGGGAACCACCACCCAAACCTCCAGGGTGGGTCCCTTTTTGCAGGTTCGGAAGTAAAGCTCAGGCTTGGACTGGATTGATTCAGACATTGTTGCACAAGTCTCCAAAGAAGAACATCTAAGGGATACTAGTTTACTTGCTCGACAAGAAAGCACCATCTACAGCTTACTTGTTGGACAAGAAGACGAAACATTTGGCGCCGTCTGTGGGGAGACGCAACGATGACTGATTGTCAATCGTCCAACCTTGCCAGAAACCGAAGTCTTCAGGTTAATGTCGAAGACACAGTAGAACACGAGAGACCACCTCGAGGAAGGGATAGACCCCCGTCCATCGTCCGTGTTCTTGGACCAAGCCAAAGAACCTTGTCATTCAAGAGAATCTTGAACGTCCGGTGATCGCCGCCCATCTAGAGAACGCCTTGAATGATTTCCAGGCAAAGATGGTCTGCGCCGTCCAGAAACGTATCAAGAGCAATATGTTGTTTTTCCGGCTTAACCCTGAGCCAGCTGCTAACAATCCACCTCCCCCTAGGGGACGTTCCCAAGACGATCGTCCAGGTCCTAGTCGACCTGTTCGTCAGGAACCCTCTAGGAGAACGGCAAGAGGAAAGCAGCCAGAGGATAATGATCAGCGAAGGAAGATGGACTGGAACCTGGTGGTAAGGACCCAGGACCATGTTCGTCCAAGCGGGCACCGAATGGAAACAGATGCCAGAGAATATCTAGAAGCAAAGAGAGCAGCAGCAATACAACGATCAGCGACAGGTTCTACATCATACCTGAGAGACCCTCCTTTGAGGTTGTCGTCCAGAGGGGAGGGACGAAGTTTAAGTCACTCTCTTGTTCATCCACGACAGGAGAAGACAGTGGCTCAACCCATGGTCTATAGGCTTCCATTGCCTGCAAACACGTCGTCTGATCCGGTGTTAAAGGAATATCGTAAGGAGTACATACCCGTTGAGGGACAGATGGGAGTCCTCCAGATTAACTGGCCCACTCCATTCTTGGCCAGGATAATGGAGGCGCCCCCCTTCCCAAAGGTTAAACTCCCTACTATAGAACCTTTTGATGGAACAACAGATCCCGATGATCACTTATCCGCTTACAAACATCGGATGTACGTCCAAGGAGTAGATGATGCTACTGGTGTAAGAACTTCCCAAAGAACTACGAAGGGAGTAGCTCGAAGTGGTTTAACAATCTTCCACCCAATTCAGTCAATAATTTCACGGAACTCAGTTTCTTATTCACTAGTCACTTTGTTGCCAACAAGCAAGAACAAAAAACAAGCATGCACCTAGGCAAGGTCGTCCAGGGACCTAAGGAGGCTCTTAGAAGTTTCGTTAAGAGATTCAACCTTGAAGCCCTTCAGATCCAAGATCTTAATCTTTGGAGTGGCCTTTGACGCCTTCATTAGGGGTCTAAGGCCGTGGAAGCTTTAAGTTTGATCTTGTTAAAAAGAAAATCTCCACTCTTGCCGAAGCCTTAAGGGAAGCTGAAGCGTTTATTCACGCTACCGAAGTGTGTGCTGAGGCAAAGCATCCCGAGTCTAAGAAGCCTGAAGAGGTTGCTCAGCCAAAGAAGAGCAACCCCAAGAAGGTCGAGACTTGGGCTATAACCTCCACCACCACTTCATCTAGAAGGAGCAAGAGAAAAGAGGCTGAGCCATCCTCATCCAATCCTATTGAATTTAATAAGGACCAATACTCCATTCTAATGGAGATTAAGGATCAATATGAGTTGAAGGCCCCAGCTGAGATGAAAATCCCTTATAGAAATAGAGATAAGAGCAAGTATTGCCACTTCCACAAGGATTGCGGTCACGAAACTAATGAATGTAAGCACCTCAAGAAGGCTTTGGAGGAGCTAGCTCGAAAGGGAAAGATGAACCCCTATATGCCTCAAGGGGGAAGGAAGTTTCAAAGAAAAGACAATTGCGCTCTAAGAAGAAGGAAAGTGAGAGCACGAAGCGAGGATGTTGTACTCGTAATTTCTGGAGGGTTTGCTGCTGGAGGACCAACCAATAGAGGACACAAAAACTACCTTAGGGAGCTTGGCCAAGTTTTGTTAGCTGATCAGACAAAGGTTGAGCCCTTCCGAAGGGTGGTAGTTAGTGAGCAAGATCGGGGCAGGTTGAGGACTCCCCATGATGATCCTTTGGTTGTAGAAATGAAAATAGCAAACTTGAGAGTAAGAAGAATTCCGATCGACACTTGGAAGCTCGACGGACATCATCGGCCGATCGCTTGTCCGCATTAAAATTTGATGAGAAGAACTTGGTTCCCGTTCACCATCCCATCATAGGGTTTGGGGGAGGAGTCATCCACCCAATGGGAACTGTTACTTTGCTCGTTCGAGTGGGAGAAAAGGATGCCGCTAGAACTTTGTTTATCAAGTTCTTGGTAGTCCGAGATTTGACGACCTACAATGTCATTCTTGGGCGACCAACTACGAATCACGTCAAAGCCGTAATAGTTACCCACCCGATGTTGATGAAGTATGAGTGTGATGATGGCAAGATTGGCTCATTATATGGGACCAAGCAGTGGCTAGGGGAGTGTTATCTAACTACCTTCAAGCCGTCATCATGGAAGATGTGCAATGAAGATCGACGCGAGTTCTTGGGTGAAAGGAAAACGTCCGAAATAGAGAAGGATAAGACGAAGGTGGTTAGCGAGAGGAAAACGTCCGGGATAGTCAAGGACCACTTGGCCTCATTGAAGACGGCCATTGAGAGCCCTCGACGCCTCTCGCTCCCCTCCAGGGAAGGCGTCCGAGCATCTTCCCAAAGAAAAAGAGAAAATATGAAATCATCAAGGAAGAGCCTCCCTTGCTCGAAGAAGTGATGGCCATCATGGGACTAGCAATAGAGCGTCCGGAACCGGTCGAGGCCCCGTAAGACGTCTGTCCTGGATGAGGCTCGTCCGTAACGAACCTTGAAAATTGGTTCTTCACTCTCTTTGGGCTTAAAAAGCCTCTTAATCGACTTGCTTGAAAGAATTTCGGGACGTGTTTGCCTATTGTGTTGAAGAAATGCCCGGAATTGATCCGAGTAGCCGTCCATCGGTTAAATGTTGATCCAAAATTAAAACCTCGTTCGTCGAAGAAGAGGCATTTGGGACCAGGCTAGAAATCAAAGGCGGTTGACCAAGAAGTTCGAAGTTGTTGGAATCCAAGTTCATCAAAGAAACCTATTACCCAGACTGGATAGCAAATGTGGTCATGGTGCCAAAGCCCAATGGCACTCGGAGGATGTGTGTGGACTACACCGACCTCAACAAGGCTTGTCCTAAGGACAGTTTCCCCTTGCCTAAGTTGGATCGTCTGGTAGACTCTACAGCTGGTCATGCTTTGCTGAGCTTCATGGACGCTTATTCTGGCTTTCATCAAATCCCAATGTGGCCTGAGGATCAGGACAAGACGTCCTTCATTACTAAAAAGGACTCGTATGGGCCGGTTGAGAATGCCATTCGGCTGCGCAATGCCCCTACCACTTTTCAAAGATTGATCAATACTTTTTTCAGCCACAATTGGGAAGAAATATGGAGGCATATATTGACGATATGATAGTCAAAAGCCGTCAAGAAGAAAATCATGTTGGTGATTTGAGAGAAACTTTTGAAACTCTCAGGAAATACAAGTTAAAGCTGAACCCCAGCAAATGTGTGTTTGGAGTTTTATCGGGGAAGTTTTTAGGCTTCTTGGTGGATCAAAGGGGAATTGAAGCAAATCCCGAAAAGATACAAGCTATTTTAGACATGAAGTCTCCGTCAAAGGTAAAGGAAGTTCAGAGACTGACGGGTTGCTTGGCTGCCCTTGGACGTTTCTTGTCTAAGTCAGGCGACAAGTGCCATCACTTCTTCGCCACCATTAAGAAAAAAGCTAAGTTTGAATGGACAAATGAGGCGGAGCAAGCACTACAGCAGGTCAAGGACCACCTTCGGCACCGCCTAGGTTGGTCGGCCCGCCGAGGGGGAGAAGCTGTTTGTATATTTGGCGTGTCCGCTCAAGTTGTGAGTCTTTGATTCTGCGGCCGAAAGAGAATCCGTCCAAGTCCCAATATACTTCGTGAGTCACGTACTCAAAGACGCGGAAAATAGGTACACTCCCGTTGAGAAGTTTGGATTGGCCCTCGTCATGGCCAGCAGAAAGTTAAGGCCCTATTTCTTGGCGCACAGTATAATCGTCTACACTGATCAGCCTTTGAAGCAAGTTCTACTGAAGATTTTGAATGCAAAGAAGCATCAATGAGCAAATACATGCAACTCATCAAAGATGAGATAGAGCCATTAAAACGATTTGTCCTCGACCAAGTACCAAGGTCAGAAAATCATCAAGCAGATGCTCTCTCGAAGTTAGCCGGCTCAAATGAAAGGTGATGTGCCAAGAACATTATTTTGGGAAGTCAAACCCAAAAAGAGCATAGATCAAGAGCAGATTATGTTTCTCAGCCGCGGGAATGTATGGATGGAGCCGATCATAGAATACAAGAAGACGGGACGATTGCCTTCGGATCCCGTAGAGGCCAAGTATGTGAAGGCTAGGGACAAGTGGTTTGAGCTATGGGACGAGACACTTTACAAGAAATCATTCAACCGGCCTCTCGCTCAAATGCGTCACCGAGAAGATGGTCTCGGAGGTCCCGAAAGAACTCCATGAAGGAGCTTGTGCTTCTCACATTGGGGGAAGAGCTTTAGGGGAGAAGGCTTTAAGGACGGGATACTACTGGCCAACCTTAAAGGAAGACGCTCTAGTCTATGCAAAGAAGTGTGACAGTTGCCAGAAGCATGGAAATGTGCATCAGAAGCCGTCCAACTACTTAACCCCCATCTTGTTCCCTTTACCCTTTGCCAAATGGGGCATGGATATCCTAGGACCTTTCCCAGTGGCCGCCGGACAAAAGAAGTTTGTGATAGTGGCCGTTGATTACTTCACTAAATGGATAGAGGCAGAGGCCATGCGAGGAATAACAACAAACGACGTCAAGGGCTTCATCTGGAAAAGCATTATAACCCGTTTTGGCATACCACAGTCCATCGTCTTTGATAATGGCCCCCAATTTGAAACACCTAAACTGAAGGAGTGGTTGGTAGAAAGAGAAATAAAAGCACACTTCGCTGCCGTTGCCCACCCACAAGCAAATGGGCAGGTAGAGTCCTTCAACAAGATTCTATCAAATGGAATCAAAAAGAAGCTAGAAAACGCCAAGGGACAATGGGTTGAAGAGCTGCAGTTGGTGTTATGGTCCATCAGAACAACCGCCAAGAACTCTACTGGGGAGACGCCCTTCATGTTAGTCTACGGCACAGAAGCTGTCTTGCCCATTGAGATTGAAGAACCCACCCTGCGAGTTATGTTGTACTCAGAAGATGCCAACTGGGCTGCATTACGCACGGCCTTGGACCAAGTGCCCGAAGTCAGGGGCAATGCCTTGCTAAGAATGCAATTGTACAAACTGCGTATGGCTCGGGAGTTTAACAAAAGAGTTGTTAGACGACCACTCAAAGTAGGGGATCTTGTCCTTAGAAAGATGGAAGCGGTTGGACGAGCAAAAGAGTTGGGGAAGCTAACACCTAATTGGGAAGGACCTTACATGATTATCCAAGAGCTGCGCAGTGGTACTTTTCGTCTTCAGGATCTGGATGGACGACCAATACAGCGTACTTGGAATTCTGATAATTTGAAAAAGTATCACGTCTAATTCAATCCACCGTCGAATGTCTATGAGGTAGTTTGTAGTCAATCCAAAGTGCCGCGGCACATGTTAGAAAAAAGAATTGTATACATGCATCTTGGCATTCCGTCAAGCAAAATCCATATAATACAATTCCTACTTTCTTATTTCCTTGCTTATTTTCACCAAGTTAACTCACTTTAGGGCATTAAATCAGTTACTCGTCTAAAAGTGACAGTAACTTGGATAAAAAAGAAAAGCGTCACAATTACTCATTTTTATGCCGAACATCACTCCATCGAAGAGACCGGCCAAAGTATAGCACATACAAGGCCGTCAAACTGACAAAACCTCTAGTAAGAGTAACGTCAAAGTCTCTGAGAGAAAGCTGGCCTGAAATAAGTCCTTAGTAAAGGATACTTATCTTCACAAGCACGGCCAGCTAAGTAGCCTAGACCCTAGTAAGGGATCGCTACTTAATGACGAGTGTTGCTCCCTCAAGGAAGCCGGCTAAAACATGCGTTCAGCATATATAACAAGCTCGTCCGATAGTTTCAGCAGGCTCGGCCAAAGATGGCCGCTTTCCTTCTTGGCCTTTGGCTCGCCCACCATGTACGGTTGAACTAAGCCCAAGAAGGGGGGAATGGTAGAAGCCTAAAAGACGAGCTCAAGAGCACAAGGTCGTCCAAAACAAGTGTTTCAATCATATTATGCAGATCGTCTACGATGTTTAAGACGAGTCAACTTTTGTACTTGGAAACAATTCAAAGTTAATGTGATAGTCAAATGGGAATTGATGAAAATAAGAGGCAAGCAAGTGGCAAAAGTCTTTCATATATATCATGAGTAAAATTTACAAAATAAGATTACTGAAGGACTAAGGCTACAACGGCAGATAACCAAAGAAACTAGAAAAATAAACCTAAAACTAGGCTTCGTCTTCAACATGAGTTTCTTGGTTGTCCTCGGGCTCCTCATCTTCGGCTGAAGCCTCGTCGCCTGACTCTATAAACTCCGGAGGATCCTCAGCGCAGACCATGGCCCTATGGGCACTCTGTTGGTATTCCAGGCGACGGACAAAGCTCGGGACCTCCTCGGCTTCAGCCAGCATTTCGAAGGCCTTGACGGCCCAACCCTTGGACGTTTCTACAACATGTTCAAGGCCCTTTTTGGCATCGTCAAAGGTTTGGGACACCGTCTTTTCCAGACGAGCGTTTCTCGCCCTTAGAAGAATATTCTCCCTTCTCAGCAGAGCAGCGACAAGAAGGGCGGCGTCTCTCTCACCCTTAAGATCAGTAGAGAGAGTGTTGATGATCATCTTCAGATGGTCTCTCTCCTTGTACTGATCATTGATGGTAACAAGATATTTCTTGTTCTTGGATTCAAGTTCTGCCGACCTTTTCTCCAATGCATCGAGTGACTGACGATGGAGAGTATTCGCCATCTCAATGTCATGAATGGCCTTGTCGCCGCCGTTGTGGCAAGATGGACGAGGTGCTTGTTCTCTTTTCGAGCTCCCTCGCCCATTCTTCGCTTAGCATGCTTTGAGCCGGAAAAGTCGGAACAATGAAAACAAATCAAGTTATTAGGACGAGTGAAAGAACCAAAATTTGTATCAAGTATAAAATAAAGCGAGGCTAAAAGCAATACCTCGGCAAGAAGTCGAGACATGTAGCCCACATGCCCGAGACGCCCCCTTAATCCCTTTATGTAGGATTCGGGGTAGCACTTGAAGAGCTCCCGTTAAGTCGCTCCTTCTCCGGCTTCGACATCTTGGCGAAAGCAGGAGAAGACTCCTCGTCCGAATCAGCGAGGGGAGGAGTTGGGGGAATAGCAGGGCCTTTGCCCTTATCTGAAAGAGGGGGAGAGTCAGTTATCTTGATAGGAATGACGATGGATTGTCTATCGGATGGACTCATGGACCGTCCACCGACCCGCACCGTCCTAACTATATTGGGGTAATACGACTCACCGGACGAAATAGATGTCGTCTTAACGGCTAAGGGCATCTGTGGCACCAGCTTAGCCACCGAGCCGCTGAACCCTGGATAGTTCTCAGCCGCAGCTCCAGATTCTGGTGCAACTAGAGCCAAGGCAGACTCCGGTTTGACCTCGCAGAGAGTCGGCCGGGCAACACGCCGAGCGGAACGACAGCCGCATGAGCACCCTCTCCCTCCTCGGCAGGGCAACAGCCGAAGGCTCCTTTTTAGGAACCTTGGCTGATGGGGGAGGCATACTTCTCTCCCCAACCTCGCCAGGTGGAGTCGTCTTATCTGCCTTCTTCCTTGTGAAGCCCTTAGGCTTCTTCGCTGAAGTCTGGTCAGCGGCTGTAGTTGGCCTCTTTTTGGACGACGACGATTTCCCAGGTGGAAGTTTGTTGGTAGGAGCATTTTTCTGAAAAAAGTAAACAAGTCATCAAATTGGTCGTCCTAGGAACAAAAGTTATAACTGCTATTACAAAGACTTCGTCTGAAAGAAGAAATGAAAGATGATTTGCAAATATGCAGACGAGTATGGCCCCAAGAAGGTGACCGTTCAAATATAGACGTTCTATGGAAGACTCTCGTCCAAAAAATTGTGCAACTCCAGACGAGTAGGGCACCAAGAAGGTGCCCGTCCAAGTCTGGACGTTCTCATACTTTTGGTGGTCCTCATCCAAAAATTCGAGGCCAATTTCGGACGAGTAGGGCGCCAAGAAGGTGACCGTCCAAGTTTAGACGATCTCCTTCTTTGGGTGACCCTCGTCCGAAAATTGGGTGCCAATTTCGGACGAGTATGGCGCCAAGAAGGTGACCGTCCAAGTCTGGACGACCTCCTTCTTTGGGTGACCCTCGTCCGAAAATTGGATGCCAATTTCGGACGAGTATGGCGCCAAGAAGGTGACCGTCCAAGTCTGGACGCTCTCCTTCCTTGGGCTACCCTCGTCCGAAAAATTGGATGCCAACTTCGGACGAGTATGGCGCCAAGAAGGTGACCGTCCAAGTCTGGACGATCTCCTTCTTTGGGCGACCCTCGTCCGAAAAATTGGATGCCAACTTCGGACGAGTATGGTGCCAAGAAGGTGACCGTCCAAGTCTGGACGATCTCCTTCTTTGGGTGACCCTCGTCCGAAAATTGGATGCCAATTTCGGACGAGTATGGCACCAAGAAGGTGACCATCCAAGTCTGGACGTTCTCCTTCTTTGGGTGACCCTCGTCCAAAAATTGGATGCCAATTTCGGACGAGCTCATATGATCCTCGGCAAAAAAAAAAAAAAAAAAAAAAAAAAAATTTATTATTACCAATGTGTCTGCCCTCTTCTCGGCACTGCTCTTTGCATACTCCTTCCAAAGGTTGGCGGTAAATTGGGACATGCTAATCTCCCCCGTCCAAGATGCTTCGAGGCGTTGTCTGGCCGAGTCTGCAAAGAACAAAAATGTGTTCGTCAAATGGACTATAGACGAAGAGTTTTAGTTGGATGATTTTAAATATATACCTTTATCATCGGCCAACCGCAAGTCGGCAAAAGAACCAAGAAGTCGTCTTGGTAAAACATTTCCTTAAAAGGTATCCGGTTGGATGGCCCTTTAATAGAACGTCGTAGGGCCCGGAGTACTCTTTTGTTCTGAAGTACTCCACAACTTCTTCATCGAAATGGTCCTCCAATTCCAGCCAGGACTGCTTCCGTCCCGTATTCGTGACGGACCGGTTATAGAATCTATAGCTCTCAGTAACCGAATCATTGGCCGCCTTTAAAAAGATGAAGTCGGCTTTCCATTCATGCATTTTCGAAGGCTTCCCCCAAGCCGTCAGGAAGCCAGGGCGGTTGCAGATACTGAGCCATGTCCCGTCCACGGCCCCAGGTACCTTGGCCGCATAGTGGATGTGGGTAAAGGCCTGAAGAGAAAGTGCTAGGCCGCGTAGCTCGCAGACGGCGATAAACGTCAGGACGTTGTGCCAAGCGTTGGGAGCCAGCTGATTATGGCCGATGTGGTATTGCTGTAGCACTTGTTCTATGAAGTCATGGAGGGGAAACCTCAATCCGGTCTAAGGCTAGTTTATAGACAAATAAAATGGTTCATAGGAGCGCTCGGGATCGTCGTGTCCTTGTTAGGAATGACAAAGGAAAAGCCCCGCATGGGCATGAAAGACGATAAGTAATTAGGGTCCGGTCCTAGTTTCTCTAACCACTTACGGTTGACCAAAATGAAACCCGGATCGAAAGGGGACCTAAACGTCTTCTAATCTCCGACGAGGTAGTAGAGGCCTCGTCGATTCTTCAGCGGCCTTCGTAATTGCTACCGTTATTGCCTTCGCCGATCTCTACCATTTCGGCGTCCCTACCAGAAGTACTGGTTTCAGGATTTATTTCGGAGTCTTCTGCCTCATAGTCAAAAGGATGCCTGTCCAAAGACTGAGCACTTTGGACCTCTCTTGCCTCATCGGGCACCCGTCCAGTGGATTCCTCCATGTCCGAGCTATTTGACGGGATTATTGCTTTTCGTCTTAGACGGGCCGTTTGCTTGACGCGCGCCGATTTACCCCGCACGAGTAAAGACCGGGTCGTCCGACTTTCTCGGCCAAAACTATGAAAATATATATACTCGGCCGAAGTGGCCCAACTCTAGAATGTGCCGAAGAAGAAGTATCGGTTCTAGGGTCAAGACAAGCTCTTGGTTGGCTAAGATTACTTGACGAAGATGATTCCATTTTATTGATTTTCTAAGAAAAAATAAAGAATAAAGAATGAAGAGTTCAAAGAAACGATACCTGCTATGAACGTCTGGGCGATTCGGTGAAGAATGCTGAAGCTGGACGATCTATCTCTCTCTCTCTAGAAAATTCTCAGAGTTTCTCTCTCTAGACAAATTTGTTCGAAGTGCTAAATGATTCAACGTCTTCGCTCCAAGGGTATTTATAGAGGAATAAGAAACCTGTGGAACCGGTCAAGAATGACCGAAAAAATAATACAACGGTCGAATATGACCGGTAGAACCCGAAGAAGGCGCACCACTTTACCCCGGATTTGAACTACCTTGAGGGTAAAAGGGCCTTAACCGTCGAATGGGCCAACAAGAAAAGCCCTTTTAGGGGCAAATGTTGTAGTCTAACATCTACGGCTCTTTTTGAGACACTTGGGCTTATCAGAGCCGTACACGTGTCACCTTAGTTAAAGAGAAGAAATGCCTTGCATCTTTAGGCTACCCTCAGCAGAGTTAAAAGGTCTAAATTCGGCCCAAGCAGCCGAGCCCAAAGAATGTAAGGTGGTCAAGGAGATTGGTTAATAGATATCCACTAGTCATGATCCGCCACGTGTCATGATTTGATTTCTCACCCAATCAGAAGCCACTTTTCTAGGGCAGGTTTTAAGGATAGCTGTCAACTTGCTATCACTATAAATACCCCTAAAATCAGGAGAAACATCATTCAATGCAAACAGTGTAAAGTTACTCTGTAAAACTACTCTCTCACTTTCTCTCTCTATCTCTACTTTTCTCTTACAACTCCTGAAACCTGACTTAAGCTTCGGAGGGGGAACCACCACCCAAACCTCCAGGGTGGGTCCCTTTTTGCAGGTTCGGAAGTAAAGCTCAGGCTTGGACTGGATTGATTCAGACATTGTTGCACAAGTCTCCAAAGAAGAACATCTAAGGGATACTAGTTTACTTGCTCGACAAGAAAGCACCATCTACAGCTTACTTGTTGGACAAGAAGACAAAACAGGAAGCATCAACGCGCCATGAGAATGAAAGAATGACAGAATAAATACATGGGTGAACAAGTGAAATACTAAAAATAAATAAAGGAGTGGGTGAGTGCAAAAATTAAAGGGAAAAAGAAGAGGAATTTTTTTAGATGGGAAAAAATTTCCACTTAAAAGATCATCAACATCTCAAGTTAAGGGTGTAAGTTATTTAGTTAAAATCTGAAAACCAAACCAAAGCAAACCGAATTTTGCAATTTGGTTCGTATTATTTTTAGTTCATTTTGGTTTGGACTGAAAAAATAAAAAAAAAGTTGGTTTCCGATTTGGATTCACTTTTGGTTTGAAAGAAACCGAAAAAAGCAAATCCAAACCGAATTTTATGTAAGGCATAGGAATCTACTAATCAACCTATTAGACCCAAAAATGGAAAACTCAAAAACAACTCTCACTTAAATAAAGAAACCTTAAGTTCCTAACTTCCTCCTCACTTAAATTTAAACTTTGGTTTTGATTTTAAGTAATTCTACTATGTTTGAGGATTTGGAATTGACATTTTGATATTTTCTGTAAATCTTGGAAAATTATTGTTTGTGGCAAAAAATAATTTCGGTTTGATTTGGTTTTGGGTTGGATTTTGGTTTGGATTTGGACTTGAAAAGTGAAAATCGAATTTATTTCGTTTTGGTTTAATTTTGTTCCAAAGCCGAACCGAAAACCAAACTTACACCAAACTATCTCAAAACATAACTAGAGTAATATACACCTTAAATTAATGAAATAAATTTCTTTTAAAAATAATAAAATAAAATTAATGAAACAAAATTTTAAATCAAGATAATTATGTTTAATTTAAAGTATAAAATACTTTCTCATTTAATAATTTTAATTGCTCATTTACTTATTTTGTGGCTTTCTTATGTTTGGAAAAAGTGGATATATATATATAACATTTGTGGGGAGCAATTGCATCCCGTCACGTGTACCATCCTTGCCCAACAAGACTTTATAGAGTAATCTAATTCCTTCGTCCTTAAAAGATGTTCCAATATATTATTTTCACGTTTGTCAATGTACATTTGCTATCATTAATATATGTAATTATATATTAGTAAAATTATAGGGTTTTTCTACGTAGTACCTCCGTGTTTTCCGAAATTCTATGTTGTACCCGACCTTTTTGAAATTTCCACGTTATACCCTTATGCTTTCTAAATATTACACAAAATAATTTGATACTAAATATCAAATAGTAGATTTTGGGACTTTCTTACCCTATGGGCATAGAGTAGGATTCTTTAGCCTTGTTAGTTGATTGAGGTATGGGATATGATCTGAGAAATTGAAGGCTAAGTGAGGTTTAGGGTATGATTTTCTATTAATAAGGTATTTTGTGTGACGTTTAGAAAGTTAGGGGTACAATGTGGAATGTTCAAAAAGGTCGGGTACAACGTAGAATTCATAAAGCACATGGACACTACGTAGAAAAATCCAAAATTATAAAAGTTTGATTTTCGTAATGCATTGATTGAGAATCAAAACAAGAACTTACATGACTATATTTTTTATTGTATATTAGAAAGAATTTAAAAGATTCTCTTTAGAGCATGCCTAGTGATTGATTAGAATTAGATCATAAGGAGAGAGAGGATGAATATATAATAAAGGAAAAAAGAGAAAAAAAAAAAGGGAGGAGATAGGATGATAAACGGTTCATTGTGATGAACCGATCATCTCCTAATTTGAAATAAGAAAGTCTGACCAAAAGGAAGAGGGAGGCATTTTTGAGAAAGGGGAAGGGACAATTGGCAACATGTAAAAGGTTTAGGAGAAAGAGGGTACGATATGGTAAATAATAGGAGGGATAATTTTATGACCACCAAAATTGTTACTACAACTTTAGGAGTAAAAAAAATTAGGGATTTTGAGTAAGTTGGTTATAAATAATGTGAAGGAGAGAAATGAAGTAATAAAATAATTGATTGCCCTAAAAATAGATCAAACCGTTAGCTTTGCTCTTATTCATGAATAGTCTGGGGATTGTAATTTTTACACAGAAATATCATTTTGGGACCGAGGAAGCTGATGATAACATCCACGTGAATCGACAGTATGCACATATGACATACGCCGATATGTACACAAAATTTGTTTTGTAAGCAACAACAAATTAAGACCCTGTTCTTTTGAGAATTTCAACTTAATTGAGAGATTCTGAAGTGAACTTAACTGAGAGAAACCGAAATGCATAGAGTCTCCACTCCATACGCAAACCAACAACGACAAACAGACAACTCTGTTTCTCTCTTTGTTTTCCCACGCAATCTCTCAGTTTCTCTTTCCCCCCTCGGCGAATGGAGAACGGCATGGCAGTCACAGAGAATCCATCATCATCGCTGATATTCATGGGAACAGGTTGCTCCAGTGCTGTACCTAATGCGATGTGCTTGATTCAGCCTTCTCATCCTCCTTGCTCTGTTTGTTCTCAGTCTTTGTCCATTCCCCCCGATCAAAACCCTAATTATCGGTACTTATCTCTTTTTTTCTTTTTCTTCCACAAATTCATTTCGCAATTTCAGTTTGGATTGTGCTTATCTTCATTTTTCTTTTACTTTCAAGTGCTTGTTTGAGTTGTGCAATGCGTTATTGTTTCGATTTGTGATGCGGTAATAGATCTGATTTTTATGTTGGTTCTTTGTGTGATCGCTGCTATTGTGAATTTGGTAGTAATTTCAACTTTACTGTGAAATTGCCGTATTATTAGATCACTGAAAATCAATTATCTTTGAGGTTTGAAATGACTGTGATATGAGGTCATGTTGTATTTTGATAATGTATACTATGAGGAATTTTAAGAAGTATCTGATTAGGGAAGGATGAACATCCTTGGGTAAAGAACTTTATCACAGTTTTGTATACCGCTCCTTGTAAAAATTCAAGGTACATTTGAAGTAAAATGATGATAAAACCGTTTCGGGGCCAACTTATGCCGTGAAAGTCTGATTTTCAAATGATTTTTGCTTAGTTGATACAACAAACTATTATCAAGTGATTACGGACAACTTTGTTGGAAAAGCATGTTTTTGTCGACTTTTAAATTAACAGAAATTTGTAATGTCCTATTTTAGATAATATATATGGATGCGAAATACTAATGGCATATTTAACGGTGATATAATAGTGGTAAGGTGGATCACAAGCTACATGAGAATGACAGCCCTGATAACAAGAGTGTCATTAGTCTGCATTCGAACTGAGAGCAATATGATTTCCCTTTTTCTAAATGATAATGTGGTTAGTAAGGATATCTTTTGTGGTGCTGCTTTACGAAAGAGCATTTGAAACTTGGTATTATTCAAGGGGATTGGTTGAGAATTAAGAGTGTTGAAAGAAACTTGGAGCTGGGGAAGAGTTGCATATGTAGTTCACTTATGGTAATAAAGTGATGTTTGAAGGACTAGTTACTAATGGTATTGCTGATTGATGATGGTAAGTTGTTAGTTGGAAGAGATGGAGAAAGAGAGAATAGAAGTTATCTCGGGAAGGCGATTGGGGATATTGTTATAAGGGTTATCTTGTTATGGTATTTAGTAGAGGAACAAAAGGGAATTGATAAGGATTGGGTTTTGTTTACGTTACTGATCAACTAAGATATGAGATGTCAATATAGATGTTTCAGTTTTTCTTCTATGAAATGTTTCCAAATGTTGAATTGACACAATTTTCAATGTAGATCCTGCTGCTGGTGGAGTTTGCAGAAGTCTGTATATATCTCCTTTCCTCTGATGGAGATGGTTTAAAAGGTGTATAATTAAGAAAAGGGAAGGAGGGAAGCTCGTCAATCTTATGTCTGTCCTTCTACTTTAGACAATTGCAAATATTATAAGTCTTAGGACATTATGAACCCTATGCTCTTGATCTTATGTTATGCAGTCATGTTAGTTAAATTAATGAAAGATAAGTGGGATTCTTTGCATTCTTTCCCCTTTTAATTTTTCTCTTAAAAGCTATTCTAATCAAGCAATACGTAGTTCAAACTTAAGTTGTCGTTGTCATTGATTTGGGTCTTCTTTTACTATAAAGTGTTAATTTCAAGAAATAAAACTTCATGATACATGTGGCTTTGTTTCCTATCTAGACTTACTGTAACTTAAACTGACAATAAACCATTACTGATACAACTTTATCTTTTTGGTTTGACACTCTGGCAGTCATTTCCGTCCATTTTGAAAACAATTAAGCTGTTTATTTGAAAAGCTAAGGTACAACGAGTCATTCTATGTGAACTTACTTTTTATATGTTTTCAGGGGCAATACATCTCTCCTTATTGATTATTGCCAGGTTGATGGTGAGCATAGTTATATCCTGATTGATGTTGGTAAGACATTCAGAGAGGCAGTACTTCGCTGGTTCACCTTCCATAAAATTCCACGGGTTGATTCTGTGAGTTATAACTTTGAACCTTGCTAATTTGAAATTGGATGCTAAGTGTAATTCCTCTGGACTTGAAAAAGAACTTAATTTTATACTAGTCTTTTGATATATATCTTTGGTGTCTATATGAAATCATGTGTTCTCATTTGTCATTCTTGCATTATTATTCAATACATTCCTGCTTTTAGTAATAAATGAGATATTTCTGGTTAATTGTAACCAGGATCTTACAAATTTTTAATGCCATGCTGAGAAGAGTACATTTTGTGGATGGCAAACCTGTGAAAAATAATTCTATTTTGACAATCTGCAATCAATTTTGCATTGTGACTAGAAAAATTGACCAGAATTTGTGCAAAACCCTGCTGGTTTTTGCAGTTTGTTTCCTACATTATTTGCACCCGAATCACTCTGGAAAACTTTTGTGGAGTTACATTCTGACCTATTAACTGTCAGGAACTTTTTTTTGAATTCCTTATCCTGCATTCCTGAAGTCTAAGGAGTCAGTATTGGATCAACTGCAGATAATTTTGACGCATGAGCATGCTGACGCCGTTCTTGGTCTGGATGACATACGAGCTGTGCAGCCATTTAGCCCCACAAATGATATCAGCCCGACTCCAATTTACCTCACCCAGCATTCATTAGATAGGTATGCAGTTTTTACAAGGAATATCATGATGTATTTTCTATTGACTTCTAATGTCCCCCTCAATGCCTTTGCTTCACATGTGACCCTCATGTTCCCCCTCCCCCCTTTTTCAATTTAGCCTCCTTGTTGCATTTAGACTTGTGGCCTAGGTAAGACTATATCATTTTTGTGCTCTATGAAGCCGCTTGCCCCGCTTCTGCTTGGTCCTTGCTGCACTTCTGAGTTTGCTAGTGTATCATTGACTCTTATACATGAGGTTGGATTTAATTTTTTCATGATCACTTCTTATTCTCAATCTCTTATCCTTCATTGGGCATGAAGTAGTTATTCACTTCAACTTACTGGAGTTTTCTCTTTGTAGTTACCTTAATGATTTTCTGCAAGTATAGACTTTCCACATTTGCCTTAACTTGCCTTTTGGGAGGTCATGTCTGGGAATTGGAGAATTGAGAAATATGAGTGAGTTTATTTGTAGTAAGTGGTCCGGAGGTCTATCATAAGTGAGCATTTGGTTGCACGGAGAACTTTGACCGGAAAAAGTGATTATCCCATTTTCCTTTGTTTGGTTTTTAAAAGATGGAAAATAGCTTTCCAGATGGGGAAAATAGATCTTCCAAAGGTGGAAAACATTTTCCTTCTCAAAGGAAGGGAAGCCACATATTCCTCCCTATTCTTCACATTCTTCTTTCTTTTCTCTCATTCATTCTTACCCTTTCATTTCAATTATTCATTTTCTCTTTAACTTTTATGCAAGGAACCAAACAAAGTAAACTATGCCAAAATTGTGTGTCCCCTTGGTAAATGGTTTTCTAGGAAATTTTCCATTGAGGCTGTTTTTCTTTTTTCTGGCAATTATTGAGGCTGTTTTTTGTTCAACCAAACAGAGCCAAACTGATGTCCTTTGGAAATTTGTTTTTTTTTGTGGTACATAGTACCTAGCTGAGTCTTGTCAAGATGATTGCTAGAGATTCTGAAGGGTTATGTCTCAAAATGTTAGAATTGGAATCTGATGGGGTAGGGGTTTAAGTTTTGTTGAGAAAAAGGTAAACAAGGGAGATTCTGGGTGAAATGAAAAACTCATCAAAAGTAGAAATCAAATGCAACAGTATTCAGAAATTCCTGAGAATAGTTCCGTCTGGTCATTAAGCTTTGTTGCACATTGACAAATCTGGAGAAGGAAAAATACAGTCAAGAGGTTGATTCGTGTTTGTGACTTAGCAATTGTAACATTGAACATAGAAGTATACAACTTAAATTTTGGGAAGTCCAAAGGCTGAGTCTTGCGACAATTTATTGAGAAAATCTGAAATATAAGTGAGGAATTAACTTAGAGTAGGTAGATTTGGATTTATGAAAGTTTCGGAGACTACTCAGTCAAGCAAGTAATTGCTTTAGGCTTGTGGATCATAAATTTTAGTTGTATATTGCTTATATAGTACTAAAGTTTCTTTGTCTTCTTTCCGGATGTAGAAGTACAAGGATCTATTATGTAGTCTCCTTGGGAAGAGTAGCTTTTGTTTGTGGCATCTTCTTTTAGTGACTAGTGGCTCTTTACATAGCTGGCTGATGTTAGATACTGTTAGAAATCAATGTTGCTATTTAGAGAATAAGTGTTCAACATAACTAACTGTCGCGATGGAATAGTAAGATGATAGAATATACATTTGACCTTCCTTCTTGATTAGACTCAGTGGTTTTAGTCATTTAAGTATAAGAAATAATTGTTAGAATTTTAGAAACCAACTCATGGGATTTATAAATTAAAAAAATATGAACTTTTACTAGTTGATTTGCTCACAATATTTTTCTTTTAATCAGGTTTCTACTAGAGGTTGACTGTGTTGTTGACCATGACGAACAATACCGTTTTTAGCATACTTTAAGTTTCTCAAAACTAATTTGATTGTTTATTAGTGGTTTACCTTACAAATGATTTCAAGTCAGGTGCTCTCTTAAAAAATGCTTCTAATTGAATTATAGTGCACTACCGATAGTACCCCTTTCCCTTAGGCCAAGTTCATGACACTCTTGTCCATTGATACCCGATACGGAATTCGGTTCAATTCGGGGAACGGGAACGGGTACGGGGTACGCTACCTATGGGTGTATTGGGTACGATGGGTGGTGTATCGGGTACGATGAGTACATTTTTTATCATAACTTTTTTATTAATTTGGCAAAATGAGAATATCATAAAGTAAAGATAAAGAGGAATAGGGTCCCACGCTTACATTCACAGTGCAATTGGCAAAAGCCCAAAACTTCAGTTTTACATTTTTTTTGGGGAAGTGGGCCCATGAACCAGAAATTAATTTGGGTTGCCTTCAGTCGTCACTCCGTCTCTTCCATCTTCATCCCTCTCCCCTGCTGCTCCTCCTCCATTGAAATAACATCCAACAAATTCAAACCGAAAGAAAATGCAAATTAAGCATGAGTAAACACTCGAAACACTCATACAAACAAAAGCCCCCTATTTTTATACTCAACAATTGCTTAGTATATGGTTAATTGCAGATCTAGGTTTTGAAAATTTGCCCTAAATTCTCGACTTAGCCTTCAATCTCTCCGGGCAAAAGGGTTCGCTTGGATGCACGAACTGGTTCGCGACCCCCAACGATCTGGAACGCGTTCTTCCCGCGATTGGGAACGTCCTGGGTTGCCGGTCGGAGCACCGTATCGCGAACCGGGTATCATTGCTCTTGTCTATGCATTGTATGAACATAATTTCCTTAATTTGGTCCAAAGCGGAAGGGCATTTCTGAATCTCATTTTTTGTCATTATTTGGCTTCAAACATGGTTATTTTCATTCTCTATGGCATTATCCTAGTCGCTTTTGCTGAGTTATGAAGGCTTTAAATGCTCTTTAGTTGCTTTTTGGGCTTAGAGGTATTTTGGAGGCTTAAACAAGGCATTAGGAAG
This sequence comes from Beta corolliflora, assembly GCA_947648045.1. NCBI lineage: Eukaryota > Viridiplantae > Streptophyta > Magnoliopsida > Caryophyllales > Amaranthaceae > Beta > Beta corolliflora. The sequence goes on along the minus strand of CANSZD010002918.1, from coordinate 12,226,729 downwards.
TACAAAGTTGAAATGAAAGCACAGGGGTTAAGTGGTTAACTTTGATCAAGGATATATGACTTATTACTCAACATTGAAAGTGAGAACAAGGATGTGAAAGTAGAGCCAGAGAGTTTTTCTGATGAGATGTCACATGAACAATTTGGCCAAGATATGAGGCAGACATAAGCATTCACAGTTAAGATGTTCTCGAGAGCCCATGCGGCATGTGCGATGCTGTAATCTAGAGCCTAAAGAAAATATCCATGCCGAAATACCCTCGCAGAACGTTGGCAGGTCCATGATCGTTGCACAGTGCCTGCATGCTTATTTTTATTATAAAAAAAGAATTTAGAGAATTACACACATCATAAAGCAATGATGATGTGTAGGAATGAGTGAAAGGCGGCACATTCTTCCCTTGTCAAGAACTCTTCCAAAAGTATTTTTTATATCTCCTTTCTCAACTCTTCTATCCTGTTGATTTTTACCCATGCACTTCCTATCAATTTGTAGCAATGGGTGTCAGGTTATGTCGGGGAACTGCTAAAATGTATGTAGTAAATCTACATCCTTTTCAATTTTATTTGAACCCTATTTTATCTTTGCTGCATAATGTATTATGATCATGAAATGCTGTTTTCTACCTTTTGAGCTCAGATCATATAGAACTAAGTTTCCTTTTACCATGTTAATAGACAGATAGTTACATTACATGTGCCATATATTTGCTGCCCTTCTTTCCTCCTAGCCCCTATATGCAAGCTTTATTCCATCTCTCCTGCTTTAATTTTTTCCATGTAGTGATTTCATTTAATTATAATCCTTCAATGCTGCTGCTCAGCCTGATAATCATCGTTTTGATTTTTTTTAACCTGACAGTGTTGCTGTGAAATTTCCTTACCTAGTCCAGAAAAAACTTAAAGAAGGCCAGGAGATAAGACGAGTATCCCAGCTTGAGTGGAAGATTATTGAGAGTAATCATGAGAAACCTTTTGTCGCATCCGGCCTGCAATTTTTTCCCTTACCAGTAACTTGCTTCAATCAATCTCTCCTCATTTTATGCTGTTCTTTTGTACAATGTCAACTTTCTGTTCCTCCCCTATTTTCCTGTTTTACCAATTATGTCCATTTATCCAACTTGTACAGGTGATGCATGGTGAAGATTATATTTCATTGGGTTTTCTTTTTGGGAAGAAGTGCAAAGTAGCTTATATATCTGATGTCTCACGTTTTATCCCGAGTACAGAGGCTGGTGAGTGACTTTTACCATTTGTTTCTCTTGCCTATGTTTGGTTGATCTTTGGACTTTAGTCTTTACTTATTCTAAAGCATTTATAACTTACATAGATACACATCTTGGGTCTGAAGTGCACAAGTTTCTAGCAATATTAAGAAGACAAAATATGCATGTATAGCTTGGGTCTCATTCTTAATATTTTCTTTATCAGTGTGCAGACACATTGAAATTAATACCCTACTTCTGAGCACGAGTGTTGAAATTCACTGGTTCTCTTTATTGTAATCTATTTATAATGCTTGTGGATTTGTTCGGAATATGTGGATCGTTGAGATTTAAATTTAACTCCTTCAAACATATTGATAATTTTTTTTGTCTGGCAGTTATATCTAGTAGTGGTGGTGGGCCATTGGACCTACTTATCTTGGACACTCTTTACAAGGTCGGTGTGGACCAAATTTGTTTGCATTTTCTTTAGTATAGTGTCTGATGAAACTGCCGTGTAGATTTTATGTGCACTGTTGAACAAGCATGTATCAAATGTCTTTCCCTTTTGATATATATTACTATATTTCGTTTGCGCATCATATAATGCATACTGTTACAAATTATATTACTCCCTCCATTCCTAATTTTCTCACTCGTAGATGTCCCAAAAAAATTCCCGCATACCTTTTTAAGCAAACCTTTCCTGTCCCCATCCTGACACTTTCCCTGTTTTTGTTCTTATCGATACTTTTTCGTCTTATATCTACTATTATCAATCTCTTTGCCAAATTTGTGTAATATCTAGACGGAGAGAGTGCATGACGTTACTTGCAAGCCTTTCGTAGACTCTGCAGGTATCACATTTGGATGATGGTACTCGTAGCCCTTCATAAAGTTGGGGATAGATAGATTAATGATACACCCTCTATGCAGGGTAAAGACCTATTGATACAACAAGAGGTTCTGGTTAAAAATAAGAAATTTGGACAGCAGCCTGGAGGCAAACAGAACCAAGATGTGACCCTTCAGGACAATCCCTTTAGACTTTATTTTATCACTGTCACAATAAATATAAACCTAGAACTTGAAATGCCCAATACGGAACTCTAATGATTTTTAAGGTGCATGAAATAAAGATCGGGTGGGACTAAAGAATGAGCGCAGGAAACGGGACTGCTAAAAATCTGTATCACCACCCGATGCCAGTGAAGCAACCCTACATTCACAAGATTAACCCAATAACATCACAAACAACAGAAAAACACATCTCAGCTAAAAAGTTTTGGTGCTATTGGTCTACCAAAGCATAGCTAGATGAAACACTTTTGGGTATGCAGTATTACAGTCAAGGTCTTCCTCCTCAAAAGAAAGGCAGCGAAGCATGGTTTGAGTAATACAATAAAGAAAACTGCCACAATTGCCTCCAAGGTTACTGTATCCACTGATAGCTGCAAAAGAGAGCCTACAATTAGAGCTGCCGCCAAACAAACCAAACTTAAGGATCTGTATGGAGTTCTTTTTATAAGAAGATAGGACTCAGGCATAAAATTAAATAGGCTTAATAAAGGAACTCTCTTATGTGAGGTCAACTTTGACCATTATCTTTTAGGTTATCAAGGTTTGTATATAAAAATTCTGATTTCTATTACAAATGCTCAAGTAAGTACATAAGTGAAACAAGCTTTTTGGGCTGGAACTTTGTGATACTTGTTTGGTGTGTAACAAGGGAAGTCTGAGGTCCTACCATGATGTTCCAAGTTTCATGTATCCGAACTGGTGATTGGGGAAGCATTTATGACATGGACCTGAGTTTTTGTTTCCTTTGCACCCATGGCATTACTAACCCAAGCGTGGTTGGGATGGCTTAAAGTGCCTTACCTACCTTAAAGATGAAGATAAATTTAAAGTGTAATGGATAATGAAAACTTTTAAGATGACACAAACATTCTTCGATAGATCACCTAGGATTTTACTTGTAAAGATACACATGACATGCTTATGCAATATGGATATGCATCATGATACGGGATTGTGGTTATATGTGTGTTACTGTTGCAGTCACCTACGAGGCATTGTAGACGGCTAGGCTTATCTTACTTGCTAGTGCTGCAGGAATTTCATTTCACAATTCAATATATCTTTGTTAGTCATTGATTTGTAATCTTATCATAGTGGTAAATTTATTGGTGTATACATGGATCTCACTCGGCTGTTTTCCAACTCTTCTTGCAGAATGGGTCCCATAATACTCACTTTTGCTTCCCTCAGGTATCATGTATGAGTGCAACAATATATTATGTGATCTTATATTCATGCAATAATGTTATATAACTAGAGTTCCCTGGTTTTTCTTCAGACTCTTGATGCAGTGAAGAGAATCTGTCCAAAGCGTGCGCTATTAATTGGAATGACCCATGAATTTGATCACCACAATGATAACACTTATCTTACTGAATGGTCAAGAAGGTAATAGACTTCTAAAGTTCCAATCCCTGCTTCTTTAGTGCATGAATGAAGAACAACGCATTGGTCTGATTGCTAGTGCACTAAATATTGTATATTAGGGCCAAAATTTCCAACTGTAACAGGATTTAGATAAAAATTGTCCTTGGAAATTTCCATTATGTACAAAGCCATACATGCATTATAATGCATATGAGCATGTTCAGAGGAATTCTTCTGTGCTAGGACTTTTTGTAAACATCTTATCTGCACTCATCCCAATGTTTCAATAGGTTTCGTATTTGAATTTATTCTAGATGCTTGTGCGGGAGTTGGGCAGAGTTCAGCATACCGATTTTGTTTGTTTTGCGTTGCTGAAGTTGTTATTTGCTAACTTCTTAGTACTTTATTATTTGATTAGTTCACTCTTTTGCATTTAGGGAAGGAATTCTGGTTCAACTAGCACATGATGGTCTAAGAATCCCCGTAGATATTTGACAAGGTAAGATCTCTTAGTGAGCATCATTATCTTATGTTGCATCAAACACCATCTAATTGGTTGTTGGTGACAAGAAAACTGCAGAAAGTTATATCTCTGAGGAAGCACGGAAGGTTGAGCTGTTTGGTCGACACAATTGCAGGTATAGTTTGGCAAAGTTCTACCTCACACAATATGAAAAAGTTTCCTCCTTACCCCTCAATAAGCAATTCCTTTCTGTATCCAACCATTCTCAGAAACCTTCATCTTTTAGTAAGTGCAACTTCACGAGAATGGCATTTAATCAAATGACCACGAAGTCATTTACAGATTAATTGAGAGTGTTTGGTTGGACAGAATACTAACTTTCCCATTTTCCTTGTTTGGTTTATAAAGAGTGGAAAACAATTTTCCAAATGGTGGAAAATTGTTTTCCCAGAGGTGGAGAACATTTTCCTTCTCAAGTGGAGGGAAAACACTTAATCCTCCCTATTTTCAAGCTTCCTCTTTTCTTCGAGTCATCCATCGTTCCCTTCCATTATCATTTCTTCTATTTTATTCATATTTTTATATAAAAAACCAAACAAAAGAAAACTCATTTGAAATTGTCTTTTCCATTGGAAAGTGTCTTTCCATGGAAAATCTTTTACCATTGAAAGTGCTTTCCGTTCAACCAAATGGACCCTAAAAACTGGCATAATCGTGATCAGCTACAAGTGTGCTTACTTTTTGAATTCTTTTGTACCTTAGCGGACATTCCATAACTACAGGTCAAAGATTTCGGCAATCTGACTACTTGCATCAAACATTTCAACTCAAGTTGACAGGATGAAGTCATTGTCCATTTGAAGATGGACCTTCAAGCATTTATGATGGTATTCAACTATTCACCTATAATTTTGTCCATTCACTTCAATAGTGAGGTAAAACTAAAAGCCTTCCGGCTAATGAAGTAGCATAAGTCATGTATACAGAAAGTTGCCCGAAGAATGTGGGCCTACTAATACAATATTTTCACCATTTGATGTGGCATATTTTGGCATGATGATCCAACTGCTATGACCAATTGCATGCTTTTCATAGAAGTAACGCATAGGAGACGAACTAATGACAGAAATAGTTGAAGGTTTATGAGGGTTATACACCTGCCCTTTGATAATGAACCTCACTCTTGCTTCGGAATGTCCGAAAATAAACTTTACACTACTTACTTTTTCCCTATCTTACGTCGTCAATCTTCTTACCCTCTTCTGTTTCCTGACTTCCTCCATATTCTTATGGTTATTCCTAATATATATACTTCTTCCATCTTTCAAAGGATTTTTTATTATTATTTTTACACTATTCATGAGTAAAGAGAATCTTCGAAAAAATTTCTAATATTTAAGAAAAAATATAGTTATGTGGGGGTCTTGTTTGATTCATATCACTGAGTAAATTATGAAAATCAAACTTTTATAATTTTTACTAATATGTTATTAAAAATGAGTCCGTCTTGGATGTAACATGTTACACCATAAGTTATGATGTACCAAATACACACACATGTGAAATAACATTCACCTTTTCCTTCCAAAGTTCAACTGCCCCTGTTTCTCCTCTTTCTCCATATGGAAACCTAAACGTCTGTTTAAAAATTCCACCATGCCTTAGCATTCAATCTTCAAATTTTCCATAAATTTACAAAAATTCCACAAAGAATTCAGATTGAAAAATAGTACTATTAACTGGAAGAAGAGAGAGCTTCGCCATGGAGGTGGCCTCCTTTGATGAAGAGAGTAGAGGAAAGAGTGATGCGATCGAAAGAAATACTTTGGTTCAGTTTTTGTTTATTTTCTCTCTCCTCTTCTATTATTTTAGGTTCTGGTTTGCGATGCTATCGATGGAGGTGTGGTGGTGATGGTGGTTTGATGGTTGTGGAGGAGAGAGAAAGCTTTTGGAGGTAAAGACAAAATGTGAAGAATTGATAATTTTAGATTTGAATGTGAGGTCTGGGAAGAAAAACGAGTGATGAATTCAATGGCTGATTTGAGATTGGAGAGTGATAAGGATTTATCTTCATTATTCGAACGTGAGATTATCAAGTAAGGAGAAATTGATATAGAACACATCAGTAAAACATTAATAAAAACATGATTCAATTAGTTTCAAATGATACAGATTAGTTTAAACATGATACAATTTTGTTTTTTGAAAAATGATACACATTTGGGGTTGAATATGATATAGACTACCGTATAAAAGATACACATCTGGTGAAAAATGATATAAAAGTCAACATCATTTATAAGGTATATGTAATAATATATAAAAAGTTGAAAAATAATATAAAAAAATAGGGGGAAATGATACAATTTTGTTAAATAGTGACATAGAAATGAGTAATAAATGATATAGTAGAGAGGGTTGACAAAAAATAATAAAATAGGTGAAAATGATACAAGTTTGCTGAAAAATGACATAAAAATGAGTAATAATGACATGTAAATGAGTTATAATGATATGGCATATAAAGAGTTAAAAAATAATAATAAAATAGGGAAAATGATATAAGTTTGCTGAAAAATAACATAAAAATGAGTAAAATTGATATGGTATATAGGAAGTTGACAAATAATAATAAAATAGGGGGAAATGATACATGTTTGTTGAAAAATGAAATAGAAATGAGTAAAAATGATTTTGAGAAATTAGGTCAGAGATTGAACGAGTTACACGAGAAATAAATATCATTAATGCTCACTTTTATGTCATTTTAAGCAAACTTGTATCATTTTCTCTTAATTATTATGTCAAACTCTTTATATACCTTATAACTATTACACATACAAATATCATTATTACTCACTCTTATGTCATTTATCAGCAAACTTGTATCATTTTCTCCTATTTTATTATCATTTTTCATCTCTTTATATACATTATCATTATTGCATAAACTCATATCATTGATAGGAGAAACGATATCATTAATGCTCACTTTTATGTCATTTTTAAGCAAACTTGTATCATTTTCTCTTATTTCATTATTAATTTTTCAATCTTTATATCCGTTATTATTATTACGCAAACTAATATCATTCATATGAAAATGATACCATTGTTACTCAATTTTATGTCATTTTAACATATTTCTACCATTTTCACTTATTTTATTATAATTTTTAAATCTTTCTATGGCTTATCATTAATTTTTTTGTTCAGGAAAGATAATTGGTCCGAAGACCAACCCCTAGCTACTACTAATCTTAGCGCACACCAAATTCGTTAGGTGAGTAGTGGGGATTTATACCCACAAGCAAACATTTAAACAAACTCCCCAAATTGGGGAGTGATGAGAGTCGAACACCCGACCTCGCGGTTGGGAGGTGGGAGCACCAACCATTGGGCTCCCACGATACACAGAGTAATATCATTGATAAGAAAACTAATATCATTATTAGTTTATATAAGTCATTTTTGACTAAACTCATATCATTTGTGTTTCTTTACATGAAATTCAGAAGAAATTTATTGTATACAATAACAATTATCATAATTTATCCATCAATACCAATTTCAAATGAAATTCAACTTAACCAATTAACTCTACATCAGTATACACTCACTGCCTCCCATTCACAGTCTCTCTTTCCCCTTCTATTTTTTCTCTCCTCCTGAGATTTAATTAAGTAGAAGAGATAAGCTGAAATTGAAAAACCCAAATTGAGGACAAGAAATAAATAAATCTCGATTTTGAGAAATTAGGTCAGAGATTGAACGAGTTACACGAGAAATAAATATCATTTTCCCCTTTTTGTACCTAATTCAAAGAATTCCACCAGAATTTCAACAAATTAACTCGATTGAAATCACAGAATGGAACGATTAATGGCGGCTCAATCATCGAAATGAGTTAACCAAGCATCATCGGCTGGATTTTGAGTTAACCAAGCATAATCGCCATGAACCAGGGAAAATGGTGAGAAATTTCGGTGGAAAGTTTCTCATCTAACAAATTCTCTTAATTCTCCTCTAGATTTTGAGTTAGCCAAGGAAAATAACAGAAGTTAACTAGAGATTGAAATCAACGGAAATTCAAGCATCACTTCGTCTTCCTCGTTTCTGTCAGATTCAAGTAGTGTTCATCATCTTCATCTTCATCTTCCTCGTTTTCTTTGAGCTTCACTAGCGGAAGACATTGAAAGGAGAGAGAAAAAGTAGCGGCGCATCCACTAGAAACATAATTGGAAAGCGAATGTCTCGCAGACATCGCCGAAATTTACAGAGCTCCAGAAATTGACCTTGATTTTGGTGCCAGGGATGGAGGTTGAGTTCGATAAGATTCATGCAGATGCAATGTGAAGAGAGATAAATAATCGAAAAGGAGAAAAGAGAACGAAGAAGAAGATGAGGAAGACAATAATGGTGGATCTTGTATAGAAATATGAAACCCTACTTTTGAGGGGAGAGAAGAAGGATGGTGAAAAAAATTTGTTAGGGGTTTTCGATTTTGGGCAGGGTTGGTTATAAAGGAGAGAAAGGGAAGAGTGAGAGATGTATGTTTTCATATGTGGGTGAGTTGTTACACCATAGCTTGTGGTAATAGTTACCCCCAAAAATTTATGATTAAAGATATTAATGATACAAAACATGAATTGGTTGACGTAAAAAGGAGAAATGGGAAATCATGTGAAGGACTGAGGTAGTAGTTGTTATGAACATTTCTTTATATAACAAATAATAGTTGTATATTGGACAAGAGATCTTGTATATTGTGCTATAAATATAGTATATAAAATCACAAATGTTTTATATAAAAATTAGGGTGTGAATATGTAGACTTTTAATGATTAAATAAAGGATGAGATAATCTGCTGTTAGTAGTAATGCAGAAAGTTGGAGGTTGGTAGCTCAAGTGACTTCTCCACCTTGTTTTGTATATATTAATGTGTGTTTGTTGTCTTGCTTATATAGACGGAAAAAAATTTGTCTACCCACCGGGTAGACTACCCACCATTAATAAAGACTTGTTCAAGCTTGTGATTATGGCATCCAACTCAACATAATTTTTGTTTTTTTTATTGCTCTATTAGTAGTGGGTTGTCTACCCGGTGGGTAGGTGTAGCAATGTCCTACATAGACCTACCTCACTGTATATATATGAGGAAAACAAGACAATGTTATAAACCATAGACATATATTACACATAATCCTAGAAAATGAAAAAAAAAAAAAGAATAAGTGCCACCTAGGCTATACACCTCATGTGCAAATCACATGTTTCATATATTACTTCCTATTTCCTTTAACTCCCCCTCAAGATGAAAGTGTGAAGGATTTAACATTCCCATCTTGCCTATAAGCCTCCCATGTTGAGGCATATGAAGAGCTTTGGTAAGGACATCAACCAATTGTTCTTTGGAAGGAACATAGGAGGCAGGGCCGGATTTAAGCCCGTGCATAGTGGTCCACAGCACAGGGCCACATTTTTTTAGGGGCCCAAATTTGAGATAAGTTCAACTGGAAAAAATCTGATATTTTTGGCAATTAAAGTGATACCCTTTTCTCTCTCTTCCATTAGGGATATCAGATATCTCTTTCCCGAAAAAAAACCCAAATCAAGCTAAAGATTTTCATTCCCCAAGTCAGTAAGTCACGCTTCAAACCTTCATTGATTTCTCTCTCTAAATTTGGGAAGCAGTGACTATGGAAATTTTGGCAAAGACCTTCAAAATTCTTGAATTGATTTCAATTGAACAATCAATTCAATTTTTTCCTCAACTAAATCTCCAGATTTTATGTGTCAAACGGCTAAAATTTTCCCCAATTATAAAACACAATTCAAGTTCAACCTTTCTTCATCATCCTCTTCCAATTCTTTTTCTGTTTATCAAGAGAAAGAAAAATCAATTGCAAATATACCAAGAGAAAGAAGAAATTACAGTACTTACAAGCTTCGAGTATTCAACTGTTCATCATCAAAGCTAGCTATTTTCGGTGAAACCAGGTATTTTTTATGTTTGTTTATTTTTTTGTTTTTATTAGTGGGTATTTTTTTTCAATTCACCTTCAATATTTCAATTACAAAATTGCAGATTTTTTTTTTCCCGTTTTGGATTAAAATGCAATGATTAGGGAGATGACTAGATGAGAATCTAGAAAAATTATCAAAAAAATAACAGACTATACATAATTATATGGCTACTACAATACTACCTTCTCTTCGTTAATCAGGTTCATTTTCAAAGGTAAATTATCAAGCACTCATTGATTTTTCAATTTTCGTTTTGATGTAACTTAGCATTCCGAGTTAGGGTTTTTGCAGATTATCTCACTAATTGATCAATTTTGGGGTTTTTTTTAATGCTTTTGTCTAATTCGTTTTTTTTTTTTTTGATTAGCTAGCTAATTATAGTTGTTCTTGTTCATATCTATATATAATAATAATCATTTCGATAATTGCTATCAATTTATTGTTGAATTCCTTGATGATTATTGGACCGTTTTTAATTTTGTAGAGTAGCAGAAACTTGGTTGATTTAGTGAGTGCTTATCTACGTACAATATTGTCCAAACATGGTGATTTATATATTTATATGAATTATGAAAAAGGAAGAGACAACTCTGTTATAGAATAAAATTAGAGGTTTCTTGAATTATTATGCCACTTGTTTTGTGTCTTGGGCATTCCTTATTTTGAGATTTAAAAAAAAAAACTGTTTTTTTTTTAAGGTTGAGAATTATTACAAAATTCCAATACTACTGGAATTAGTGATGCAGTGATGCTATTACTATGAAGTACCAAATTACCAAGACCAAGACATCAGGTTGTTTCAATCCTTTTTCATTTTAATTTTGAATGTTCTGCTCCCTGTTTTTTAATTGCATATTATGGCCCCTAGCATTAGAAAACATGAGTTTGGCTATGAGAAACGTAAGAAACAAAAAAAATTTGAAGAATTACAGAGGTCACAAAGAGGAGCATTAGATAAATTTGTAATTAAAACACCACAAGTTCCTATTGAAAATCCAAATGTTGGTGTTGATATTGAGAATGATAAAAATATGGACAATCAAGATTTTGTTGTTGAAAATGGCGATAATGTGCATATTGATATTGAGAATGATGCTTTAGATGATTCTGATAATGACAATGTTGCCCAAGAAACATGTGAAACTTTTCCTGTGCTTGATATTTTTGATCCAAGGAATTGGGATGGACTTGACTCAAAAATGATTGATTTATTAATAGTCAAGGGTCCTAAAAGAGATAATTCTTTTGTAAAAGGTCCTAAAGATAAGTTATGTGTGGAGTTAAAACTAAGAAGAGAACTACCACCACTTGAAAAAACTGGACCTATTGAAATTTTGAAAGATTTGAAAGTGCTTGATTGTTTTCCTAATGCGGTTATTGCATATAGAATTTTGTTGACCATTCCCGTTACTGTTGCATCCGCAGAGAGAAGTTTTTCCAAGTTGAAGTTGTTGAAGTCCTACTTGCGCTCTACAGTGTCACAAGAACGGCTTAATGGATTAGCGATGATATCTATCGAAAATGATCTTTTGGAGAAAGTAGGATATGAAGAGTTGATCGATGAGTTTGCATCAAAAAATGCTAGACGAACATCTCTTTTTAAATAAATTATCTCTAGTTGGTAATTTTTCACATATCCTTGTCTTGAAATATCTCTAGTTTGTTGCAGCAGCTCTCCTCCCTTATGGAGCGTTTTCATGATACTAGGATCATATTTATAATAAAAGCGAACTTGTTTGAATTGTGCTGCTTCTTATTGTAAAAACAATCAAATATTTTATAGTATATATTATGTTTTTAAAGGTTGTGCTTATACTTAGAATAGGGGCCTCATTTTGTTATAAGAACGGGGCCACAATAATCTAAAAAAACGGCCCTGATAGGAGGTTTGTATGGTGCCTTGTTTGACCTTTTCCGTGATAAAGTGGCAATCGACTTCTATATGTTTTGTCCTCTGATCTCATGGTATATAGGATTTGCAGATGTGGATAAAGCTACTTGATTATCACACTTTAATGCAGTTGCAAACATTTTTTTTAAGCCTAAGTCCTTTAGAAGAGTCATGAGCAAAGTAACCTCACAATTAGTAAGAGCCATGGCTCTATACTCAGCTTCTGCTGAAGATCTAGCTACCACACTTTGTTTCTTGCTTTTCTAAGAGATAGGAGAGGATCCTAATAGAATGCAATAGCAAGTAGTGAATCTCCTAAAGTAGGGACATGATGCCCAGTTAGAGTCACAATAAGCAGTGAGCTTAACTCTAGTGTTGATAGCTGAAGAATTCCTTGTTCAGGAGCTTGTTTGATGTATCTAAGGACTTTTCTAGCTGGTCGCATATGCACTGATGTAGGATGCTGCATAGATTGACTAAGAAACTGAACTGAGAAGGTAATATTAGGTCTAGATATAGTCTGATATCAACTGATTAACTAGTCTTCTGTAAAACCCAAAATTAGATAATGGTGTCCCTTTCTCAGGTTCCAGCTTCATATGAGTGTCTAGAGGCAGCTTTAAATTTTTTTGTTGTCTACTCCATATTCTTGTAAAAGATCAAGTGCGTACTTTCTTTGAGAAATGAAAATGCCTTTAGATGATCTAGAAAATTCCATGCCTAGAAAATAGCAAGATCTCCTAAGTCTTCATGTGAAATTGTGAGCTCAGTAGACCTTTAACTTTTTCTATCTCCTTGTTACTATTGCCTGTAATGATTAAATCATCTACATAGATTAAGAAAGCAGTAAATGTTGTGTCTGTCTCTTTAATACAGAGAGAATGATGTGCATGAGATTGAATAAACCCAAATGATAGCAGGCATTAGACAATTTAGCAAACCATTGTGTATGGGCTTGTTTGAGCCCGACCCATAAAGTGCTTTCTTCGACTTGCACACATGTGGTTCACACTCCCTTTGTCCTGATGGACTGTAATGAGCAACTCTGCTTCCATTTTCTATATTCTTCACGAATATATATATATATTATCTCAGATGACCCTGACATATAGGCATTTTTTCCCAATAACCCCGACATTTTCACCCCTATCACGGATAACCTTAAACTTGTATTTTATCATTAAGCTTGATGGAATGGCTAACTGCGTTAATTCTTTTCCTTCAGCAACAAACTTAACTCCCCAATCCCTGAACACACACCTTCAAACTCATTTATCAATGGCCTCCAACTCCACACTCTCTCTCTCTCATCCGCCATTTTCAACAGAACAATGAAGAAGGCCAATGAAATCCTCACCCTCTCATCTCCACCTTCACTTCTGTCACCCTAAAAATGGCTCGGACCAGAGATCTGACAAAAAATAATTCCAAGCAACCACCCTATAAAAGAATAAATCCCAAACTTCCCCTCATTATTGCAGCTGCCCCCTGTCCCATTTCTCTCTCCTCTCCCCACTCTTCACTCAGTTTGCTTCTCTCCCATATGTATACTTTTTCTTCTTCTCACCTTAAAAGCTTTGAATTTATTATGACCAAGAAAAATTCGATAGGCAGTTTTATGTGAAGAAATCAGACTGATTCGAAGTACAAGCAGAGGAATATAAGTCAAGTTGATATTTTGGGGTGAAAATCTGAAGATGAAGGTTTTTGGTTTTTAGATCTTTGTGTCGTAGTTTTAGATATATGTTTTAGGATTATTCTAATTTGTATTAGGTTTATGTAAATCTGGATTTTTTTTATGGTTCGTTAATAATTTTTGTCTATTTGTTTTAGATTTTGATTTAGAATAAATACAATTTTTTAATGAATAGCTTGAAGTCTATCGTTTTTTGTATCATGGTGATGTTGTTTAGCCTTGTAAGTAGTAAGAGATCCTTAATTTTGATTTGTTAAAGTGCCCAGATCCTTGATTTTTATTTGTCTCTGATTTCTCTCTCCTCGCATCTTCATTTCTCTTGAAATTACATCGGCAATCGAGAAGTATATGTCAATAGTTGGTCGTATGATTGTAGACAAATTACAATTAACATTGAAATGCAACCTATCTTCATACCACCAATATATATGGATCCATTTTAAGGTTGAAGCTTTTGATTTAATATCAAAGTAAAAGAAATGTGTAGGAAACCCCAGCAGGAAGAGGAGCAAGAGAGATAAAGAAGAAAGAGAAAATTTTAATTTTTTTTTAATTTAAAAAAGCAATAAGCCACTAATTAATTTTGTTTTAAAACTCTGCTAACGCCGTTAGCCATTCCGTCAAGTTTAATGACAAAATACAAGTTTAGGGTTATCCGCGATAGGGGTGAAAATGTCAGGGTTATTTGGGAAAAAGACCTATATGTCAGGGTCATATGAGATAATATCCCTATATATATATTCCTATAGATCACCATCATGAAAAGCATTTTGCACATCCAATTGACATGTGTACCACTGATTCATAATAACAACAACTAGTAAGGGTCTTATGGTGCTCATCTTTGCTACAGGAGCGTAGGTGTGAGTGTACTCAACGCCTTTCCTTTGATTCCACCCTTGTATCACCAATCTAGCTTTCTTCCTTTCCACACTCCCATCAGCCTTATACTTGGTCTTACACACCTACTTATGGCCAATAACTTTTCTCCCGGGTTGGAATGTTGTAATTTCACATGTTTCATTGTCTTAAGAGATTCTAGCTCCTTTTTCATGGCATCTACCCAGCAGGGTGTGCTGCAGCCTCATAGTAAAATTATGGTTCTTCTGTTTCCACAATATTTCCTACCATGTTTGCAAAGTGCTCATCAACACCTGTTGCCACAATGTGAGTGGCTTCTTCTGCTTGGTCTTGTATTGGTATTAGTGTGAGATGAAGTGACAAAGTAATTAGCCAAGCAGGAGGTTTGGTTTGTCTGGTAGATTTTCTAAGAGGGATAGGTTCAAGAGGGTGTAAATGGAGCTGTATAGGGGTCGGACAATTTGGTTCATCTATTGCAAATTCAACATTAGTAGCTAAATTATATGGACTAATTTCATTTTGAAGCTCGGTAACAAGTGTAATCTTTATTGAGTCAATAGGAAGAGGGTTCACGAATGTGTGGGATTGATGTGTTTACATAGGAAAGATACGCTCATAGAATTTCACATCCCCGGCGAAAAATGTTGCTTGGTTAAATGATTTTTAAGCTTATAGCCTTTCTGAGTTGTAGGGTAGCCCAAGAATAAGCATGAAACAACTTTAATTGTGAATTTGTCTTTGTGTTAGTCTGGGTTGTTAGCCATAGCTAGATACCTAAATGGTCTGAGGTGAAAAAATTAGGTTGCTTATCAAAAATCATCTCATATGAAATTTTGTTTTCAAGAACAGAAGAAGGAAGTCTTTTTATGATATATGCTGCAGTTATGACACAATCACCCCCAGTAAGACAAAGAGAGGCCTCCTCCAAACCTCAAGGCCCGGCTTATCTCAAGCAAGTGCTTGTGTATTATTTCAACAAGACCATCCTGATATGGTCTATCTACACAACTTGATTGGTGCACTATACCTTTCTCAGTAAATGGAGAGATACATTCTTGATCCTTGAATTCCAAGGCATTGTGTGATCTTATAATAATTCTAATATTCCAGTCAAACTGTTTCTTAGCATAAGCACATAAATTCTTAAGACTTACAAATGAATCAGACTTATATTTTAGTAGATGTACCCAAGTAACTCTAGTGTATTCATCTACTACTAGTCAGGAAGAACCTGTATTTTGCTTTGTAGGGCACCTATTGTAAGGTCCCCATATTTTTATGTGAATTAAGAAAAATTTATCATGCTACTCTGGTATTAAATTACTGTTAGGAAAAGGAAATTTTGTGAGTTTGGCCAGGACAAGAGAGACAGGTTTCTTTATGAGCATCTTATATGTTACGAAACACAATAGTCTTTATGAAACAACACACAATAACTGTTACATTCATTCAAATTTTTGTATTAACAAAAAGTTTTATTAAACACATGAACATATAATACATCCTTGAGTTCAATACAATTTTTTGACAGAGTGTGTGGGTAAGATATATATGTTATACCACCATTAGGCAAGTTTATTATTGGCCTATGAAGCATTTGCCTGACACTATGCAATTTTTCAAGGTTGGTAATCATATGACCTGAGGCACCTGAATCAATGATCCATACATCATTTATATTTTCCACATCAGTGTCATCACCCTCTTTGATAGCTGCATTGCTTGAGCTTGGTCCCAGTTTCATCATCTCTTGTAACTGGTGAGCTATAGCTGTTGCAAGATTAGCACTTCCCACATTCAGTTGAGCATTAGACACATTTTTTCTTCTTACACTAGTGGAAAAAAGTTCAACCGATGCGGTCAAAACCGGGCTTACCGCTCCGATTTTGGGCCGCATCGGTTGGACTTGCAGCAGTGCCCAAATATTAACTGATCCGGTCCTAAACCGGATCCGTTAATCCTTTACCGCTGCGGTTTTGGGTCAAAACCGCAACGGTTGACCACCCCAAAAACAATTTTTTTTTTTTTTGCATTTTTTCATTAGTAATCGATATAAAATCAATAGTATATATCAATACTCATTTCATTAAGCATATTATGCTTAATTGAAGCATAAGCATAAGCATAAATAATTAGATACATAAAAATATAAATTAACTATAATCTGTTCAATGTTCTTGATTAATTAACTGTTCTCTGAGAGTTTCTTCTGATTATAGTGTTCATCAATATCCATCTCACCAACCTCAGAGATCGAGTTGCATTTTCCAGCCACATCCATCTCTTTGTCGCGAAGTTCTTATTCACAGCCTCCATCCATAACAGTACTTAGCTCTTCTAGTCTTCTCTTAAAATACTCCATCCATAACAGTATTAGCTCTTCTAGTCTTCTCTTAAAATACTGGTGCAAGATTGCTTAGAGGTTACATGCATGAAACACCAAGAAAAGAAATCAGTAATATACGAGATGATGGATCATAATTATAGCCTTCTAAGAGAATATTGACAGAGGCCACAAACTTCGGATAGCAGACGCAGTATCTGAAGCTTCATGCACATCCTGCCTTCCAATACTTCTCCAGCAATGGAGTGCTTGCAAAACTGTCTCTCTGACTGGTTTCACCTGTATAATTAAGGGAAACATATGTTAAGGATCCCTTCATAATTTAGTTTTTATAAAGGGAAAAGAAAAAAAAGCTTATCAATGTCGACCTTATCAAAGCAACATGACTCAAGTGCTTGTACGCAGCCTTGCGAGTTGTCCAATCAGTATCCTTTAGAGCTTCTTAAATGCTGCAATAACAACGTGCATGTAAAATCCAGTAGATAGTAGATAACGATTGACTTCATCAAATTTAGATGATAAATTTCTGTGATTGGCATGTCATCAATTTGCACTAGTGGAAAAAAGCCGACACTGAAATACGAATTATTGCAACATTCACACAAATCAGCGCATGGACCCACATAAGTAAAAAGAAAAAGACATCAAAGTCTTGATGGATGAAACAACGCTATAGTTCATTTCACTCTTAAAAGCTTATCACCATGTGCTAGAAAACATCTAAAAGAGATTTCATTACAAGCAGACATTAGAAATAAAGAAAAAGGTTTCCCAAAATACAAAAAGGTGTCAGTTTTATATCAAATATGCTGCTAGGGTACTTAATATACCACTTAAAATACTGAATATATAAGGAAACAGGAGGGAAGACAAAAGACACATAAATCAGACTGATGTAGCCAATGGTAAGTTCAGACTTTCAAAGATTAAATTTGCTAATGGAGCAAAAGATCAATCTTTTTTGTTTAGGGGTGGGGTGGGGGGTAAAAAATAGGTAGAATCTCAACAAAAGGATCAGTGGATCACCTTCAACCTTTTAGGACAGGAAGAGAAGACTTAACTAGCCACAAAATATCTTAAACTGCATACTTTCTTAACTATTATTCACGATTATTGGCATGTGATTAACTATATCAAATTTATAAGCCTGGGATTTCTCAGAATATTGTAGCCCTTCTTTAAAAGAGTAATAACAACCAAGTGTCTAATCATGTAAGACAAACGTTATTACGTAGAAGCTTGCAAATTAAAACTCAAAATATTTGGAACTTAATAAACCAGTCATCTGCAATTTCTCATCAGGAAACTGACAACTCCATGGAATGAAGAAAATGCAGAATATGTAGGAGAAAAACAAGCATACCACATCCTTCTTCCTCAAACGAGGAATCAACTGAGATAGCACCTCAACAACTACATGCTCACTTGCTGACAATAAACATGTCTTCATGCATAATAACTGGCAAGTTTCCAGTCAAAGGAATAACTAAACTATCCTAAAAGTTGAAACAATCAAATCCGAAATCTTCAGACTAGAACATAGTCAAACTCAGTCTAAAATCTAGACTGCAACAGTCACAATTATTGGCTAACATGATACCAAAAGAAATTGAAAAGGTGAGAGTTTACATCAACAATTAAAGCTTCCAGAGCTGCTGCAATGACGGTCTGATCTCCATATTTGATGTTCCCTAAGCATTTTCTGGCAGGTATCCCATGAACATCCCCTACCGCGGAACCTATAAATTTTTTGAGGAAACATGAGTACCTTCGACTAAAATTGCAGGCTGTATGGACTTATCTCGATTATATCAAGAGAGAAAAGACTCGAGAACTCGGACAACTCATTGTATCCAGCAAGGTATCAAGGGAAATCAAAGTTCAGCTCAATTAATTTATATCTGTTATACCTTAAGACTCATGCCATGTATATCAATAATGAGAAAATATATGTACATGAAGTTGATGCTCGTAACTAGTGTTCCACTATGAATTTACTCAAAACTAAGATGAAAAGGACCGATACATACTGAAATAAGGAGAGAAAAAATTATTCGAACTTCAATTAAAAAAAATTGGGCAGCTAATAATTTCCTGATCGGTTGGAAAAATAAGATACACTAGTAGTTCTTAATTGCATCAATGGAAAACTAGCTTGGCTGACAACACCAAAATACTAAAGTCCTAGCTAGCTATAGACAATGGGTCCAGAACCCTATGTCCATACCCCGACTTGCTTGGACGCTACCCGGTTGTATAGTTCCAATTTGTTCAAACCCTATGGGTCTGTGGTCTTGATCTAGATGTTACAGAGTAGGTATGAGTCCGAGTCCAATGCTTTCCAACCCGGACCCTACCCACACACCCGATTGAGCTCAGATAAAACATTTAAGCTTATCCTTTACCCGACATACAACATAAAGCAGCCTAGCATCACTTTAACCCTAAACCTGATTTTTTGCGAGACAGAACAAATCTTGCAATATATTTCATCCTACCTATATGGATAACCAGAGGGATAGAATGTATTGAGGAAGGATTCAGTCACCCTTTTAACACATAGGTCTTGAATCCTCAAGTACTTTCACCAGACAAACTCAATACATAATTAAAACTCAGCATAGTATAAAACCATCCAAAACACATCATTAACAATACATATTGCAACAAAGCAAGAAAAAAGACCCTTAATTTTAAAAATCAGTGAATATTAGTAAAATTACAACAATCTTCATACAACCCAACAAAAATGGAATTAATATGCTCAAATTCAACAACCCAACAGACCCAAATTCTCAATTATCAATCTTTTTAACTCACAATTAACAGAATTTTAACTTAATTCCCAAAATTCCAAAGAACCCTACTTTTCTATTCTACAATTTAGCAATTGCAATTACAAATGAAGAAAAAAACACAAAAATCAAGAAAGAATGAGAGACTAACAGAGAAACGACCATCTGGGTGGAAGTGAAATTGGTTTTGATGGTGAGCGACGTTTGTCCTTTCTAGACGAACAGCGACGACGAACAGAGAGAAGGCGAGGCGAAGAGATTGCGTGGCTGCGGTGGCTTGAGAGGGTGGAGGTTTTTGTGGTTTGCGAAGTCAGGAGGTTTTCGTGGTTCGTTGTGGCGATGGTGTTCGTAGCTGAGAGAGGGATTACGAGTGAGAGTGGGTGATGTCGTGGGTTTGAGAGGGTGGTTGGTGACTTGGTGTCGTGGGTTTGAGAGGGAGGAGGGAAGAGCAGATCTGAAGAGGAGAGAGAGGAGGGATTAAGGTTGAGTGAGGAGAGAGAGGAGTGAGGAGAGACAGGAGTGAAAAGGAAACGCGAGCTCACAAAAGAGATTTTAGGGCTGATTAACCCCTGCGGTTAAGGGAACCGGAGCGGTTAACAGAAAACCAGATCGGTTTTTTATTAACCGATCCGGTTCTCTAAGAACCGCAGCGGTTAATGTTGCCCAATTTCCTTCACAAAATTTCGAGGATTTACCGCTTCGGTTCTCTTAGGGACGGCAACGGTTGTGTTGTGACATATAGCGTTTTTTCCACTAGTGTTAAAGTTTTGACCTTTATTGTACCCTTAATTCTTTCCTCTGTAGTATCCACCTGTATTATGTTGATTGTTCTCAAAGTTCTTTCCTCCTTGCTTACACCTATTATGTCCAGCAAGGAATACAATCTTAAACCAACACTTTTTAGCAACATGTTTGGTTTCCTTGCACACAGTGCATACATTTTTAGTCTCATTCTTACTGTAGAGAGTTGTCCCTATAACTTTTTTCTTTTCTTTTCCCAACACTTCATTATGTGATTCCTCTTGTTGAATCATAGACATTCTTGTTTCTACAGGGGGTTGAAGATTCATGAGAAGAATATGACTTCTCAGGGTGCCATAACTAAGAACTAAGCCTTTTAAAAATTGAAGAAGCTTTTATTTATCTTTTTGTTAATTTGCACCTTCTATGTAGGCTGGTACTTTAGCTGTTACAGTAGTACTAAGAGGGTAGCCATTCACAGTCTCAATCTCCTTCCACAAGACTCTCAAATCAGTGTAACACTCAGAGACAGATGTTTCCTTCTGTTTCACTTTGTAAGTGTTCTTTTTCCGCCTATATTTTATCCTCCCATTTCTTATAGTGAACCTCTTTTTCAAATTAGTTTGGATTTTCTTGACTGATTTGATGTACAGGAAAGACCTTCTTATGGTCTCAATCATGTGGTTGAGAAGCCAAGCTGTAACCAAACTGTTACATGCTTTCCAAGCTTCTTTTTTGACCGAGTCATCACTAGGTTTGCTCAAAGCACCAGTGACAAACCCAAGTTTTTTCTTGATTGCAAGGTAGATCTCCATGGATATCTTCCAAGGTATGTAGTTTGCAGTCCCTGTTAGCTGAGGATCAACTTTGAATGACTTTGGCCCATCAAATGGATGCATATACAGAGGACTTCAATAGTTTTTTTGACTTCACCACCAGCATGGTTAAATAAGCAAACAAACAAGTTTCTAGTAACATTGCAAGAGAAAAATTAAGACATCAACAAGAAATCTTGTTTGTCCTACTTGTTTTGTGGAACAACAGAAATACAACAACTTTAACTATTTCTACACAATAAAGCTAGAAAATCTAATACACCAGATTCTCAATTACCTCTTGTAGCTCTGATACCATGTAGACTTTTAATAATTGAAGAAAGGATGAGATAATCTGCTGTTATCTAGCAGTAATGCAGAAAGTTGGAGGTTGGTAGCTCAAGTGACAACTCCACTTTGTTTTCTATTAATATATGTTTCATATCTTGCTTACAATGACCTACCTCACATTATATATACACTAGAAAAATAAGACAAGGTTATAATTCATAGAAAGATATTACACATGATCCTAGAAAATGACAAAAGAATAAGTGCCACCTAGGCTATACAACTCATGTGCAGATAACATGTTTCATATATTACTACCTGTTTCCTTTACAAAATATTATCTATTAGTAATTAGAAATAGTAATTTTTGTATACAACATTTGTGATATGATATACAATAGTTAGAATTATAATTAAAAATATTTTATATGTTAGGAAAATATCATAACTGTTCTGACCTTGGCACCACACCTAATTTCTATGAAGGAATAACTTCAAACTTTTATTTTAAAACAATTTTTTCAAAAGCAGTACAAGCTATAGATTGAGCTTTAAGGCCTAATTGAGATTAAATAATCATTATCGAGTAGTTTAGCTAAGCCCAATTTACGTCAAATTGAAAATCATGATACATTACTAAGAATTAGGATAGCCTTCAGCTGGAGTTAGCTTTTCCTTTATATCGTAAAGCAATCTTGATATGTTGCTGAGTTAATCTTAATATTTTGATTAAAGATGATAACATATAAAATTTGTATTGGATCGTATTGGCACCATATTTAGATCCGTATTTTTTTCTACGGTTCTAGATTTGATCAAGATTTAATAAATTCCTGATACACCATATTCAATTCTAATCCATCTATACTAATAAATTAAAAGGTGTTCCTAAGAAAATTTGTATGGCACGTGGCACTCTCCTCTAAGGCTCTAATGCAAATGCTTTATTTTCAAGTCAAACTCTCAATTTAAAAAATAATGTTGTGTAGTTACAAGGTATCGAACACGTGACCTTAGAAATGAAAAGTGAAAGATTAACCATTTATCCAACATAACACCATTGTTTAGTATTTTAAAATATAGGAAAAATTGATAGGAACAGTCCTAACTATGGGAGTTTCGCCATTTTCGGTCCCAACTAAGGATTATTTCTGAGCAGTCCCAACTTTGGGGTATATTTTATGAAAACGGTCCCAGTTGACTGGTTACCTATTCAACATGTAATTTTTTTTAAAACCAATTTTTCTTCTTCCTCTTTTCTCCCTCCTCCCTCCCCTGCCACTCCTCTGCCTCCCCTTCTCCCTCCCCCTCATGTGCCATCGTTCTACCTCAACCACCGCCATAACCACTACTGTTTATTATGCTTGTCCAGCAAGTAAACTAGTTTCCCTTAGATGTTCTTCACTTGAAGACTTGTGCAATGATGTCTGAATCTGGCCAATCCGAACCTGAGCTTCGTTCCCAAACCTGCAAAAAAGGGACCCACCCTGGAGGTTTGGGTGGTGGTTCCCCCTCCGAAGCTTAAGTCAGGAATCAGGAGTTGGAAGGAAAAAGTAGAGATAGAGAGAGAAAGTGAGAGAGTATTTCCACAGAGTAAGTTTACATTGTTTGCATTGAATTACCTTTCTCCTGATTTCTGGGGTATTTATAGTGGATGTGATATGACTGCTGCCTTTTTATGGTACCCTAGAATAAAGGCACCTGATTGGCTAGGCAATCAAATCACGACACTTGGCAGGCTATGGTTGGAGATGGATCATCAACCAATAACCAGCAGCCATTTTAGGGATTTGGGCTCTGACTAACCTTTGGGCCAGAAAATGAGCCTTTTCCTCCCATCTGAGCAAAGCCCAATGGTCAAACCATCTTTCTGTATTTCTTCTGGTGGGACACGTGTACGGTCTAGATGGAGTCATGTGTCTCAAGCAGAGCCGTCGATAGTTTAGGCTACAACATTTGCCCCTAAAAGGGTTTTTACTGTTGGCCCATACGACGGTTAAGGCCCTTTTACCTGAGTAAGTCACCTCAAATTCAAAAAGAGGCAAAGACGCGCCATCTTTTGGGGCTTACCGGTCACATTTGACCGTTTTACTCATTACCGGTCAAATTTTAACCGGCTCAACAGGTTTTTCACCCCCCTATATATATGCTTACATTGCCTTCATTAAATCATTTCACACTTGGAGAGAAATTTTCTAGAGAGAGAGGCTCTGCATTTCTTGTTCTAGAGAGAGAGAGAGATCGTCTAGTTTCTGTTTTCTTCACCGAACCGTCCAAGCGTTTCGTCAGGTATCTTTTCTTCCTTTTTTTTCTTTTTGTTTTTCTTTATTCTTTATTCTTTCTTAGAAAATCAATAAAATGGATTCCTCTTCTTCGTCAAATAATCCTGGCCGCCCAAGAGTTGGTCTTGACCCTAGAACAGATAGTACTTCTCCTTCGGCTCATTCTAGAGTTGGGCCTATTATGGCAGAGTATATATTTTTTTATGGTTTTGGCCGGCAAAGTCAGACGACCCAGTCTTTACCTGTGCAGGGTAATCTGGCGTGCGTCAAGCAGACGGCCCGTCTAAGACGAAGAATAATTCTCCCGTCCTATAGCTCTGAGATGGAGGAATATACTGGACGAGTTCCAGATGAGACGAGGGAGACGCAAAGTGCTCAGCCTTTGACGGGGCCTACCTCCCTTGATAACAGTGTTAGTGAAAATCATGAAATAAATCCTGAGGCTAGTCCGTCTGGCAGAGACATCGAGATGGAGGAAGCCGACGACGATCATAACGAGAGTGGTTCTGGCACTGCTGATGAGTCGGACGAACCCTCCACCACTTCGTCTGAAATTAGGAGACGCTTAGGTCCCCTTTCTGACCCGGCCTTTATACTAGTCAATCGTAAGTGGTTAGAAAAAATAGGGCCTGATCCTAGCTACCTGTCCACCTATATGCGCATACCGGGCTTCTCCTTCGTTATACCTAATAAAGAGGCTACGATTCTGAGTGCTCCCAAGAATCACTTCACCGTCTACAAGCTAGCCTTGGATGCGGGGTTGAGGTTTTCTCTTCATGACTTCTTAGAACAAGTGCTTAGGCACTACAGCATCGGCCATAATCATTTGGCGCCCAATGCCTGGTACAATATTTTGACATTCATAGTCGTCTGCGAGCTACGCGGTCTGACCCTTTCCCTTCCGGCCTTCACCCAGATACACTATGCATCCAAGATTCTAGGGACAGTGGAGAGAGCGTGGCTCAGCATTTGCAATCGCCCCATTTTTTTACGGCTTGGGGCAAACCTTCGAAGATGCACGATTGGAAAGCCGACTTCATCTTCCTTCGGGCGGCCAACGACTATATCACTGAGGGCTATCGTTTTTATAGCCGGGCCATTACGAACACTGGGCGAGGGAAATCCTTTCTGGATTTAGAGGACAAGTTTGACGAGGAGGTGGTGGAATACTTTAGAATAAAAGAGTACTCCAGACCAGGTCACACATCCTTTAAAGGGCCAGCTAACTGGATTCCCTTTAAAGAGATGTTTTATGACGATAACTTCTTGGTCACTGCCGGCTTGCGGTTGGCCGAGGATAGAGGTATATCTTCGAAACTCCCAAGTAAAATGCCCCGTCCAAATAATGTGTGTTTGACTAACCCTTTATTTCTTTTTTGTAGATACACCCAGAGCACTCCTCAAAAGATCTTGGACGGGAGACATCAGCATGTCCAAGTTCACCGATAACTTGTGGAAGGAGTATGCCAAGTCCAGCGTAGAGAAGAGGGCTGAAACTCTGGTAATAAATTTGTTTTTTTTTGTTGGACGAGGGTAGCTCGAGGAAGGAAGGCGTCCATAATTGGACGACTTCCTTCAACGAACCTTCCTCGTCTTGAAAGATATAAACGCCTTGGAAGAGACCTAGGCCTGTCCGCTTAAGGCGATGATTTCGATCTTGGACGGGGGACAGTCGATGAAGGAAGGTGTCCATGCTTGGACGACTTCCTTCTCCGAACCATCCTCGTCTGCGTTTTATAATGGCCTTGGACGAGGGCCTTGCTGGTCCGCCCAAGGTAAATGCTTGATTTTGGACGAGTGTTACTCGAGGAAGGAAGGCGTCCATGCTTGGACGACTACTTTCTTCGAACCATCCTCGTCTGAGTTTTGTAAGGGCCTTGGACGGGGGCCTTACTGGTCCGCCCAAGTTGACGGCTTTATCCTGGACGAGGGTTAGTCGAGGAAGGTAGGCGTCCATGCTTGGACGGACTTCCTTCTTTGAACCATCCTCGTCTGAAGTATGAAGGAAGCTTTGGACGATCAACCCTCGTTTGGGGCTCAATAATCTTTTGTAGCTATTCGTTCTTTGGACGATCATTTTCCTGACTTGTTGATTTTTTCAGAAAAGTGCCCCAACTAACAAAGCCCCACCGGGGAGATCTTCTTCGTCTAAGAAGAGACCGGCAACGGCTGGGGACCAGCAGCCGGCCAAAAATTCTAAGGGCTTTGCAAAAAAGAAAACGGAGAAGACCACTCCAGTCGGCAAAGAGGCCGAGGGGAAGACTATCCGTCCTCCGAAGGACAAAGTCTTAGAGGAAGAGTCGTCCACCAATGCCTCGGCTGCAGAAGAGAAAAAGCTGGACTCGGTTCCTATTGATCAGTCGGACACGATTGATAAATCTGAGGACCGGCCAGACTCTGCTCTGGCGTTGGTGGTCCCTAAGCCAGAAACGACTGCTGAAGACAAGCCAACCTTCAGCGGCACGGTTGCCAAGCTGGTCTCACAGATACCGCTATCTATTAGAGCGGCGTCTATATCTTCGGGTCAGTCGTATTATCCTAACATATGTGGGACGTTGTGGGTCGGTGGACGTTCAATGAGTCCGTCCAACAGACAAGCAGTGATCATTCCTATCAAGAGAACTAACTCTCCCCTCTTTCAGATAAGGGCAAAGGCCCTGCTTCTGCCTCGACTGCTCCCACAGTGGACTCAGACGAGGAGGCTTCTGCCGCCTTTGCCAAGATGCCGAAGGCTGAACGTGAACGGCTTAAGCAGGAGCTGTTCAAGTGCTACCCTGAATCCTACATAAAGGGCATAAGGGGAGCATCTGCTGGGCATGTAGGTTACATGTCACAACTTGCTGCCGAGGTAAAGTTTGTTGCCGCTATTGTTTTTGTACTTGTATAATTTTTTTTTACCACTCATCTAATGACTTGCTTGATCTCCGTTGTTCCAGCTCCTGGCTCGCAGTATTTTAATTGAGGAATGGGCGATGGAGCTTAGGAAGGAGAATAAGCAGCTCGTCCATCAAGCTACAACGGCCGGCGACAAGGCCATTCATGACATTGAGATGGCGGAGACTCTTCACCGTCAATCAAGAGGGGCTTGGGAAAAACGGTCGGCCACACTGGAGGCTAACAGCCAATAATATCTCGTCACCATCAACCAGCTGTACAAGGATCAGGATAAATTGAAACTGGCCTTGGATCCGTCTCAACTGAGTTGAGAGGCGAGAGATATACTGCCTTTTTTGCCGCTGTTCAACTTAGAAGGGAGAATATCCTTCTAAGGGCTCAAAATGCTCGGCTGAAGAAGGAAACGGCCCAGGCCTTTGAGGACGCCAAGGAAGGCCTTAAAGAGGTCATTGAGACGTCCAAGGACTGGGCCATCAAGGCCTTTAAAATGCTGGCAGAGCCTCGTGACGTCCCCAGCTTTGTCCGGCGTCTGGAATTTCAGGAGAGCGTCCATCGTGCAATGGTGACTGCTCAAGAGCCTCCTGAATTCCTAGACTCAGATGAAGAGGTTGCTGACGAGGAAGAGTCTCCTGAGGACGACCAAGGAACGGGTGCTGAATGAAGTGCTTATCTTTAGGTTTATTTTTCTAAGTTTCTTAGCTTGTTTGCCGTTGTAGCTTAGTCTTTTTTCTTCTTTTTGCTTTAAACTAAGTTGTAATCATTTATGATGAGTATATAATGAAATAACTTTTTTCCTATTCTTGTCCTTGTTTTTATTGCACTTCTTTGCAACTCAATTTAGCAATAAATGCAACCTGCCTTTGCCTTTGGACGATCTTCATAATTTTCCGTACCTTAATGCAAGTACAGATAAAGCTCGTCCTGCTTTCGCGTGAGTGCCATCCTTGTTTTTGGACGGTCTTCAGGCTTGTTTAAGGGAAGGGTGAATTTCGTCCTGCTTTGGACGGTTTTCATCTTTCTTTAAAGAAGCCAAGTAAAAATGTGGCTCGTCCTTATCTCTGGACGATCTTGAAACTTAGTAAAGGAAAGGGTGAGTCTGATCCTTGTCTTTGGACGATCTTCAGACTTTCCTCAATGAAGCTAAGTATAATTGTGGCTCGTCTAGGTTTTCGGACGGCCTTCTAGCTCAGTTAAGAAAAGGGTGAGTCTCATCCTTGTCCTTGGATGATCTTCAGACTTTCCTCAAAGAAGCTGTATAATTGCTGCTTGTCCTGATGTTCGGACGCCCTTCTAGCTTAGTTAAGGAAAGGGTGAATCTCATCCTTGTCTTTGGACGATCTTCAGACTTTCCTCAAAGAAGCTAAGTATAATTGTGGCTCGTCCCTCAAACTTGACTCGTCCTAAAAGTTCCAAGGTTTTAGCTGTATCCCCCCCTTCTTGGGCTTAGCTCATCCTTGTATTCTGGACGAGCTTTGCACCAAGAAGGAGAGCGGCCAACATTGGCCGAGCCAACGTAAACTCTTTCATTTAGGACGAGCTTAGATATTTGTAGGCAATTTATATATTGCTGTTTATGGACGAACCATGGTTTGGCCGGCTTCCTTGAGGAAGCAACGCTCGTCTTGAAGTAGTGAACCCTTACTAGAGCCTTTACTACTTAGCTGTCCTTGCATTTGAGAGTAAGATTCCTTTACTAAGGCTTGCTTACTTCTGGACAGCTTCCCTTTTAGAGACCCTGACGTTTCTCTTACTAGAGATTTTTGTCAATTGGTTGGCCATATGTGTGATGCACCCTTTAGGTTTACTACACTTTGGCCGGTCTCTTTGAGGGAGTGATGTTCGTCAGAGAAATGGGTATTCCCTGTTTTGAAGTTCATTGTCTATCTTTTACTTTGGACGTTTTATTGTTCTTTGTAATTTTGTCCAAGTTAATGTCACTTTTAGACCACTAGACTAACTGGTGGTAAAAATGCCCCAAAGTGAACAACTTGGGAAAAAATAGAGGAACAATATATATGAGGAGGAAGTAGAAATTGTATTATATGAAGTTTGCTTGACCAAGTGTCAAGATACATGTATACAATTCCTGTTTCTCTTGTTTGTGCCGTGGCACTTGTTTGAGATTACAAACTACTTGTAGCATTCTTGGCAGTCAGACGTGGTACTTCTTCAAAGTGTCGGAGTTCTAAGTGCGCTGTATTGGTCGCCCATCCATGTCTTGGAGACGAAATGTTCCGCTTCGCACTTCCTGGACGATCAGATAGGGTCCTTCCCAATTTGGTGTCAGCTTCCCCAACTCCTTAGCTCGTCCAACAACCTCCATCTTCCGTAGAACCAGATCCCCTACCTTGAGTGGTCGTCTAGCGACTCTCTTGTTAAAGTCTCGAGCCATTCTCAGCTTGTACAGTTGCATTCTTAGCAGCGCATTGCCCCTGACCTCTGGTACTTGGTCTAAGGTCGTGCGTAATGCAGCCCAATTGGCTTCCTCTGTGTACAACATGACTCTCAGGGTGGGTTCTTCAATCTCAATGGGCAAGACAGCTTCAGTACCATAGACCAACATGAAGGGTGTCTCTCTTGTAGAGTTTTTAGCCGTGGTTCTGATGGACCATAACACCAGCAGTAATTCTTCCACCCATAGACCCTTGGCGTTGTCCAGGTTTTTCTTGATGCCGTTCGATAGAATTTTGTTGAACGACTCTACTTACCCATTGGCTTGTGGGTGGGCGACTGCAGCAAAGTGGGCTTTGATTTCCCTTTCTGCCAACCTATCTTTCAGCTTTGGCGTTTCAAACTGTGGACCATTATCGAAGACGATGGACTGCGGCATGCCAAATCGACTTATTATGCTCTTCCAAATAAAGCCCTTGACATCATTCGTTGTTATACCCCGCATGACTTCAGCCTCTATCCATTTAGTGAAGTAGTCCACAGCTACGATTACAAACTTCTTTTGCCCAGCGGCTACAAGGAAGGGTCCCAGAATGTCCATGCCCCATTTGGCAAAAGGAAGTGGGAACAAGATGGGAGTTAAGTAGTTGGACGGCTTCTGATGCAGATTTTCGTGTTTCTGACAACTGTCGCACTTCTTTGCATAGGCAAGAGCGTCTTCCTTTAAGGTAGGCCAGTAATACCCAGTCCTTAGAGCCTTTTCCCCCAATGCTCTTCCCCCAATGTGGGATGCACAAGCTCCTTCATGGAGTTCCTTCAGCACTTCTTGTCCGTCTTCCCTGGTGATACACTTGAGGAGAGGACGATTGAATGACTTCTTGTAAAGGGTTTCATCCCACAATTCAAACCACTATTCTCGGGCTTTTACGTACTTAGCCTCTACAGGATCTGAAGGCAGCTGTCCCGTCTTCTTGAATTCTATTATAGGATCCATCCAAACTTCCCCTCTGCTAAGAAACATAACTTGTTCTTGGTCAATACTCTTTTTTGGTTTAACCTCCCAAAACACTGTTCTTGGTGCATCACCGTCAGCTGAGCTGGCCAATTTTGAGAGAGCATTTGCTTGATGATTTTCTAACCTTGGTACTTGGTCGAGAACAAATCGTTTTAATGGCTCAATCTCATCCTTGATCAGACGCATATATTTGCTCATTGACGCTTCTTTGCATTTAAAATCTCCATTGACTTGACTAACGACTAAGAGAGAGTCCGATTTAGCCTCAATCTCTAAAGCCCCAGCCGCCTTACACATCTTGATCCCAGCCAGAAGCGCTTCATATTCCGCTTCGTTATTGGACGCTTGGAATTGGAACCTCAGCGCATATTCAAATTTATCTCCCTCTGGAGATTGACAAATAATTCCTGCCCCACATCCATTGACAGTAGACGATCCATCAACCATGAGCGTCCAATGCTTCCTTCCTTCTGCTGGATCAGGTATTGGTTCTATGGTTGGCCGAGTGAGCTCAACTATAAAATCTGCTAAGGCTTGCCCTTTAATAGCTTTCCTTGGTTCAAAAGATATGTCAAACATGTTCAATTCAACAGCCCACTTCAGCATTCGTCCAGAGGCTTCTATCTTTTGTAAGACTTGCTTCAGAGGTTGGTCAGTATAGACTAGTATACTGTGAGCCAAAAAGTAAGGCCTCAACTTCCTGCTGGCCATGACAAGTGCCAATCCAAACTTCTCGACTGGCGTGTATCTACATTCCGCGTCCTTGAGCACATGAATCACAAAGTATATTGGGATTTGCACTGAGTCTCTCTCTCCGCCAGCAAAACAGCACCCACGGCCTGGGGGGACACAGCCAAGTATACGAACAGTTTTTCCCCCTCGGCTAGACTGACCAACCTTGGTAGCTGACGAAGGTGATCTTTGACTTACTGAAGTGCTTGTTCAGCTTCTGCTGTCCATTCAAACTTGGCTTTCTTCTTGATGGTAGAAAAAAATGATGACACTTGTCTCCCGACTTAGACAAGAAACGTCCAAGGGCAGCTAAGCAACCCGTCAGGCGCTGACTTCCTTTATCTTGGACGGGGACCTCATGTCTAGAATAGCTTGGATTTTCTCAGGATTGGCTTATATGCCCCTCTGATCCACTAAGAAGCCTAAGAACTTCCCCGTCAAAACACCAAAGACACATTTTTTGGGGTTCAATTTCAGCTTGTACTTCCTGAGAGTTTCAAAGTTTCTCTCAAATCACCAACATGGCCGCCCTCTTGCTGACTTTTGACAATTAGATTGTACGAAAATAAATGTCACTATGTCAAAAAAAATATTAATATAAGAGTAACTATAGGTTGGAAAAGCATATTATATGTCAAAAAAGGGTCATTGTGGCACATATGTGACTCTAGTCCACACAAATATTAGTGTAGGTTGGGTCCACACAAGACTTACTGTTTTTCTCCACCCTCTCTTATATATATTGATATAATGTTACCTATTTTATAATCACAATCTCTTCATCATTTTCATCTATATATCACTGAAATGCAAACATTTTTTTTTGAACGAGAAAGATAAATTTCATGAATTAAATTCTATACAGCATCATAAATCAATATAAAAAAATGAAACTGATTTTATTTTGATCAAATAAAAAATATCTACGATATAACTATGATGGTAATGAACCAAATCTGACAATACACCATAGCCCTTATTTGTTCGTTGACTCATTCTGCCTTCTATGAGAGCATATAGAATTCCATTACTGATTGCAAATTTGTATAGCAAACCATTAATTAACTATATTTTTGGAATAAATCATGAAGATCAAACTCTAAACTTCTACAAGGGAAGACTAAAAATCAAACTTTAAACTTCCACTAAAGGAGACAAAGAACCCGATAATTGGATAAAAATAACTCTAAAAAAGAGAGTTTGGAGGATTATTATTAACATGTCATGAATATTTTGTGTGGATGTCATTATCTCCCCCTTATGAGTTAATGAGGCTTTTAGCATTCGACAATAAGTTTGAGAAGACGAAATGACAAAGGTTGTGCCTCTTGATATATATCACAATAATTAGATATCATCCCTCACCCCTTATATATATATGAGGCAATTGTACTCATCCAAGAGATCGTTGTTGGAAATATAGGAACAAACAAGAAGAGGAGAGAATAATGCAGTAAATAAAACAAAATGATTGATTTGCATTACGAATTAAACTGCATACTTACTGCTAAGCAAAGGCAAGCTAAGGCCTATTTAAAGGCTTACATCCTAACAACATTAATTAGGAAATGGCATAATAAAAGGAGAACATGGGTGGACATGGCCCACGTTAATTGTGCACTACTCTTAACTCCTAACAAACTACCAAGTATGTTGCTCCATAATCTGATTTAGTTAACAACTAATAAATCACTGAAATTTATTCCGAAAATAAAGGAAGATAGTTAAGCCAACTTTGAAGCATAATTGACTATTAGTCAACATACCCCTTTGCTTCAAAGTTGGTCTTGAACATTTACCATATTTTTTTATATGTGATGCACTCAACACTTCACATCACCAAACATTCGTTGATGCACTTCTCACCAACACCGTTGAAGCACTTCTCACCAACTATCTACTTGTGGAGCACTTCTCTCCAACACGGTGCACTTCTCACCCATTGCTCTAAAATAATGTTTCTTCTTCGGCTACTTGTGCCATGCTTGCTTGCTCTTCATTTTGTGATCTACAATGTTTCCCCAAATGCCCAATTTTTTTGCATTTAAAAGATTGTGTTTTTCCCTTATGCCAACATTCATTTTCCTCATGGTCGAGCTTCTTACATACACCACATTGAGGAATTTTGCCTTTCCCCTTAGAATAAGAAGTCTTGGCCAAAAAAGCTTCTTCACCTTTGGTTGAGTCATCATTTTCTCCTATCATTTGTCTTCTTTGATCAACGGCATGGAGTGCATTGATTAACTCTTCAAAAGTTAAAGTAGACAAATTTTTTGAATCTTCAAGAGTAGAATTTTTGGTTTCATACCTATCCGGAAGAGTTACTAGAAGCTTGTCTACTACTCTTTGACTTGAAAAGTCACCACAAAAGAGCTTTATTTGATTGACAATAGCCATCATTCGGCTTCCGTACTCCTTGGCACCTTTGGACTTTTTCATGCTTAGCATCTCAAACTCTCTTTTGAGATTTAAAATTTGCATCAACTTGGTTTGACTATTGCCTTCAAAAAGCTTTTCCCACACCTCTTTAGGAGTTTCACATGACATTATAAGTGTGAAAATTCTTTCGATAATGCAGAAAGTAAGCAAATTTTCTACCACATCCCATAAACTCAAAGCTTTTAAGTCAGCTTTCATTTTTATAGCCCAAGAGTGGTAAATTTCACCATTGAATATGGGAATAGGAAGAGAAAAATTGGTTGATGCCATTTGACAGAATTTCAACTCTCAATTTTTTTTGAACCTTACAAGCCCTCTAGATCATTTTGGCTCTTATTACCATGTTGGAAAGATAGGAACTAACAAGAAGAGGAGAGAATAATACAGCAAATAAAACAAAATGATTAATTTGCATTACGAATTGAACTGCATACTTACTATTTCATTTTTATAGTCCAAGAGTGGTAATTTTCACCATTGAATATGGGAATAGGAAGTGAAAAATTGCTTGATGTCATTTGATAGGATTTCAACTCTCAATTCTTTTTTTTTGAACCTTACAAACCCTCTAGATCATTTTGACTGTTGATACCATGTTGGAAATATAGGAACAAACAAGAAGAGGAGAGAATAATGCAGCAAATAAAACAAAAAGATTAATTTGCATTACGAATTGAACTGCATACTTACTGTTAAGCAAAGGCAAGATAAGGCCTATTTAAAGGCTTACATCCTAACAACATTAACTAGGAAGTGACATAATAAATGGAGAACATGGGTAGACATGGCCCACGTTAATTGTGCACTACTCTTAACTCCTAACAAACTACCAAGTATGCTGCTCCATATCTGATTTAGTTAACAACTAATAAATCACTAACATTTATTCCTAAAATAAAGGAAGACTGATAAGTGCGTAATATGTTATATTTTTACTCCATAATTTTAGTATGATATTTGTCATTTATATATTATTTATATATTTTTACTGACTTTTATTAGTAGTGGGTTATTTATGTTCTTATTATATTTTATTGAATAAATAGCTTAAATCGTGTATTATTTTTGTTATAGAGACTTTTACTATTTTTCACATTGGAAGAGGAAGACCACAAAAATAATCAGGGGAAGACAAATAGAACAAAAGAAAGGAGAAAAGAAAAGAAGGAAGAAAAAAATATAAAGAAGATCAACAGGGCAAAGCTCACGTGAGCTTGTGGTAAATAAAAGGGGTGAAACTTTCCTGCTTATCATCAACCAGCAATTCCCTTACAAAGAAAAGATAGATTTTTTCCTCCTTCATTTACGCAGAACTAGACCTGGTTATTGGGCGGGTCGGGTCAGGGTCAGTGCGGGTCGGACCATAAGAGGGTCGCCTCATAAAGGGTCGGTAGCGAGTCGGACCATAAGAGGGTCGCCTCATAAAGGGTCGGTAGCGGGTCGGGCCAAATGGGTAGTGGGCCGATAGCGGGTCGATAACGGGCTTACCGGCAAACGAGCAAGAAAAACAAGGAACAAAGAGAGCCAAAAGTGAGTATAAATGAATGCGAATCCGAATATGTAATTGTTTTTACAAAACCTATTTTATTTGTCAAAATTATTGGGTTTCTTTGTTGGCCCTATAATGGCCCTGTCCAATAATGACCCTGTCCAATAAAGCCATGTCCAATAAAAGCCCTGTTAATTTGACCCTAACCCTTTAGCCATTGGGCTACCCTGTCCAATAACCAGGTCTACACTGAACAATAAGAAATTCCTAACTTATTCTCTAATCCCTTCCCCTATCTATTGGGTATATATTACCCGTATCTTCACGCCAAAAGAGATGACACGCACAATGGAGAAGACGAGATACAGAGGACTACGCAGCAGGAGGAAGACGAAAATTTCAGTCCGAAAATTCGTCCCTAATGAGTTTTCTCTAATCTTTTCTATCTCTTTCTTTGTTTTCATGTCTAATTTAGAGTAGTTCTACACTAGTAGGAACATGTAATTGACTATTTGATATATGGGTTTATGAGATCACAATTTTGTTTGTGTTATAAACGATTAGTTTCTTTTGGGTATTTATATAAGGTTTATTATCTGGCTTTTGATTCATGTTTATTGATTTAGTTTGATGACCTAAATTATTTCATGTTTCTATTATTAGATTGATAGTAGATTTAATTAGGTTGCAGCTTTCTGGTCTAATTATAATTGCTAGAATCTTGTGTAACAATTGAATTCAATTAGTTGCAGCTTACTGGCTAATTTGGGTTCAGTTGATTGGTGTTTCTAATGCTGTTGAGTTTAATGATTTCATACATGCTTTCATGGTTGGATTCATTTAGCTTGATTAGGATTAAATTTTCGTGCTTTCACGGGATTTAACGAGTAAGAAAGATAAAACTAGTAATCTACTTGCTTTCAATGGGTTATATAGTTAACCAATCTATCCTAGGCTAGTCGAATGAGTCAATGATTATACCCAATATCTATAGAAAGTTACATGTCTCCTATTAGCCTCTTTATTATATTTTTAAAACCGAATTTATTTCCTGCAAGTTATATTCATTATTTTAGTTTAATAGTTTTAGTATAGTTCTGATATTTGAAAACCCCCCATATTATATCGTAGTAGTTATTTATACATTAAACAATTAGTTTAAGATAATAACGCAGTCTCTGTGAGTTCGACCCTTACTTTCCCTATCTATTTGTTAGAGTTAGTGCGTGATTTATAAATTTAATTTTGTTGCGAAAACGACTCGCATCAAATTTGGGCGCCGTTGCCGGGGACTATATAAGTTATTATTTTAGACTATTGTTTAAGTATTATTATTTATCTAGTTATTTGTTTAATTCTAGGTTCTTATTGCTTGATCTAATATTTACATTTATATTTTCTGTGTGACTATCAACTAGTGAAATGGCAGGAGAAGGTGAAAAGAGCTTGAAAGAACATATGTTCAATGCATATGAGACACCCATGAGTGTTATTTTTCCCGCCGTAGAGAAACCATTCAAACTTGATCCAGGTTTTATCGAAATTCTCCCTAAATTTTATGGTCATGATAAGGAAGATGCTCATAGACATTTACAAGAATTTTCTCTTGCTTGCTCTACTTTATCGTTAAATGGTAAAGATGATGATGGTATTAAACTTTGTGTTTTCTGTTTTACTCTACATGATTTAGCTAGAGATTGGTTACTTTATCTTCCCGTTGGATCTATTACTTCTTGGGATGGCCTTCGGAGAGCTTTTCTTGAAAAATACCAACCTGCTAACATAACTAGATTAATAAGGAAACAAATATGTAGTATTGAGCAAGATAAAGATGAACAATTGCATGAGTAGTGGAAAAGATTTAATAAACTTTGCATTTCATGCCCACAACATCAATTGAGTGAGCAATTCCTAATTGAATGTTTTTATGATGGGTTGTTAGATGATCACAAACGTTTAATAGATATCGCTAGTGGTGGAACTTTGGTGAATAAAACCACTGGTGAAGCTAGAGAGTTAATAACTACTATGGCCCTTAACAGTGAACA
This sequence comes from Beta corolliflora, assembly GCA_947648045.1. Taxonomy (NCBI): domain Eukaryota; kingdom Viridiplantae; phylum Streptophyta; class Magnoliopsida; order Caryophyllales; family Amaranthaceae; genus Beta; species Beta corolliflora. The sequence continues at coordinate 12,189,861 of CANSZD010002918.1, read as the reverse complement.
ATATGGGACGAAAAATGATTCTGAAGTGAACATCCAAAGGCAACTGAAGGAGCAAACTGAACAAATTGCTGAATTTAAAGTTGTAGTTGCTAAAATTAGTAACCAAGTTTCCAGTTTTAGTACTCAAGTGTATAGTATTGGGACCCAACATGAGTCTTTGGAAAATTTAGTAAAACAACTAGCTCTCCAAATAGGAAAAGTTCACTCTCATGGGTCAAGTAGTCAAGAACAAACCGAGAACCATCCACCATCTAGACACCCAAATTGAACGTTTGTGTGCCACACTTTGAAACATAGAGAATAAATTAGATGGACAAGTCCTAGAGAAACCTCCAACTTACTTCTTAGGTGAAACTAATTAATGCCATGATTTTGAACAATGATGAGGACTTTAGGTGTATAAGTGAGGTGGATAATAAATTAGAGGTTACCCATGAGGAGTCCAAAGAAACCGATAAGAGAATATGGGATGAGTTTGAAGATTCCGATGATGAGGATGATGAACAGTGGCTAGTGGATTATTACAATAAAGACTCTGAGATTTTACCTTGTTCTTTTGAAAAAAATATGGAAACAAAATTGGATGAACTTGTAGCAAAACCTTATGAAGAATCTAAAGAAATTGAAGATGTCGGGCATAAGTTATATAACTTTAATGAGGTTGCATTGGTTGAAATTTAGGATTTAGAGCGGCTATTAGGTATTGAGACCAAACCTAACTCTGATTTTCTAATTAATTCTATGGGAGATACTTCACAAATTGAGCGATGGTTTAATTGAAATGCTTGAGAATGGCTCACCTTCACCACTTGAAATAGAAGAGGACACCACACTTTCTCCTATAGTTGAAGTCAATAATAACTATTCTGAACAAGACTTTTCTTATGCTCTTGAACCATCCATGCCATTATCTAAGTCGCTAAGTTTATCTTTTGCACCTAATTATGAGTCTTATAAGCTTAAGGTTGAATTGGTAAACTTGCTGCATTTTTGTAACCAAACTAAATGGAAATAGTCTTTATGTTCTAAAAACGAGTTGCACGTTCAATTTTTCTTATTTATGATATTTTGGTTTATAAGGAGGCTATTACTACATAGTGTTTGGAGTGCACAAGAGATAGCTTTAGCTACCTTTGCGTATGGGGCAGCGGGTGTTTGATTGCCGCATACAATTTTTCAATGTCGAGCTAACGACAATAACTAAAGGCGCTATTGGGAGGCAACCCAAGGATTTACTGCGTTACTTCCACTTTCTTTTAGTTTAACTTTCTTTGATCTTTGTTTCTGTCTAGTGTTTAAATTTTATTTTTTTTTGTTTGAGATGTTGGTCAGTTCTCTATTTTGGTTTGATAGGCACTTCTATATTTACTGCATTTCCCGAATTGAGTTTATGAGCTGGAAATTATGATGCTGCTGTTTTGCAGATATACAGACTATATAAATTGCATATTTAAAGAAAATAATGCTTGGCACATTTCTATACATTAAGCTGTTGTGAGGATCGTGGATTAGACTTTCAAAGTAGTGCTTATCAAGGAAGAAGAGTTGTACTCATTATGTTTCGTTTGAGCTGAATCTTCAGAATAACCTTGCTTCTACAAGTTTTCACTCACCAGGCTGTTTTCTCTCCCTTCTACTTATTTTGCTTTCCTTTTTAATGGATCTTGATTTCACTCTTGCTTTATTCACACATTGAGGACAATGTTGAATTTAAGTGTGGGGGGGGGAGAATTAATACTTTTACTGTGATAAAAAATCATAAAATTTGAAATACATTCTAGAGTTGCTGCTGGAAAAAGAATGGATATAATATGTATTGTTTTGTTGGACATAATATGATGAGAAACAGGTTAACATATGCACAATTTTAATTTGTGAAAATTTTGATTTTGTCCTATTTTAGGGGAAGTGCTGCCGAATTTTCTTTAGAATTTTCAGTCACCTAAAATAAAAAGAAAAAAATTATGTGCGTTTGTTTGCTTTAGTTTTAGAATTGTTGCATACCCGTGATCAAGTTACCCAGACTTTCCTTGATTTCTAATACAAGTTGATGGGAACATGTAGGGAGAATAAAATTGCTGTTATGCAGGAAATTGTAGATCTTGGGAGCAAAATGGATGATCAACTATCTCTGTTGCTTGGCTATAATTTTAGTCTAAATGATGCGAAGGGTGTTCTTATGACAATCCCCAATAATAAAGCTCCTGGATTGGATGGCTACAACAATGCTTTCTTTAAAGTAGCATGGAATATAGTGGGAAAAAAGGTTGTTGATGTTGTACTTGATTTCTGTAACACAAGTAAGTTGTTGACATAACTTAATATCACTACTCTAACCTTGAGTCCCAAGGTTAGGATCCCTAATAATGTCACTGAATTCAGACCTATTGCTTGCTGTTCCAACCATATACAAGTGCATCACTTAATTCTTGTGCCTGAAACTGAACCCTGTCCTCTCTCATGTTATCAGCCCCCAACAAGGTGCTTTTGTGACTGGTATGAATATCCTGAATAACAAACTGCTATGTCAGGACTTAGTGAAGATCTATCGCCACATAAAAAACAACCTCGCTGCTTGATGAAGCTGGATATTAAGAAAGCATATGATATTGTAGGGTGGGGCTTCATTGAAGAAATGTTGGTGGCTCTTCAGTTTCCATCTAGTTTTATAAAGCTAGTCATGTTGTGTGTTACTGCACCACAACTTACCCTGATGCTTAATGGCTCCCCCAGTCCTCTTTTTACTCCAAAAAGTGGTTTGAGGCAAGGGGACCCCCTATCCCCTGCCTTTTACCTTATGCATGGAATATGGGACCAGGATTTTACAGAAGTTGGGCTCTCTCCTTGGTTTTAAGTTTCACTTCAGGTGTAGATCTTTGGGCATTAACTACCTCTACTTTGCTGATGACCTTCTCTTACCCTCTATAGGAGACATTCAGTCTATCACTATGCTCCTTAGTGGGCTAAAACTGTTCTATGAGACTACAAGCTTACATGTGATCCCTGAGAAGTCATAATTATATTGTATTGGAATGTCTTATGAAGATATTGGAAGGATTCAACAGCTCTCTTGGTTCAAGCTTGGAATCCCATTCAAGTATCTTAGTGTTCCTATGCATCAAAGAAAGTTACCTTTGTAGATTGTGAAGCTCTAGTGGAGAAAATGTGTGCAAAAATTAAGGTCTGGAGCTACAGACACCTCTTCTACAACGGTAGATTACAATTGGTGAACTCTGTCCTCATGTCCATTATCGTTTATTTGTCCCAGATCTTTATTCTTCCTAAAGCTGCCATAAAAAAGATCAATGATGTGTTTGCACTTTTTGTGGCATGGAATATATGATAGTAGTAGGCCTGGTTTAGTGGCTAGGAATGACGTGTGCTACTCTAAGAGTAATGGAGGTCTTGGAATTAGACATCTCATACTATGAACCAAGATGCAGTAGGTAAGATTGTTTGGACTATTATTGAGAAGAAAGCTGACAACATGTGGGTTAAATGGGTCCATGTTGTCTACATTAAAAACACTCACGGGAGGTAAATGTATTTGTTAAGTAAAAGAAAATCTATACTCCAAGATCCAACTGCTGGGAGATATGAAATACAGCATCAGCAAGATGTATGTGACTGCTATGCCAATTGCTACAAAGGTATAATGGGCTGCAGGCGTATGTAATAGAATATCTGTGCTAAAGAAAAAATTCATCGTGGTTGATTATGAGAAACAGGCTTTCAACCAGAAGCAGACTGGCTAAAATAGGTGTGGCACATACAACACAATGTTGTATATGTGATATGGCTGAAGAGACACACAAACATCTATTCTTTGAGTGTCACTTTAGCTCTATGTGCTTTAACAATATTAAGAATTGATTGGGGATCAACCTTACCTTGATACTGGATAGTTGATTATTTGGGTACACATGAACTTCAGAGGTGGCAAATTTTGGAAAAAAGTGATCTATGCTGCCATTGCAACAACAACATACTATGTGTGGAAAGTGAGGAACGGGGCATTCTGATCTTGTAGGGTGCCTTTGATAGATGCCACTATTAAATAGATTAAATTTTCTATTACTGCTATAGTGATAATAGCATGAAGATTACTTATACAAATCAGGAATGGACTGAATCATTGTCATGTGTATAGATTTTATACTTGTATAGATTCATTTTGTTGTTTTAAGCTCACATATGAACTTAGGTTGGTGCTAGTTCCTAGTTGGTTGGGGAGTCCTACCTAGTTGTAGGCGCATTTAAATTCGCTGACGTGGGATGAGCACGTATTTGACTATCTCATTGTAAAGGTTTTTTTGAAAAATATTTTGAAATAGAGAGAAGTGGTCAACAAGTCATTAATGGAAGACTCATAAACCTAATTGTATATTCAGAAATCGTAGGGATAAATTAGAGACTTATCCAATGTAGGCTTTTCCGTCATCACTAGTGCAAATAAGGTCAACACATGCGGTCAAAATAGGCCTTACAGTTCCGGTTTTGGACTGGATCGGTTAGGGGAGGATCAGCTAAGAAATGTCAACTGGTCCGGTTCAAAACTGGACTAGTTGATACTTAACTGATCCTGTTCAATTGCAAAACTGAATCAGCTAATGGTTAACTAATACGATTTTTAGGTGAAAACCAAATCAATTAATGGTAGACTGATCCGGGTTTCACCCAAAACAAGATTTTTTTTTTGCATTTTTTTATTCTTAATTGATTCAAGAACAATTGTATATCTCAATACTCATGTTACTATGCTTAATAGCCTTAATTGAGGCATAAATAATTAGATACATGTTGTGGTACCCGATTTTTAACTGTCTTAATTAACGGTCTGAATCCCACAAAAGTCTCTCATTGGACTATGATTTTTTAGAAATCTTTGAAGTCGCCACCCTATTAATATCTGAATAGGGACAAATTTAATTAATAAATCGTTTTAAAATCATTTTCAAGAAATATCATTTAAAACGAAAATGACTTCATATGGATAAGTTTTTTTTTTAAATTGGTCTTTCATACCATGAGATAGGGTTCGAGGTTTAGGTTAAGAGGTGCAAACATCTGGAACTCGTCTCCTCTTCCGTTCTGCAGAACGGGCTTCTACTAAATGCGTTATTTTCCATTTTAAAGTAATCATGGCAATTAAAAAGAAAGAAAATCACATATTTTGCACATATTCACATCAATCATTTTTAAGAGGGCTAATATATCATTTGTACATGGTAGGTTTGAGCACCGAAGTTGCACTACGTACCAATCATTGCGGGATTGGAATCCACTCATGGATCAAAACCATCGTAGTTCGATCTTATGTCTCACCCTAAATGGCCAATTCCATTGGGGGTGAAAAACAAGGAAGGTGTTGTAGCCTAAAATCTACGGTTCCTCTTACGACACTTGGGGTCATCTGAGCCCTACACGTGTCCTCCCCTGATGAATAGAGGAAAAGGATCTACCCTTTGGGCTAGGCTCTGATTGGTTAAAAGGCTGCTTTTCTGGCCCAAAAGGAAGTCACAGGCCAGCCCGGTGAGGTGGCTGCATGAGAGTGGTTGATAAACCCTCCCAAATCATGGTATGCCACGTGTCATGATCTGATTCTTCAGCCAATCAGAAGCCACTATTCTAGGTCAGATTTTAAGGTTAGCTGTCATCTTGCTATCACTATAAATACCCCTGAAATCAGGAGAAAGATAATTCAATGCAAACAGTGCAAAGTTATTCTGTAAAACTACTCTCTCACTTTCTCTCTCTATCTCTACTTTCTCTTACAACTCCTGATATCTGACTTAAGCATCGGAGGGGGAACCACCACCCAAACCTCCAGGGTGGGTCCCTTTTTGCAGGTTCGGGAACGAAGCTCAGGCTTAGACTTGGTTGATTCAGACATTGTTGCACAAGTCTCCAAAGAAGAACATCTAAGGGATACTAGTTTACTTGCTCGACAAGAAAGCACCATCTACAGCTTACTTGTTGGACAAGCGGACTAAACATTTGGCGCCGTCTGTGGGGAGACGCAACGATGACTCGATTGTCAATCGTTCAACCTTGCCCAGGAACCGAAGTCTTCTGGATAATGTCGAAGACACGAGTAGAACACGAGAGACCGCCTCGGGAAGGGATAGACCCCGTCCATCGTCCAAGTTACTTGGACCAAGCCAAAGACTCCTGTCATTCAAGAGAATCTTGAACGTCCAGTGACTGCCGCCCATCTAGAGAACGCCTTGAATGATTTCCAGGCAAAGATGGCTGCAGTCGTCCAGGAACAGATCAAGAGCAATATGTTGTTTTTCCGGCTTAACCCTGAGCCAGCTGCTAACAATCCACCTCCCCCTAGGGGACGTTCCCAAGAAGATCTTCCAGGCCCTAGTTGACCTGTTCGTCAGGAACCCTCTAGGAGAACGGCAAGAGGAAAGCAACCAGGAGGATAATGATCGGCGAAGAAAGATGGACTGGAACCCGGTGGTAAGGACCCGGGACAATGTTCGTCCAAGCGGGCACCGAATGGAAACAGATGCCAGAGAATATCTAGAAGCAAAGAGAGCAGCAGCAATACAACGATCAGCGACAGGTTCTACATCATACCCGAGAGACCCTCCTTTGAGGTTGTCGTCCGAGGGGAGGGACGAAGTTTAAGTCACTCTCTTGTTCATCCACGACGGAGAAGACAAGTGGTTCGGCCCATGGTCTATAGGCGTCCATTGCCTGCAAACACGTTGTCTGATCCGGTGTTAAAGGAATATCGTAAGGAGTACATACCCATTGAGGGACAGATGGGAGCCCTCCAGATTAACTGGCCCACTCCATTCTCGGCCAGGATAATGGAGGCGCCCCCCTTCCCAAAGGTTAAACTCCCTACTATAGAACCTTTTGATGGAACAACGGATCCCGATGATCACTTATACGCTTACAAACATCGATGTACGTCCAAGGAGTAGATGATGCTACACGGTGTAAAAACTTCCCAAAGAACTCGAAGGGAGTAGCTCAAAAGTGGTTTAACAATCTTCCACCCAATTCGATCAATAATTTCGGGGAACTCGGTTTCTTATTCACTAGTCACTTTGTTGCCAACAAGCAAGAACAAAAAACAAGCATGCACCTAGGCGAGGTCGTCCGGGGGACCTAAGGAGGCTCTTAGAAGTTTCGTTAAGAGATTCAACCTAGAAGCCCTTCAGATCCAAGATCTTAATGCTGGAGTGGCCTTTGACGCCTTCATTAGGGGTCTAAGGCCAGGGAGCTTTAAGTTTGATCTTGTTAAAAAGAAAATCTCCACTCTTGCCGAAGCCTTAAGGGAAGCTGAAGTGTTTATTCACGCTACCGAAGTGTGTGCTGAGGCAAAGCATCCCGAGTCTAAGAAGCCTGAAGAGGTTGCTCAACCAAAGAAGAGCAACCCCAAGAAGGCCGAGACTTGGGCTATAACCTCCACCACCACTTCGTCCAGAAGGAGCAAGAGAAAAGAGGCTGAGCCATCCTCATGCAATCCTATTGAATTTAACAAGGACCAATACTCCATTCTCATGGAGATTAAGGATCAATATGAGTTGAAGGCCCCAGATGACGTCTGTCTGGATGAGGCTCGTCCAGAACGAACATTGAAAATTGGTTCTTCACTCTCTTTGGGCTTGAGAAACCTCTTAATCAGCTTGCTGAAAGAATTTCAAGACGTGTTTGCCTATTGTGTTGAAGAAATGCCTGGAATTGATCCAGAAGTAGCCGTCCATCGGCTAAATGTTGATCCAAAATTAAAGCCAGTCCGTCAGAAGAAAAGGCATTTGGGGCCGGCTAGGAATCAAGCGGTCGACCAGGAAGTTCAGAAGTTGTTGGAGTCAAAATTCATCAAAGCGACTTATTATCCAGAATGGATAGCAAATGTGGTCATGGTGCCCAAGCCCAATGGCACCAGGAGGATGTGTGTAGACTATACCGATCTCAACAAGGCTTGTCCCAAGGACAGCTTCCCGCTGCCTAAGTTGGATCGTCTAGTGGACTCTACAGCCGGCCACGCTTTACTAAGCTTCATGGACGCTTACTCAGGTTTCCATCAAATTCCCATGTGGCCAGAGGATCTGGACAAAGCGTCCTTCATGAATGAAAAAGGACTGTATGGCTGGCTGAGAATGCCATTTGGTCTACGTAATGCTCCGACCACATTTCAAAGATTGATCAATGCTGTTTTTCAGCCACAGTTGGGAAGAAATATTGGAAGCGTACATCGATGATATGATAGTCAAGAGCAGGCAAGAAGAAAGTCATGTAAGTGATTTAAGAGAAACCTTCGAAACCCTCAGAAAGTAAGTCCAAAGTGCCACGGCACATGCTAGAAAAAAGAATTGTATACATGTATCTTGGCATTTAGTCAAGCAAAATTCATATAATACAATTCCTACTTTATGATCGGATTTGTTTATTCCCACCAAGTTAGTTTCTCTTTGGGGCATTAAATCAGTTACTAGTCTAAAAGAGACAATAACTTGAAATAAAAAAATAAAGCGTCAAAAAACTCACTATGATGCCGAACATCACTCCCTCGAGGAGACCGGCCAAAAGTATAACAACCTAAAGGTTGACAATACATAAATGGCAATCAAATTGACAAAATCTCTAGTAAGGGAAACGTCAAGGTCTCTAAGAGAAGGCTGCCCAGAAATAAGCCCTTAGTAAAGGATACTTACTTTCACCTACATGGACAGCCAAGTAGTGAAGACCCTAGTAAGGGATCACTACTTCTGGACGAGTGTTGCTCCCTCAACGAAGGCGGCTAAGACATGGTCATACCATGTATCTAGAACTCGTCCTTAGAGATTTCTGCAGGCTTGGCCAATGATTGGCTGCTCTCCTTCTTGGACTATGGCTTGTCCACTATATATGGTTGAGCCTAGTCCAAGAAAGGGGGGGATAATACAAGCCTGTAGGACGAGCAAAAAGAAGGAAGCCGTCCCAATGGAAGACGGAGATCACCCCTTCGTCCAGTTTCTGAATTTAAGTAATTCAGACGAGAATAACCCAAAGAAGGTGCCCGTCCAAGCATGGATGCTTTCCTTCTTCAAGTTACCCTCGTCCAAGAAAAGTGGTAACCACATAGACGAGTCCAAAGGATACTCATCCAGAGGCATAAGAAGGTGCCCGTCCAAGCAAGGACGTTTTCCTTCTTCAAGTTACCCTTGTCCAAGAAAAGTGGTAACCACTTAGACGAGTCCAAAGGATACTCGTCCAGAGGCATAAGAAGGTGCCCGTCCAAGCAAGGACGTTTTCCTTCTTCAAGTTACCCTTGTCCAAGAAAAGTGGTAACCACTTAGACGAGTCCAAAGGATACTCGTCCAGAGGCATAAGAAGGTGCCCGTCCAAGCAAGGACGTTTTCCTTCTTCAAGTTACCATTGTCCAAGAAAAGTGGTAACCACTTAGACGAGTCAAAAGGATACTCGTCCAGAGGCATAAGAAGGTGCCCGTCCAAGCAATTTAAGTAATTCAGACGAGAATAACCCAAAGAAGGTGCCCGTCCAAGCATGGATGCTTTCCTTCTTCAAGTTACCCTTGTCCAAGAAAAGTGGTAACCACTTAGACGAGTCCAAAGGATACTCATCCAGAGGCATAAGAAGGTGCCCGTCCAAGCAAGGACGTTTTCCTTCTTCAAGTACCATTGTCCAAGAAAAGTGGTAACCACTTAGACGAGTCCAAAGGATACTCGTCCAGAGGCATAAGAAGGTGTCCGTCCAAGCAAGGATGTTCTCCTTCTTCAAGTTACTCTCGTCCAAGAAAAGGGGCAACCACTTGGACTAGTCAAAAGGATACTCGTCCAGAGGCATTAAAAACCCTCATACGAGAATAACCCAAGGAAGGTGCCCGCCCAAGCAAGGACGTTCTCCTTCTTCAAGTTACCCTCGTCCAAGAAAAGTGGTAACCACTTAGACGAGTCAAAAGGATACTCGTCCAGAGGCATAAGAAGGTGCCCGTCCAAGCAAGGACGTTCTCCTTCTTCAAGTTACCCTCGTCCAAGAAAAGTGGTAACCACTTAGACGAGCCCAAAGGATACTCGTCCAGAGGCATAAGAAGGTGCCCGTCCAAGCAAGGACGTTCTCCTTCTTCAAGTTACTCTCGTCCAAGAAAAGGGGCAACCACTTGGACTAGTCAAAAGGATACTCGTCCAGAGGCATTAAAAACCCTCAGACGAGAATAACCCAAAGAAGGTGCCCGTCCAAGCAAGGACGTTCTCCTTCTTCAAGTTACACTCGTCCAAGAGAAGTGGTAACCACTTGGACTAGTCAAAAGGATACTCGTCCAGAGGCATTGAAAACCCTCAGACGAGAATAACCCAAAGAAGGTGCCCGTCCAAGCAAGGACGTTCTCCTTCTTCAAGTTACCGTCGTCCAAGAGAAGTGGTAACCACTTAGACGAGTCAAAAGGATACTCGTCCAGAGGCATAAGAAGGTGCCCGTCCAAGCAAGGACGTTCTCCTTCTTCAAGTTACCCTCGTCCAAGAAAAGGGGCAACCACTTGGACTAGTCAAAAGGATACTCGTCCAGAGGCATAAAAACTCTTAGACGAGAATAATGCAAAGAAGGTGCCCGTCTAAGCCAGGACGTTTTCCTTCTACAAGTTACCCTCGTCCAAGAAAATTGGGCAACGACTTGGACGAGTCTCAAGGTACTCGTCCAAAAGCATTCGGCTTCTCAGACGAGAATGGCCCAAAGAAAGTGGCCGTCCAAGAATGGACGCCTTCCTTCTTCCTGTGATTCTCGTCCAGAGAAAGTGTTTCATTATCTTAGACGAGAATATCCCAAAGGTGGACATCCATACTTGGACGTTTTCCTTCTTCGGGTGATTCTCGCCCAAGGGATATATGCAAAAAAAAAAAAAAAAAAAAAAAAAATACCAGTGTTTCAGCCCTTTTCTCGACGCTGTTCTTGGCATACTCCTTCCACAAATTGTCTGTAAATTTGGACATACTGATATCACCCGTCCAAGAAGCCTTGAGACGTTTTCTGGCCGACTCTACAAAAGAGAAATGAAAGATGGTTAGTCCGATGGTCCATGGACGAAGAAGGAAATGAAATATACCTCTGTCCTCGGCCAACTGCAAGTTGACAGCGACCAAGAAATCATCATAGTAAAACATTTCTTTAAAGGGTATCCAGTTAGATGGCCCCTTAAAAGATCGTTGGCCGGGCCTGGAGTACTCCTTTATTCTGAAGTACTCCACCACTTCTTCGTCAAAATTATCCTCCAGCTCCAGCTAGGACTGCTTCCGTCCCGTATTCGTGACTGACCGATTGTAGAATCTATAGCTCTCAGTGGCAGAATCATTGGCTGCCTTTAAAAATATGAAATCGGCTTTCCAGTCATGCATCTTCGAAGGCTTCCCCCAAGCCGTCAGGAAGCCAGGGCGGTTGCAGATGCTGAGCCATGCCCTGTCCACGGCCCCAGGTACCTTAGCTGCATAGTGGATATGAGTAAAGGCTTGAAGGGAAAGAGCTAGGCCGTGCAGCTCACAAACGGCAATGAACGTCAAGACGTTGTGCCAAGCGTTTGGAGCTAATTGGTTGTGGCCGATGTTGTAGTAATTCAGTACTTGTTCTATGAATTCGTGGAGAGGGAACCTCAATCCCGCGTCCAAAGCCAATTTGTAGACGGCGAAGTGGTTCTTAGGGGCACTCAGTATCGTCGCGTCCTTATTTGGGATGATGAATGAGAAGCCTGGCATGGGCATATAAGACGAGAGATAACTAGGGTCTGGTCCTATTTTCTCTAACCATTTGCGATTAACTAAAATGAAACCCGGGTCAGAAAGGGGACCTAAGCGTCTTCTAATCTCCGACGAGGTAGTGGAGGCCTCGTCTGACTCTTCGGCAGCATCAGATTCACTGACGTTATTACCTTCGTCGGTCTCCGCCATATCGATGTCTCTGCCAGAAGTACTGGCTTCAGGGTTTATTTCGGAGTCTTCTACATTATAGTCAGAAGGAGGCCCGCCCAAAGGCTGAGCACTTTGAACCTCTCTTATCTCATCGGGCACCCGTCCAGTAGATTCCTCCATATCTAAGCTACTTGACGGGATTATTGCTTTTCGTCTTAGACGGGCCGTTTGTTTGACGCGTGCCAGATTACCCTGCACAGGTAAAGACTGGGTCGTCTGACTTTCTCGGCCGAAACCATGAAAAAATATATACTCGGCCAGAAGAGGCCCAACTCTAGAATGTGCCGAAGAAGAAGTATCGGTTCTAGGGTCAAGGCAAGCTCTTGGTCGGCTAGGATTATTTGATGAAGAAGATTCCATTTTATTGATTTTCTAAGAAAAAATAAAGAATAAAGAAGAATGAAAAGAACAAAGAAACGATACCTGCTAAGAACGTCTGGACGATTTGGTGAAGAATGCTGAGGCTGGACGATCACTCTCTCTCTCTAGAAAAATTCGCTCAAGGTGTGAAATGATTAAATGTCCTTACACCAAGAGTATTTATAGGGGGGGTAAAAAACCTGTGGAGCCGGTCAAGAATGACCGAAGAAAGGATACAACGGTCGATTATGACCGGTAAAACCCAGAGAAAGGCGTGTCTTTTCCTTCATTTCAAATAAAGCTACCTTGGGTTAAAAAGTCTTAACCGTCAGATGGGCCTAAGGAAGCTACCTTGGATAAAAGGGCCTTAACCGTCAGATGGGCCAACAGTGAAAACCCTTTTAGGGGCAAATGTTGTAGCCTAAAATCTACGGTTCCTCTTACGACACTTGGGGTCATCTGAGCCCTACATGTGTCCTCCCCTGATGAATAGAGGAAAAGGATCTACCCTTTGGGCTAGGCTCTGATTGGTTAAAAGGCTGCTTTTCTGGCCCAAAAGGAAGTTAGAGGCCAGCCCGGTGAGGTGGCTGCATGAGAGTGGTTGATAAACCCTCCCAAATCATGGCCTGCCACGTGTCATGATCTGATTCTTCAGCCAATCAGAAGCCACTATTCTAGGTCAGATTTTAAGGTTAGCTGTCATCTTGCTATCACTATAAATACCCCTGAAATCAGGAGAAAGATAATTCAATGCAAACAGTGCAAAGTTATTCTGTAAAACTACTCTCTCACTTTCTCTCTCTATCTCTACTTTCTCTTACAACTCCTGATATCTGACTTAAGCATCGGAGGGGGAACCACCACCCAAACCTCCAGGGTGGGTCCCTTTTTGCAGGTTTGGGAACGAAGCTCAGGCTTGGACTTGGTTGATTCAGACATTGTTGCACAAGTCTCCAAAGAAGAACATCTAAGGGATACTAGTTTACTTACTCGATAAGAAAGCACCATCTACAGCTTACTTGTTGGACAAGCGGACTAAACAGAAGGGATAATAGATTATGAGAACTCACCTTTAGAATTAGACACACCTATGAGAAATGAGGTAATCACTCCATTTAGTGATCAAAATGGGATTAAGATAATCACCTTAATTAGTGATTAAATGTGAAGGATTAAGATAATCACCTTAATTAGTGATTAAAAAGGAAGGAAAGATAATCACCTTAATTAGTGATTAAAAATGAAGGTTAGGAAATAATCACCCTAATTAGTGATTATTCAAGGTTTAAGATTATCACCCTAATTAGTGATTAAAAATAGAGGTTAAGATAATCACCCTAATTAGTGATTAAATATGATGAAAAGTTCAGGTAATCACCCTAATTAGTGATTAACCAAGGTTTAAGATAATCACCCTATTTAGTGATGAAATTAAGAATTGAAATAATCACTTTAATTAGTGATTAAATTTAGGATTTTTCAAGAGGTCTTTGAAAAAGAGGGTTACTTCCTAATTGAAGGCTTTTGGATGGATGAGAAATAATCTTAATTGAAGATTATTAAGTCATTTTGAGAAAAATGATCAATTTGAGAAAGAATTTGGACATTGTGTTTGGCTAATCAGAATTTGGCCATTTAAAGTGAGACACGTGAAACGGCCTAAAATCGATTAGGAGATCATAATTACCTATCTAATTATGTCAAATTATATAATTGATCCATTTGAAGATTATGGAGAACAATTTTAAAATTTAAGATGGATTATCATACAATTTAACTAAGTTGGATTTGTAATTTTTCCTCTTAATTGAGATTGGGTCATTTAATTCATATAATATGATATATTGGGCCCAACATGCAATATGCATAAAATTGGTTGCTAATTTTATTCAAAAAGAATTGTTGCACTATTTATGAAAACTATGCATCAACTTCTCCATATTTTTTATTAATGAATGATGTAATAACTATTTACAAAGTAACTACAATATGTACAAATTCTATGATTTATACAAGTCTTTAATCTTGATATTCACCATGATGCTCCTTGATCTTCATCCTCTTGAATGGACTTTGGAATTCATGTTTATTTAAAAACTTGTGAAAATTAGAGATTAATTAGCATCTTTGATTTTAATTTTTTTATGATAATTTTTATTGATTTTAATTTGCATAATAAAAATGAGTCATTTTAAGAGAAACTTAAAATTTCATGACTTTTAATTAACGTTAACTCCATCTATAAACCTTTTACATTCTAATTCGAATACTTCTATGGACTGGTATGAATTTGGGATAAATGCCACTTTTTCAGTTAGTATAGCTTATTGGCGTTTTCGTATGAAAAGAAAATATTTTTTTATGAAACTTGAGTAAATCACTTTATTTCATTTTTCAGATTGCACTCTTGTTCTTATGCTGACTTCCAAAATTCAAAACTTTCTGTACAAAATGTAAAATTGCGCATGTGATATATCTATGGATAGGGCCAGTGAGCTATTTATGTTGTGTCAAGTTTTCACAAGCTTTTAGTGACAACTAGAATTATGGTTAATTTTATACTAAAACCGGTCAAAACAGGACCTTTATCCAATGTGTTCTTTAAAATCCAACTTACTGAACTTAGTTTGAAGTGAACTTAACTTTCTAGACACTTTGAAGGACTAGACGGGCAATTTTCACTTGAATTTGACATTTTTAAGACCCTTTTTTTATTTGTTTTCTTAACTGAATAGAAAATAAGTGTTATGAAATTTAGTGATTTGTATGAACGTTTTTGTAAAAATGAGATAAAATTTTATAATATTCATATGAACATGCTTTTTAGGTTTTTGGAAAGCTACTGATGTCTACTTTAAAATTTATGTTTTTGGTTTTATCTAAACGAGTTTATTTTAATTTTGATTGAAAGAATAAGCTTATGTGGTACTGGACAAAATCAGTGTTTCACAACAATTTTGTATAATTTTTAATTAATTGTATCAATTTCATTTTTTAGAAATTCCAAAGCCCAGTTGCTGGAAACGTCTTGAACTTCATAGGAAAAATATTACATCCTTTAAACGATTCACGCAATACAGACGAATCAAGTACGAAATTAAAACTGACCATAATTACAGCATCACATTTTCTTTTTATGGAGATGTTTATGCACAACTCTACTTGAATTTTTTATGAAAATATGTTTTTGGTGATGAACAACAATTTGATTAAGAAAAATCACATAAACACATATTTCCTAAGAGTCTCCCCATTAGAGTCGACTATTCTAGGTGGGGTGATTTAAGGTTGGAAACCTATTAGAACTTCCTCATACCCAAATCACTCCAAAGATTAAAAAAATGATAAGAGAAAACATAGAGAAAGTTATTATATGATTAAGAAGATAATTAAGAAAAATAACAAGAACTTAATTTTACCTTGCTAACTCAATGATGCACTTCCTTTGCAAAATTTTCTAATTTTTTGTGATTTTCTTAATTTCTAAGTGAATTTCTAAATCCACTTAATTACTAACTAAAACCCTTTTTTTGTGCTTTCCTTTGATGAACTTCTTACTTACTAATTACTTTCTTAATTATAACTTTTGCTTTCTTTTTTTTGAGTGAGATTTTTCTTAGAGGGAGGAAGTAGGGAGATAAGAGTAGTATTGAAGTTGTGTTTGTTTGAGATTTTGAAGTTGTTTTAAGTTGTTCTTTTTTTGTCCTCCTTTGAAATGAAAATAAGGGGGGTATTTATAGGAAAATGAGGTGATGAATTAGGGTTTAAAGAAGGTAAAAAAATTAGATTTTTCACCCAAAATCTGATTTTTACCATCCTACATCATCCTAATAACATAATCAAATCTCCTTATATCATCAAATTTATTGGAAATACAAATATTCTTATTCTCTTTAGATTTGATTTTGATCTTTTCACTAATGAGGCAAAAATCAGATTTTCATAAAATATTCTCTCCCTAAATACATCCTAATACGTAGAAATGCATCGAAAAACGTGACGGAAAAGCTGACTGGGCAGCTGCGTGAAGCGCAGGAGCCAGCACTGGACACAGCCTTGGTGCGCTTGGCGCATAAAGCTATTGTGCACTGGACGCACGATCATGCGTCTGGCGCATGGTCGTGTGCCTGGCGCACAGCCTGAATTTTCCGATAAAAAATCGGATCTTTTGGCTCTTACACTTTGGATTTGATTCCGATTCTTATTTCTTAACCAATGGATAAAAGGATGTGATTGGTGGTTAAAGAATATAATCTTATTCTTTATCCAAGGGAGAATGACTTGATCATAAAGAAAACTGATTCCTACCAGTTTTGAGAGACGATTAAAATTCCGACGCCTAATCGTGACTCGTTTTTCTGTTTTTCAAAAAACTAACTTAAAACAATTAACGAAAACTCGTCAAATTAGTGAAGACGAGCATGATTCTTCAACAAATCATTTTATTAAAATCGGTGGTTGTAGTTATTGACTACGACTTACAGAAAAAATCACGTTTTTAAACCGAAACCATATATTTAAAGTGCAAAACGGAAAACCATATGACGGAATGGAATTCGCGCTACGAGACAAAACTTGTCTTTTGCGGGGCGCACGTTCCACAATGTATGCTGGCTTCGTTATTTTTATTTCTTTCAGAAATTTAATTTTTAAAATTTTTATCCACAACAGAGGTTGAAAATTCGGTGTCTGCACAAGCACAACCATAAAAATGTTGACCTTTGAAGATTTGCAATGTACTCAAGAGGGAGGGGTGAATTGAGTACTGAATCGATCTGGTGACAAATTCAAATACTTTCGATTTAAGGGGGAACCAGTTGGGCTGGTTTTTGACAGCGGAAACACTTGAACTTGAAAGAAATTAATGAACACACCAAATTTAACGAAGTTCAGCCAAACACGGGCTACGTCCTCCTATGCTAGTTATCTTATTAATTAACTCTGAAAAATAAGAATACTCTCGCAAACTCCTGTTTCCCTTACTCCAGGAAAACAACACACCCCACACTAACTCTAGTGTGCTACTTCGTACTTGAACTCACAAGCACTCGCGAATGAACTCACAAGCACTCACGAATGAACTCACAAACGCTACCCAATCTCTAACCCCTTTGTCAGAGATTCAATACAAATAATTTCTCTTAACTCACGCTTTCTTACATAGCAAACAAAGAGTAATATGAAGCTCTATGAGATGCATACTCTATTTTAGGAAACTGTTTTACCAGTTCGCTATGTGAAGGCTCTCGAAGATACTCAATAAAATCCGGGAGAGCTTCAAAGGTGAAGGAGAATCATGATTCAGTATTTATAGACCAAGGTCTAACCTTTAAGCGTGCCTTGACTCAGAATATCAAATATATGATAATCTTAAGTGACGGAAAGTATATCTTGAACAATATCTTTCACGGAGGAAAGATATTATCCAAGATATACACACGCTTTAAGGCAAGTAAATACTCAATAATGATTCTAAAGGCTTGCAAACATTTCTTATGGAAAGTACCCAGACCTGTTATCCTACTTAGCAGTGTTCAAAATATGTAACCAACTGGTTCCATATTCAAAACTGTATTATTTCACACTTACGAACAACACAAACAATTCCACTTGAAATATCATACGCAAACATTACATGAAGACCTAAGATGAGACAATTAAAGAATCCTAAACTATCTTCATGCACTTCAATCCTTGAAGCTTCCCTTGAATCATCAATGAAGAACTCTGTCTTTTCCTCGAACAACTCCGAGAGGGCTTCTTAGCTTCAAGTCTTGGAAAACCGATTTGCTACACAAGAATACATCGTAACATAGGAAATATTCTTTTGATTGTTTCTTTTAACAGTTAGGATCAGCTGGATAGTCAGCTGTTTCCTAACAGCCTAGAACCTCCTGTAATAACAACTATTCCCTCCAGCTGTTTGTCATCATTCAAAACCTAGGGGAATCAATAAATTCCCCCTTTTTTATGATGACAAACTCTTTGAAGTTTCCTGCAACCAACAAGTGAGTAAATACAGATAACTTAAACCAAAGCTCTCAAATACCACATTAAGGGAGCTTATTTGACACAAGACTCACAGGGTGAAACAGTTAACTATTTCAACTGTTTCCTCATACTCCATTTTTTTAATTAACTACATAACTATACTAAGACTAACTAATCTCTACTAGACTTAGGCGCTTCAACTTCAAACTCATTTCCCCCTTTTGGCATCATTAAAAAGTACTCAAAGACAACTCCATTGCACATAAGTTATCGCCTAATTAAAAAATAGTAGCATCAACTACCAATCAAGTCCTCACGCTGCAAGAAATCAAGTTTGTCACATAACTCACAATCCATAACCAAACACAAATTATCCAAATACAAACCAGCAAAGTTAAACAAGAACCCAAATTACATAAGAGAATGTTTTGTAATAAGGAGGAGGGGGGGGAAGGGAAACAAGAATGCAAAAGTAGTTTATCAGAATGGGTGGGGCGAAACAGCTGGAAATAACAATCACTCCTCGTCATCCTCTTCTTCCTCTCCAACAGAGGCATCATCATCATCTTCTTCTTCTTGGTGGGAGGAGGAATGTGAAGAACCAACACCTTCTTCATCTTACTCATCATCATCATCTTGATCCTCATACATAGGATCAGCTAGGAAACAGGGATCAGCAGAACCAGCAGCACCCTTAGTAGCAGAATGTTGAGCCTTTACCTCTGGACGGGAGAGAACCAGCAACTCAGTCTCGGCCAGCTTCTTCTCAAGCTTAGTGACCTTAGATGTGTAGGATTTGGACATACCCTCAACCAGCTTATATATTTTACCCAAAGTCTTCTCCTGGTTGTCCAACCTTTCAATCAGAGTAATATCTGTGCTGTTTCCCCCTATCTTTCTCTTCTTCTTCTCCGGCTTTGTCTTCTCAGCTGGTACTCCAAACTTCTTGAACCTCATAATATCTGAGGAAACATCCAACCCTTTATGTCCTAATATTTTGTTGGTAAACACCTGAATGGGCACTGTTTCCCCATTAAGAGGAATCTTTTGCTTCTTGAGCAATAGGGTGAGGATTGAATTATAGGCCAGGGCATGGTGAGAGGAGGAACATTAGTTCATGATGTGATCAATTATGATAGTAGGGAGATTGATCTTGATATTTTTGATCATTTAGTAAATCAAGACCATCTCCATTATACGAACTGTTCCCCTGCCCTGAGCCATAGGAATTAACACTTTGTTGCAAATGGAGTGGAGGAATAGCATAATGTGTTCACACAAATTAGCAGATTGCAGTTAGGAATATTTGTTAAACTCTAAACCCTCTGCTGGCGTAGGATAAGGTGACTAGTCTATCGTGCACCGTCTCTGAGTATGGGTCGGAAAAAGAAGACTTTCGGGCCGGTGAGTAGCTCGCCGTCTCCGGGAGACTCTAGTAATGGAGGGCAATCATCAAAATCTCAAGCTTTACCTGAGTTGAGAGTTGGTACTAATGGAACAGTAACACAACGAGACGTTGAGAAGGATCAACCGGTTCAAGCTGCAGATGTTGAAAATTCCAAGAAAACAAACCACATAGAGGTTGCTCAACTGAAATGGAAGAGTTTTACGGTCCAATCCCGTTTCTCCAACAAAGGTATGAGTTTGAAATTTATTTCTCCTTATGTGGTATATGTGGTGGGTCAAAATCAGACGTTAAATGCTATTACTCAGTATGTTAATGCTAACTGGAATTTGACAGAAGAACCTACTGTTTTTAAGCATGATGAGGGATTTTTCATTATCAGGCTTAAGTCTAGGTAGGAAAGAGATAATGTGCTTTTCTCAGGTCCTCACCTATTCTTTGGTAAACCCATGATTGTGAAACATTGGTGTGCGAATTTCAATTTTCACAATGAAATACTTAAAGTAATTCCTATATGGGTGAAATTCCTAAACTTACCATTAAGTTGTTGGGGGGAGGATTCATTGAGCATGATTGGAAGTTTATTAGGGGTACCATTGTATGCTGATGAGTGCACTAGTAAGGGGTTGAGAGTCTCTTTTGCTCGAGTACTTATTGAACTTGATGTGACTCAAGAAATTCCTAGGGAAGTTACTGTGGAAGATCCAAATGGAATTGTGTTTAAACAAAAAGTAATTTTTGACTGGTTACCTCCTTTTTGTAAGAAGTGCCAATTGGTTGGGCATAATTGTAATGCTAACAAACCTATTCCTACTCCTACTAAAGTTACCCAGAAATGGGTACCTAAGAAGGGTCCTGATGTGGCCAAGGTTAGTACTCAGGAGATAGAAGAGCCTATTGTTGTTGTTCAGGATGATGATGATGCTCAAGCTGATCCTATTCAGGTATATTTGATTGAACCTATTGAAGAGGCTATTGCTGCAACATCTGATGTCATTATTACTCATGTCTCTACCCCTGTTGTTGTTTCTCAGGAAAAAAAGACAAATGAAGGTGGGGTATGGAACATAGTCACTAGGAAAAACAAAGAAAAAGGCAAAAATGTTCAGAGTGGGGTGTATTTACAATTTGGCTCAGGTTACCTAGGGGTGCTAGGGGACCTAACCCCTATTTGTCCTGATGATTGTGTCAACTTGGAATGTCAGGGGCATGAATGACCCCTTTAAAGTGAAGAAATTCAAAAACTTTCTTCACTCACATCAAGTTACTGTTTGTGCTTTACTAGAAACTAGAATCAGGGCTCACAATAAGCAAAAAATCCAGAGGAAATTTGGTGATAAGTGGAATTGGGTGTGTAATTATGACTCTTCCCCTAGGAGGAGAATTTGGGTTGACAGGCTTAAGGGTGAAACAAATGTTGTGGTGAAGTTTTCTTCTGCTCAAGTGATTATTGCTGAGGTGCAGGACTGCTCAGGTAATCTTCTTTTCCACTTTGCTGCAGTTTATGGTTTACATACCATTCTTGATAGGAAGGCTCTCTGGCTTGAGCTGGGAAACTGTGTTATAAATGTTCAAACTCCTTGTATTATGATGGGAGATTACAATGCTGTGTGTAATGCTAATGACAGAGTTCAGGGGGCTAATGTAAGTCAAGCTGAAACAATTGATTTTCGTAGTTTCATTTTTGATCATCAGCTGGTTGAAGACCCCTCTGCTGGTATCTTTTATTCTTGGAATAATAAAGGCTTGGGAGCTGATAGAATCTGTAGTAGAATTGACAAAGCAATTGTCAATGTTGCTTGGGTGAATCTTTATGCTGATATGGTGATCAATTACTTACCAACTGGTGTCTCTAATCACACCCTTCTTTTGTTTAGCCTGAAGATCTCTAGGGATGGGGGTGGCAGGCCTTAGATTCCTTAACTTTTTGGCTGATCAGGAGGGTTTTATTGATGTTGTGCAGAGGGCTTGGGGTTCTACCTCTAGTCACTATAAATTAAAGAATGTTTGGGTGAAGTTGAAAGCTGTGAAACATGCATTAAAATAGTTTTACTCTAAAAAGTTTTCTAAAGCTCATGTTAGAGTTGAGGAGCTTAGGAAGAAACTTGCTGCTATTCAAGCTATGCCTGACTTGATTAGTAACAGTTCAATTCAAGATGAGGAAAAGAGCACCCTATTCAAGCTATGCATTGATGACAGTATTATGCTTCAGAAATCAAGAATTAACTGGTTAACTATGGGTGATTCCAACTCCAAGTTTTTTTTACTGCAGTTAAAGTGAGAAATGCTAGAAACAAGATTGCTCTTCTGCATAATTCTCATGGGCAGATCATGATTGAGAGTTCAGACATCCAAGATGAGATTAAGCAGTTCTATGAAAGTTTACTAGGGTCTAGTGCTGATCAGTTGGAGGCCCTTGACTTGGGGGTGATTAGATCAGGAGCCAGGCTTAGTCAAAGGGCATGTGAAATTTTGACTAAGCAAGTCACTACAGAGGATATTGATGCTGCTCTAGAGTCTATTGATGATTCTAAAGCACTAGGTTTGGATGGATTTAATTCTTATTTTTTCAAGAGGGCATGGCATGTTGTCAAACATGATATGTATGATGGTGTCATGGAATTTTTTGCTACTGCTTTCTTCCATAAGCCAGTTATTGTACTGCAGTTAATCTGGTTCCTAAAATGGAGAATGCCATTTATGCTAAGGATTATCGACCTATAGCTTGTTGCTCTATTGTCTTTAAGTTAATCTCTAAAATATTAACTAATAGGCTTCAACAAGTGATAACTAAAGTGATGAGTAGTACTCAAACAGCGTTCATTCCTGGTAGGCAGATTATGGACATCATCCTATTAGCAACCGAATTAATCAGGGGGTATAACAGGAGTCATATGTCCCCTAGATGTGTGGTTAAGGTGGACATTAAGAAAGCTTATGATTCTGTAGAATGGATTTTTCTAGAATGTATGTTAAAGGAGTTGGGCTTCCATGAAATGTTTATTAATTGGGTGATGGCTTGTGTAAAGTTTGTTTCTTATTCCATCTTACTAAATGGTATGCCCATTTCTCCTTTTACTGCAAAGAAAGGTTTGAGACAAGGGGACCCCCTGTCTCCTTTCCTTTTTGCTCTGAGTATGGAGTATCTAAGCAGATGCATGAGTGTGATGAGTGGTGATCCTAATTTTAATTATCACCCTAAGTGTGAGAGAATTCATCTTACACATTTAATGTTTGCAGATGATTTGCTTATGTTTGCTAGAGCTGATCATAGTTCTGTTAGTAAGATGATAGATGCTTTCAATAAATTCTATAAAGCTTATGGTTTGACAGCTAGTAATGAAAAATGTATTTCTTTTTCTGGGGTTAATCAGGAGGAAGCTGCCCAGTTGACTGATAGCATTCATATGCCTATTGGTACTTTGCCTTTTAAGTAGTTAGGTGTCCCTTTGGCAGCTAAAAAGTTTACCTTTTCTCAGTGTAAGCCTCAGATTGACATAATCACTTCAAGGGCTCAAGGATGGATGGCTCTTTTCCTGTCCTATGCTGGTTGGCTTCAATTGGTAAAGTCTATCCTTGTGAGTATGCAGAATTATTGGGGGCAGATATTTCCTTTTCCTAAGAAGTTGATAAAAGCAGTGGAGTCTATTTGTAGAAAGTTTCTATGGACTGGTTCTACTGAAGATTCTAAGAAAGCCCATGTTGCTTGGTCTTCTCTTCAGCAGCCAAAGTCAGCGGGTGGCTTAAATGTGGTTGATATGATTCTTTGGAACAAGGCTGCTATCTTAAAACTGTTGTGGGCAATTGCTTTCAAGCAAGATAAGCTTTGGGTAAGGTGGATTAATGCCTATTATATCAAGAGGAGTAATGTATGTGATGTTACTGTGAGCAGTAACATTTCTTGGATACTTAGAAAGATCATTGGTGCTAGAGAGCTTTTGGGAAGAATAGGTGGCTAGGGGACTGTCAGCTCTCAGACTTCTTTCAGTATTAAGAAAACTTATAAGAAGCTTCAAGATAATTTTGAGAAGGTTGAGTGGAAGAGATTGGTGTGCAACAACAAAGCTACACCTAAGAGTAAATTCATTCTTTGGCTTACTCTTCTGAACAGGCTAGCTACTGCTTCAAGAGTAAGTAAATGGAATTTGAACTTCAGTCCAGTGTGCAAGATCTGTGGGCTTAATGATGAAACTACACAACATCTCTTTTTTTATTGTACCTACATCAATGAGGTTTGGAGGAAGGTTATGAGTTATGTTCATGTTCAGCCTAAATTCAATGTTGTGGAGGAACTGGCAACAACCATGAAGAAAGCTAGGAGTAAGAAGTCTCAAGATAAACTATATGTAATGATGTTTACTGAGTGTTTGTATGCTATTTGGCTTTAACGCAATAGCAAACTGTTTAGGAATTATATAATGAGTCCTACTGCTCTTATCATTTTCAAGGTGGCTTGTAATTGTAGTGAGCAAGAGAGAGTTAATCTGTTAAGTTGAGTTATTTTGAGTTTTAGTGGGTGTTTGAGTAGCCTGTTACTCTGACACTTTAAGTTGTAACCCTTTTTTGGGTTATCAATAACTACTTTAAATTGCCAAAAAAAAAAAAATTTTGCAGATTGGTAACTAGCCTTCTTGGAATAGGGAATAGTAAACAAAAATTTATAAATCTCCATACCTGTTACCCCAACAATAATAGGCCAACCATCCCCATCATACTTATCAAACCCATCTCTAGGGACCTTAAGCAGAGAAACCACATAAGAAACAGATAAAGAGACCTCACTCCTACAAACAGTAGATCCCAAAGACATGTAAGGTAATTGCTTCAAATTCACATAAAATTCTCTAACAGGATCCACAAACGCATTCTTACATCCTTAAACAAAGGCATTTAGCCTTGAAAATCTAACAAATCACGAACCTCAAATAGAGTAGGAATATGAAAATAACCATCTTCTATAGAACATCCAGACAACACACTTCTCTCAACAAGGGGAGTAGAACCAGTAGAAACAGAAGTTTAAACAGATTTACCTTTTGCAACGCGAGGGCGTCTAGTTGTTACCCCTTTCCTCTTGGTTCCCCCTAGTTTAACTAGTAGATTGATCCTCACAAACTTCTTCTGTCTCCTTCTTCATAGCAGATATGGTCACTCTCCTTCCTCTTGCCCTAGTAGAAGCAGATGGAGACGTTTCCTTGTGGCCATTAACCACCAGATCTTCTTCCTCCTTTTGTTTCTTCTCAACGGGAAATTCAGCAGACAAATCATCTAAAACCCATTTAATAGTACCAGTAACAAAATCCTTCTGATATTCCCCCTCAGGAACAGCTTCATCCTTCTCAGTGCAAATTAGGTTATGGGAAACAACAAAGATGGCTGGACTTTCAGTTGAAGAAGCAGTTAAGAGTTTAGCAGTTGAAGGAGTAGGAGAAGGTTCATGAGTGGGAGGATGGGTTGGAGATAAGGTTACGGATGGAGGTGGTTGTGGTGGAGGTGGTTGATTTTATCGTGGTGGAGGTTGATTTCGTGGAGTAGTGGTGGTTGGTGTTTGAGTGATGGAGGGAGGATTATCGGAAATTATCGTGGAGGATGGAGGTTTTTCGGGTTGAGTAATAGAAGGGATTTTATTTGGAGATGGAGGTATTTTTTAGGAGCTCTTTGATTTTCCACCCTTTCTTCTTAAACTAACGGAAGATTTCTTCCCTATTGTAGAAAAAACATAGAGCTTAGAAGAAACCGCTTTTAGAGAGAGAGAGAGAGAGATTGCTCGAGTGTGACTTGAAGTGATTGCACAGAAAATGGGGATAATTTTAATACTCCCTCCGTCCCAGAAAGATCTGAACACTTGTTGGGACACGTAGTTTAAGGTGATAAGTTGTGGTGTAGTTATCAAATGTTATTTTATTTAAAAAGTAGATGTGATAGGAGTTGGTGGGGTATTTTTTATTAGAGGATAGAGAAAGTTGGGTAACTTTTTATTGATAAAAGGTAGAGTGTGGGCCAAAATTGTGTAAAAGAAATAATATATTAATGGTGGGATCATGCCAAGAATAGAAGTGTTCAAACTAATTTGGGACAAACATAAAAGGAAAGTGTTCAGACTATTCTGGGACGGAGGTAGTATATACACATAAGAGATTAAGTATAGGAAGAGAATTAGTTGAGATTTTAAAAAGAAATTCAAATTTTCGGACGTAATCATAACTTCCCATAAGTACCTCAACTGCCAAAAAATAAGATATGTACAAGATATGTACAATTGACGCGCCTTTTTTAGGAAAGATAGCTGCACCTAAATATTTCAACTCGCAGAAGTTAAAATATTCGTTTAATTTCCGAAAAGAATTAACTTCCCAAAAACATATATGTGCATTACTGCTGTTCTTCTTAGCTGTTTCATACAAGAAATACTTGCACCTAGTTCTGGCAACTTAGCATGATTTCACCTTTATTCAAGCAACGATTTTTTCTAATCTTGAGAGATATATGAAGCATCTACATGACAACCTGAAGAATTAAGCAAAGATATATGTATGCAATTTCACATCAAGGAGTACTCATCTAACCATCGGGGGAAACAACTGAAGCCAATTAACCTAAACCTAATAACTCTTAAAGAAAACTAACACTTGCTAAAACTTAATTAAACCTAATAAGACTCTTAACTTACAAAAAGACTCTCTACACAAAGGTTTTGTGAAAATAGCAGCAATTTGATCTTCACTTTTACAAAACAATAATTCAACCACGACTTTCTCAATATTATCTCTAAGAAAATGATGTCTGATCTGAATGTGCTTGGTTTTAGAGTGCTGAACAGGATTTTTAGAAATATTAATAGCAGTCGTGTTGTCACACATGATAGGAACATTTTCATAGACAACACCAAAATCTTTCAACTGGTTCCTTGTCCACAATAGCTGGGAACAACAAGCTGCAACAGCTATATATTCCGATTTAGCGTGGATAAAGCCACTGAATTTTGCTTTTTAGAGCCCCATGAGATCAAACACGAGCCTAGGAAATGAGCATACATGATGTGCTTTTCCTATCAATAAGGAAACCAGCATAGTCTGCATCTGTATACCCTCCCAGCTCAATAGAAGTGCCTCTGGGGTACCACAAGCACAAGTCATCTGTTCCCACCAAATACCTAAGTATTCTTCTAACAGTCTTTAGATGAGACTCCTTGGGATTGCTTTGAGACCTTGCACACAATCCTATAGAGAACACAATATCAGGTTTACTAGCTGTTAGGTACAAGAGGGAACCAATCATACCTCTATACAATGTAGCTTCCACATCCTTTCCCTTAAAATCAACATCAAGTTTTGTGGAAGTGGGAACAGGAGTGTCATAAGCTTTACTGTTTTCCAGACCATACTTCTTAAGAAGCTCTCTAAGGTACTTTTGCTGGTGGATCATAATTCCATCAGTTGTTTGCTTAATCTGTAAGCCTAAGAAGAAGCCAAGTTCTCCCATCATGCTCATTTCAAACTCACTCAGCATAAGATTAGCAAACTCATCAAATAGCAACTGATTAGTAGCTCCAAAAATGATATCATCAACATAAATTTGAACTACTAGCAAATGTTTCCCCCTGGTTTTGATAAACAAAGTTTTGTTAACTGTTCCCCTCTTGTATTCAATTTCCATCAAAAACTTTGACAGTATCTCATATCAAGCCCTTGGTGCTTGTTTGAGACCGTACAAAACTTTATCAAGTTTGAATACATAGTGGGGACACTGTTGATTAGCAAGACCAGGTGGTTGCTCTACATATACATCCTCCTTCAAATAGCCATTCAAGAATGCTGTGTTCACGTCCATCTGGATAATTTCATATTCATGTGAGAAGCAAAAGCAATGAGAATTCTAAGAGCCTCTAACCTAGCAAAAGGTGCAAAGGTCGCATCATAATCAATGCCTTCTTATTGATTGTAGCCTTACACAACAAGACTTACTTAATTTCGAACTATTGTGCCAAGATAATCTAATTTGTTTCTAAACACCCATCTAGTGCCAATGACTGACTTATCTCTCGGTCTTGGATGAAGGTGCCACACCTGGTTCCTTTCAAATTGATTCATGGCCAGCACCCAATCTGGATCATTCAATGTCATCTTGTAATCAGCTGGTTCTATGCTGGACAAGAAAGAGAAAAATGCACAAAAGTTTTCATAAACAACTCTTCTTGTTTGAATTCCCTTATTAATATCACTAATGATTTGATCATAGGGATGAGAAGATTGATATCTAAAACTCTTTAAAACTAGACCATCTTGTCCTCTTGAATGAGTCTGACTAGAACCAGCTTGCATTCCATGTGCGGGGATGTAAATTGGTTCCCTTCTCATTCGTTACCTATCCCTCATTAGGGTTACCACCAACTTGTGTGGTGGTTCCCCCCTGAGGTGTTTACCTGTTGATCTCCATGGGAACCATCAGTTACTGGTCCCCCCCTCAGATAAATCTCATTATTCTCTTCTATTTCTAGATCAGGTCTACCACCATTAGCATTTGGTGGATTAGTAGGTAGACCTGTCTCCTCTTCTGGCTCCTGCGTGAAACCAACTAGCAGTTGCCCTGTAAATTCAAGCATTCCAATAATATCTTCGGGTTCTACCTGTGCAATCTTAGAAGACATGTTAAACTCATCAAAAATCACATGAACACTTTCTTCAACACACAAGGTCTTCTTGTTGAACACCTTGTAAGCTTTACTATGAGGAGAATAACCAAGAAAGATTGCCTCAGCACTCCTAGGGTCAAACTTATCAAGCTGGTTCTTCCCATTATTATGCACAAAGCACTTGCATCCAAAGATATGAAAGTGTTCAATATTAGGCTTTCTACCCTTTAGGAGTTCATATGGGGTCTTATTCAATTTAGGTCTAATGAGAGCACGATTTTAGATATAGCATGCAGTGTTCACAGCTTCTCCCCAAAAACTCTTAGGGAGACCACTTTCAATAAGCATCGTCCTCGCCATCTCCTCTAGAGTTGTATTCATTCTTTCCACAACAACATTTTGTTGAGGTGTTCTAGGGGCAGAGAAGTTGTGACTCACTCCATACTCTGTACAAAAAACAATGAAACTTGAATTATCAAACTCAGAGTCATGGTCAGATCTTACCGCAACCAGCCGATGATTTAGCTAGTTTTATACCTGTTTCACTAAGGCAACAAACTCATTAAATGTTTCATCTTTTGAGTGCAAAAAGATAACCCATGGAAACCTTGAAAAATCATCAACCATAACACAAACAAACCTATGACCATTTCGACTTTGTACACGTATAGGACCACATAAATCAATATGTACAAGGTCGAAGGGTCTTCTGGTACTCATGACACTTTTTGGTTTGAAAGAGGATTTTACATGTTTCCCTATGGCACATCCTGAACAAAATTTGTCAATCTCATACTTAATGTTTGGAAGTCCAATCACTAAGTCACGAGACCTAAGCTTATTCAAAAGTGTCAGGCTAGCATGTCCAAACCTTTTATGCCAAACCCATTGATCTGACTCGAAAACAGCTCTCAAACAGATGGACTTGTTCTCTGGAATTTCATCCAGTAAAGTGATGTATATATCATATTTTTTGGTTCCCTCACAGACAAGTTCACCTGTTTGTGAATTAACTATGTGACGAAGGTCAGCTTGAAACTCAACTCGATTGCCTTTACCACATAATTGAGAGATGCTCAAAAGATTATGTTGCAAGCCATCAACATAATATACATCATCAATAGCTTGTGAAAGTGACTTACCAACTTTACCTATACCAACAATTGAACCTTTACTGTTGTCTCCAAAGGTAACACTTCCACCATCATAGGCTGTGAGTAAGACAAATTGCTTCTTATCCCCGGACATCACTGTCCAAATACAAAAAGGTACTATCTCTCACCTTAGCCAGCAAGAAACAATCAACATTAGATTAAGGAACCCAAACTTTCTTGGGTCCATTTCCAGAAACAGTTGACTCTAGCTGGTCCTTACTCACCCAGACCTGCTTAACATGTTTGTTGTTTCTCTCATCACTTTTCTTCCTAGCTGGACAATTAAAGATCTTATATCCATTCATACCACAGTGATAACACACATGCATGTCCTTCGTAAGGACATACTTACCTCTTTTGAATTCCTCGATCCAAGTGGTTCCCCTAGGGTGCCAGTTGTTCTTGGTTCTTGTTCTAGAATAACCAGGACCAACTGCACCACTATTACCTTCCATGGAAGTGAGATGGTTTAAGGTATTCTTTGCAGATAAGAGTTTGTCTACGTGTCTTTGACTGTTTTGAAGCTCTTTGTCCTTGTTATCAAGAACTCTCATTAGAAAGACATTTTTCTGATCCATAGATTTGAAATCTCTTTTGATTTTCTCAAGCTCAAACTCGAGTTTTAAAATTAGTGAATCATTAGGCACGTTGACAACCACTTTCTGCTTACCCTTACTCAATTGATGGATTTCAGCATACAAATCACATATTTGACCTTCATACTCATCAATCAACTTACTAACTTTAGCACAAGGATCTGCATGGGAAACAGTTAGCTGGGCAGTCTTGAGTGTAAGAAACTCTCTATGCAATTCTTCTGCATCATCAACCAAAAGGTTAAAGGCATGCAATAAATTAGACTTGCTTAGAGTGTTTGCCTTACTCTTAAAAGCCATAAAATTTGGGGGACCATCTGGGTTAAACAAATCATGTAGGGTGGGGGACAATTAAGTTTTCTTCAGTATCACTAGGATCATCCTCATCCTTTTCTAGCAAAGAAGACTTAGTTGTTTCCAACTCGACCTTAAACTTATCAAGTGCAACTTCAAGCTCAGCTACTTAATCCTTTAACTCAATACACACTTGCTCTAAGTGATCACAACTAGCAATAGCAATATCACATTCATTTTTCTTTTCCTTCAAGTCACGTTTGCCAGTTATGTAAGCCTCACTTAGTTTAAGACATTCATCTAATAAAGAATTAATACATTTAAGCATATTATCTCCATCATAATGATCCATGGCTTCACAAATTTGTTCCAAATTTACCTTGTGTTCATTAAGTATATCTTTCTTTGCCATAAGACAGAAATTTGATGTATCGTTCTCCTTTCTTGTTCCATCAGCTATGTTGTTTCCTCCTTGATCCATAATAGCAGTCATGCAAGCTTCATGATTAGGTGACTCTTCATCATCTTTTGATTCAGAATCAGAGTCACCCCACATGGCTGCTATCATAGCCCTCTTGAACGCTTTCTTATCATTGCTCTTAGACAACTTGTCCTTCCACTTTGGACAATCACGAATGATGTGACCAAAAGCTCCACACTTGAAGCAACCTACACTTGAAGGGTTAGTTTTCTTGAAGTTCTTACCTTTGATATTCTTGTGGTAATCTCTGAAATACCTCTCAAAACGCTTAGCCATCATAGCTATATCATCTTCTTCTTCAACTGTTCCCTTCAAGGCAACACCTCTGACTGGTCCCTTGTCACTCTTAGACTCAACCAGTATTTCATGAGTCACGAGGAAACCAAATAGCTGTTCCAAACTCAGCGCTGTGTGATCTTTTGCTTCATAGATAGCTGTTACCTTAGCCGTCCATACATCTGTTAAACTTCTCAATATTTTTCTAATCAAATCTTCATCAGAAAAATTTTATCAAGAGATTTTAAATCATTTACTATAGTCATAAATCTACCAAAGCAATCATTTACTTTTTCATTTTTATTCATATTTAAAAACTTCGTATTTAGACATGAGTAAATCGATTTTAGACCTTTTTACCTCACTGGTTCCCTCATAGGCAAGTTCGAGGATATCCCAGATCTCTTTGGCGGAGACACAAGCAGAGATTTTGTTTGTCTCATTCTCCCCAATAGCCTGTTGCAATATGGACATGGCTTTGGCATTCTTCTCCAGCTTCTTGTAATCAGTAGACGTGTATTCGCTTTCCTTCTTTGTTATTGAGGAACCATCAACCTCATTAGTGATCTGTAATGGTCCGTTCTTGACGACTAGCCAACATTCATAGTCAATGCCAATGATGATGTTCTTCAATCTATTCTTCCAACAAGCATATTTTTTTCCTATTGAATTTAGGAGTCTTGTTGTCTTATCCCATAGCATTGATTTCTTGAGTACTCATGATCTATTCCTCTAGGTGTTACCCTATTAAGAAGAACCTGCTTTGATACTAATTGAAGATTTGCAATATACTCAAGAGGGGGTGAATTGAGTACTTAATCGACATGGTGACAAATTCAAATTCTTTCGATTTAAGGGGGGAACCAGTTGAGCTGGTTCCTGACAGCGGAAACACTTGAACTTGAAAGTAATAATGAGCACACCAGATTTAACGAGGTTCCACCAAACAAGGGCCTACGTTCTCCTACACTAGCTTTCTTATTAATCAACTCTGAAAAACAAGAATACTCTCGCACTCTCCTGTTTCCTTTACTCCATGGAAACAGCACACCCCACACTAACTCTAGTGTGCCATTTCGCACTTGAACTCACAAGCACTTGCGAATGAACTCACAAACGCTACCCAATCTCTAACCCCTTTATTAGAGAAATAATTTCTCTTAACCCACGCTTTCTTACACTAGTGGAAAAACATCATCAGATCCGGTCAAAACAGGGGATACTGATATGGTTTTGGGCCAGATTAGTTGGGTTAGGAGCGGTTGACAAAAGTCAACTGCTCCGGGTTGAAAACTAGATCAGTTATTCATTAACTGATCCGGTTTTCACAATAACCGGACCAATTATATAGTAAATTAATTGATCCTGTTTTCACAATAACCGGACCAGTTATATAGTAAACTGATCCAGTTTTCACAATAACCGGACCAGTTATGTAGTAAACTGATCCGATTTTAGGTGAAAACCGGATCAGTTAATGAGTAACTAATGCGGTTTTCACCCAAAACCGGATCAGTTATGCCCCAATTTTTATTTTTTGCATTTTTTCATCCTTAATTGATACAAAACAATTGGATATGATAAAAAGTACTAATACTCATTTTATTATACATAATTGAGCATAAATAATTTCTGATACATAAAAAAAAATATTTTAAATTCTTAATTAAGAGAAATGCTAAAGACAAAGATATTTGCTTGGCACTAAGGCTAAGAATGCTGGTGAGCTTGAACTTGCAATACCGTGGATGAATATGCAGGAATATTAATTGCTAGTTGATCATATCTCTACAGCTCCATATCTATGGACGGTTGACAACAGGTCAACCACTGCTAGTAGAAGAATAGTTAGTACTTAACGCAGAAAAGGTGAATCACACACACAGAAATGCAAGCACATATGTCATAAAGGGCAAGTGAGTAAGAGAAAGCAATGAATACCTCCTTTAGGTGTTACAACAGGTTTTCGTTTAGGAGGTACAGGGGCTTCAACATCTTTACACAAAAAAGTAATTAACCTGTTAATACTTAATATATTGTAAAAGAGATTTGGATCACAATGCTGAGTGATCAGAGAGGGGAGCATGGAGGGAGAATGTACCATAAGTAGGCGTTTTGAAAAATTGAACAATAGAAACTGAAATATCTACATCAAAGTATTACAAGAAGGAGACCAATTAAGAGAGTAACTTACAGCTGGAAAATGTATAATACAACTAATTGAGTTTATGACGGTACATTAATATAGGAGGAAGACGATGAAGCTCTTTGAATGCAAAAGTAGGAAGAGACTTACCCTGAGATGGTGGTGAAGGACGTTCACTCTCATGGGGTGGTACTTCAATACCTGCAAAAGATAAGCATCAGCCACCTGAAAATTTGTCTTCACATCTATTGAGCAGAATTATGCTAAATTAGAGTGACAAACTGACAACCTTTAATATTTAAGCTAAAAAAAGGTTTTTCTTGTTTAAGTGATCCTACAACAAAAAATGTTTAGTATTCTGACAAACAGAAGTTCTTTGCTTGATTTTACAACTTCAGCAAGAGCTCTATGGTCACCAACATTGCCTGCAGTTTTCGAAAGATTTAGTCAAGATAAAAAGCTGCAAAAGTTGTAGATATTGACAAAAAATTTAGAGCACAAGCATTATTTTCGGGAGTAGGTATGAGAATTCCAGAAAACTACATTATGAATACGTTGCAATTAATATTATATGGACCAAACATGAAATTAAGGAAATAACACCTGCCTGGAAAAACTATATATGGAATCCTGGGTGTCTACTCTCACAACCAAGCTGCCATAAAGGAACACCAGACAAGGCATGTTCAACTTTTTTAGCATGTCTCGTATCAAGAGCTCTGGTAGCAATATCAAATGAAAATTTTTCACCCAGAAAAGAAGCAACATAATCTTCCTTATGGGGTTTGTAGACACAGTCATCTAAGCTGGTGCAACTACCTCATTTTGAATTACCTATAAATACAGTAATTTAGTAAGCTAACTGGATTATCGTAAGAAGTAATTTAAATAGAAAATACTCCTTTCGTCCCAGAATACTCTTGACACTTATCAACGCACGTAGTTTTAGATGATAAGTTGTTGTCTGGTTATCAATTGTTATTTTATTGAAAAGTAGATGTGATAGGAGTTAGTAGTTAGTAAAAGTAGTATTATTTTATTTTAAGGAGAGAGAGTGTGGGCCATGGTTAGGGTTGGTGGGTAGTAGGAGTGATATTATTTTATTTGGAGGTGAGAGAGTGTGGGCCAATACTTAAAAGGTAGAAGGATTAAAATAATAGCGGGTCATATCCAAAAATAGAAGTGTAAAGAGTATTATGGGACAGATGAAAAAGGAAAGTGTAAAGAGTATTATGAGACGGAGGGAATATATAAATATAATTAAAATTCATTCTTTCTAAACATGTAACAAAAATAATCTAAATGTTGACTGGGTATCCTCGTCTCATGAATTATTATTGCGGTAATAAATAGAGAGAGAATGAGAGATAGTAAGAAAAGCGCTTTGAATCACATTACAAATCCTCTGCAAATTCTCAAAAATAGACCCAAATGCCAAAACACTAAAACCCAATATAGCAAGAGTATAGCAGGAGCAAAATAAACCACACCCCTATTAACAACCACAGATTAACAATTAGTTTTAATACGAAAGTGATGAAGAAGAAATCATGTTACAGAGATAACAATGATAATAATAATTGAAATTTCTTCAACTCAGACAATAAACTGATGACAATCATCAATACATAAGAACAAATATTATAATTTTTAACTAAAATTAAACTTACTGTAACATGAAATGCCGCAATTTTGGATAAAACAGAGCTAAAAAATGAAAGTTCAGCAGTTAACAAAAGAAAATGAAATTAAGGAATTACAAAATGGAATGAACAAATTCAGGAATCTCAAACCCTAAATCTGGGCAAAATTCAACATTCCTTTCTCATCAAAACCTAGAAATCTAGAGTCACAAAACAACGAAAACACAAAGTTTAAACACTGAAAAAAAACCGCCAGTAATAGGAGAAACAAAGAAGACAATTATACTTTAGTAGTACGGCAAATTTTAAAAAAAATTAAAAAAATTAAAAAAAGAGGCAATTTGTATAGAGAGAAAGAAGCCTGGAAGAAGAAGAACAGTTGATGAATTGGCGGTGGGGTTGGTTGGCGGTGGCGTTGGTTGGCGGTGGGGTTGGTTGGCGGTGGGGTTCAGTGGTGGTGGAACCCAGTAGGGTGGTGGACCCTAGTTCAAGCGCAAGAGGCAAGGAAGAAAGGAGGGGGAAATGAAATGAGGAAGGAGGGAAAAACGCGGGGTTAGTAAGAAATGAAATGAGGAATAACTAATCCGGTTAAGTGAACCAGATCCATTAACAGAAAACGGGATCCAATTTCTATTAACTGATCCGGTTCACTACAAGACCGGATAAGTTAACAAGCCCAGCTTTGGCGGAAAAATTGTCACGATTTACGGATCCGTATTTTAAAAAACCAAATATGTTGTGTTGTGTCATATAACGTGTTTTCTACTAGTGTTACAAAGCAAACAAAGAGTAATATGAAGCTCTATGAGATGCATACTCTATTTTAGGAAACTGTTTTAGCTGTTTTCTATGTGGTGGCTCTCGAAAATACTCAATAAAATCCGGGAGAGCATCAAAGGTGGAGGAGAATCATGATTCAGTATTTATAGACCAAGGTCTAACCCTTAAGCGTGCCCTAACTAAGAATATCAACTATATGATAATCCTAAGTTATGGAAAGTATATCTTGAACAATATCTTTCACGGAGGAAAGATATTATCCAATATATACACACGCTTTAAGGCAAGTAAATACTGGATAATGATTCTAAAGGCTTGCAAACATTTCTTCTGGAAAGTATTTAAGAAAATATTTATCCGAAAATCTTTTCTAAAACAGCCAGCTCAATCACCCGGTAGAGTAACTGGTACCCAGACCTGTTACCCTACTTAGTAGTATTCTGAATATGTAACCAACTGGTTCCATATTCAAAACTCTGCTATTTCACACCTAAGAACAACACAAATAATTCCACTAGAAATATCATACGCAAACATTACATGAAGACTTAAGATGAGACAATTAAAGAATCCTAAACTATCTTCATGCACTTCAATCCTTGAAGCTTCCCTTGAATCATCAATGAAGAACTCTGTCTTTTCCTCGAACAACTCCGAGAGGGCTTCTTAGCTTCAAGTCTTGGAAAATCTGTTTCCTACACAATAATACATCACAGCATCACAAATATTCTTTTGAATGTTTCTTTTAACAGTTAGGAACAGTTGGGTACTCAGTTGTTTCCTAACACCCTAGATACACCTGTAATATCAAATGTTCCCTGCAGCAGTTTGTCATCATTTAAAACCTAAGGGACTCTACAACCTTTACTACCAACATCCACAATCTACAGCTCAATCAACAAAATTTCATTGCAGAGGGAAGTATCACGGCAATTGCTGCAAAGATTAATAAAACAACTAAGCCAAGGACATGATCCTCCAAATAAGGTACATACTGCAAAGATTAATAAAACAACAAGTAATTAAGATCCAGCTAAGTCCTGTCTTTAAGAGAGAGGGAAGCAGCCAACACACTACTTTGATCAGTGTTGTGTTATACAACAAATAAAACATGAACACAAAAGTTACAGAGTTCAATGCCTCATCTTGTAAAACTATGATTAGCCATTTAGACCCGTCATATAAACCAACTTAATAAAGAATATTTATCGCCCCATGAAGATGTATTGCTTACAATGACCAGTTCAATACAGAATTGCATTCCTTTCAAAACTTCTGTATCAAAGAAACAAAACATGAAACATCATATGAGGTTCCCAAGAACAAAGGGCCTTAAATTATGAAGTAAGAATAAGTACACAACATCATAGCTCAGAATACAAGCTTGAAATAACGACAATTAGCTAATTGAAGGCCATACTCAACTAATTATTCAAAGTCTCACTTGAGTCATACCTCAATGGGATGATTTCTACAGACATCAATGTCTTAGAATCACCTCCTGCAAAAAGTTTGGGATTCCTGAAACCATTGTGTGAACAAAGGTAAGCAAACAACCTGCTGCTGTGAGTGACAATTGAGTATAGGTACTCCTAATTCTGTAACTCTGTCTCTAACTCTTAACTCCTAGTCATGTAAATTCACAAGCTCTTATTCATTTGAAATTTTCGTAGTATAAGTTTAGTGTGTCCAAACATCAAATTTCGAATGGAAATATGAGATTTCACATTCCAGAATTGAATTCTAGTTATCTAGATGAATTCCATGTTCCTAAATACTACTAACCAATTAATATACTTCTCATATGGTTCAAATATTTAGTTGCTAACATGTACAAGATCTATGAAACAACAATTAATAAGTCAACATCTTCATTGCACTAAGGAACCTATGCAAAGGAAGCCATAAAAGAATTATAAAGTGTACAACACCAAAACTCATGATCCTTTTAAGCACCAAAATTAAAACAGTAGAAATGATTCAACAAAGTGGGAGAAGAAAACCTACCAAGCAATGTTGAAAAAGACAAGAATGGTTTTGCTACGGAAGAGGGAGCCAGATGGTATAGTCCTGTTGTTGTAGGGTTAAAATACTGACATGTACCCAACAACAGTCGTTGCTATCAAAGCGACAAAAGATATATATTATGAGAACCACAAGGAATATCAGCCATCCACCTAGATCAGATACTTTAACATAGGTATTAGATTTATATTTGAGTTTATAATCACGAGGATATAAAGAGCTGCTAACACGATTGCATAGATTGTTTAAAACTAAATCAGAACCATCTCATTCCAAGCAAAAAATAAGTAGCAATACCTTATTAACTCAACCATATAACCTCTAGTCGGTGATCATGCAGCAGTCTAAACAGCTCAAGGAGAAGAAAACTAATATGGTACCTACACTTTTCTTGAAAGCAGTTGCGGGGCTACTATTTCCATAATTCCCGACCCATAAAGCTCTCGCAACCAACCAGACTATAAGCATATATGACTCTATAGGTATAAAAACATAAAAATAGCATTAGTGCCATGAGACGCTCACCATTTTCAATCACATGTTAGAAAGTATAACAATGCATGTGAGACCTGTAGTGCTGGGACTTACAAAAAGATTACCTCAATTGCATGAACAACATTGCTATAGCCTTTTGCCATAACAACTTCTAGAGGCGTTTGTCAATCATCATTGATCAATAGAACATTAGCTGAACAATTGAGGAAGAAAAATAACTCCAATACATAAGATTTTAAAAGACAACCTAACAACATGAGGAAATGAGCAAGCAGAGTATGCAAATGTGATACATATACTAGTTGAGATGAATAAAACTCATAAGATACGAATGAAAAGCTTGTGCATACTATTCTCCTCCATTTGTGTTACTAAAAGCAACCCTCTTATTCACTTTAAAGTTATGTACATGTTTTTACTTAAACAAATAAAGGCTGAATCAAGATACCTCAATGCACAAGAAGCAACTTCAGGATGTTTTCCAAGCCACGGTTTGCAGCAATATGATGTAACGGTGTCCCTCCATTACGACCTAAATGCATCATCAATAAGAAAAGTAAACTAGTTGAATATGCAGACACTTTGTCAAACAATTTCATGTTTTTGTCAAAACATACATGAAACAAAACAACCACCTGCACACTGACCCCCTACACACACGCTTCATACACCCTTTTTAATTCAAAATCAAACAATACACCACACAAACACACACAAAAAGATACAATGCAGCGAATTTAGAACAACGAGTATGTCACTAACTACGCCGTATTGGAAGACAGCGAGTTGCTGCTATAGGCAGTCATCTGCGGCAACGTTTGGCTACCGGTTTTGCCAACTTGCTGCTGTTGGTGAAGCATAAAGGCAACATACACTTGCGAGCTCTTGGTGCAACATATGTCAGAATATTATACTTATTTAGCAAATAACTGAACCGACAACACTAAATATGGACCAACCTTATCTCTTAGAAAGCCTATCTTGTAATCTACTAAAGAAATGTGCTTGCTTCTTTCAACCTAAATGCATAAGTCTATCATATATATAGGGATTTTGTGAAGATATATTAATTGCTTTAATACTAAATTCATTTTATTCCCCTTTCTTTCCTAGGTATATGACTATTGAGCATGTTTAATTATTTCGCCTAATTAAAAAGTTCTTCGTATATTAATAGATAAATAGCTAATACATCAACTAACAAAACTATTGTATGTGTTCTTAGCCTAATAGAGAAATCTATCTCTCATATTAAGAAGGATTGAAAATAAACTTATTGTATGTATTTTTAGCTTAATAGAGATATCTATCTCTCGCAACTAACCAGATTATAACCATATATATGACTCTTTATGTATAAAATCAAAGACATAGCAGACAAGGCGCAAATTAAAAGATAACTGATTCTCAGAGAAGATATAATCATATACATCACAAATCATTTGCATATAAGATTCTCAACTCATTGACATTGAAACAATAAATCGAGGAAAATAAAATTTTACAATATACTAAGCTAGTTTTGAATTGTATATCTAGCCATTCCAATGTGTAATTTCAAAATTGCAGCACACTTGTTCAATTATCTCCATAATAAACTTAAGAAAAATAACTAATCATAGAGAAAAAGGATTGAAATAGAAGAAAAACCTTGGCAACGTCAAGAGGATTAACGATGAGAGCGGAAACGACAGCGGCAATAGCACTAGCAGAAATCGCACGCTCTCTAATGCTTAATTTGACATCAGTTAGGGTTTTTATTCTCGAATCTTCTTCTTCATCTTCATCTTCATCTTTCACTACCATTATTTTATCAACACTCCCGTCGAATTCAACCCTTTTCGACGCTGTCGCTGCACTTAACCAATTCGACGGAGTTCTCCTCGTCGTTCCCAATGAAAATTTGAGGAACAATTTAAGTGATTTAACTAATTCGACGAGGAGAGGATGAGTGAGAGAGAGAAAAGGAGAGGGGAGGAGAGGATGAGTGAGAGGATGAGAGAAAGGGGAAAATTAGGGTTTTGGTTCAGTGACTTGAGGAGAGACGTAGGTGAGGAGAGATGTATGTGTTGGGCCGGTATCATGGTATATCGACCCAATAAACTGATCCAGTCATCAGATGGACCGG
Source organism: Beta corolliflora (assembly GCA_947648045.1). NCBI lineage: Eukaryota > Viridiplantae > Streptophyta > Magnoliopsida > Caryophyllales > Amaranthaceae > Beta > Beta corolliflora. The sequence continues at coordinate 12,149,537 of CANSZD010002918.1, read as the reverse complement.
ATCAGTTAAGTGATCCACATCTCGCGCCCAAGATACGTGAACTAATGGATCTAATTTTTGTGAGAACTGGATCTGTTGTGCTGTGTGTCATTTGAGGTTTTTTCCACTAATGCATGACTCCATTAATGGCCATTGAACCAAATATTGAGTTCGGGGGTGAGGGTACGAACAAGATCAGGAATCAAATTCCCCCATTGACGGCCTCTACTTAATATCGATTCATGTCAAGATTTATGCAATTAAATAACCATGTAATATGTTAATGCAATCTAAAATTAGTCTATGCTGGTTCATTCAACACATAAAAGACTATTTTTTGGTGATATGTTATTATGCAATCAAATTACTAGGATCCTAATCAGATTGCCCAATTATCTTATTAGGCATTAGAACAATTCTTTTGGTCTTGATTACTAGTAATAAGCATGTGTGGTGATGAAAGCATTAATACATACAACATGCATATGACTAATAATAATCAATATATAAAAGAAATAGAAAAAGAGAACGGTAAAAATTAGAATATACAAGATCCGTTAACTCCTTTGAGATCCACATGGCAACAACTAAATTGTTACTAGAAAAGGAATTAAATTGGAATTGCCCCTGTGGAATTATACCTTTGTTGCCTGGGTCTTACACAATGATCTTCAGGATGAGCAATCTTGAAGCTTGAAGTATGAAATTCGAAGGATGAGTGGGTTTAACTTGAATGTGTTTGAGTGCTTGAATGTGTTTGAATATGAGTGTTATGAGAGTTGAAGTCGTAGGAATAGGGTCTCGAAGTATGTCAAAATCGTTCAAAGTCATGAAAGCTATTTATAGGCAAAGTAATCCGAAAACGAAACTAAAAGTTTCTAAACCAATTCAAATAGAATAGAATGAAAATGAATATGATAAAATAAAATTTTGATTGGGATTACTAATTTTAAAAATGAATTATTGATAAGCCATTGTAATAGAATAAAACCGTGCGGGTCTACTGCACAGCTCGTGCGCTAGGAATTGATCATAAATTTCTCTTTAATCAATAATCATACTCCATCATTATCTTTTCAAAGAAAATTTGAAGTACTAAATATCATAATAAAATTCACATAAACAAAAATACAGAACAACAGCAATTACTACAACTACTACTATACTGTAATTGCTAAACTGATTCGTATTTCAATTTCAAGAAATTCAGTTTCCTGTTCTATAATCTACTTATCAGTAGCACAATACAGGGTCGAAAAAATTACTACTATTTAAATCAAGTAGAAAATTAGCAATAAAAGCATAAAAATCAATTGGTAAATCAACTTTAAGAGTCAAAATTAGGCCAAAAACAAAGTGAAATTTTGTGGATATTTCTATAATAATATTGTGATGAAAATTAGGGCACGAAAAGCACCTTAGTTCCACGCTGACGAATAATAATGGCGCCAGGTTTAGTGACTTGGTGCCCATATATTTTGACACCGAGTTTCCTTCCATTCTTAGTACACTAGCTCCTTTTTTATGAGGATATTCAATCGTTAATGAAAATGGAGAACTGAGAGAGGAGATTTGTTAGGAATAGAGAGAGAAAGAGCTCCAAAATCGCCTTTCATGAAAAAGAAATGAAACTAACCCTAGTTAATTGATCCACATCTTGCGCTCCAATTTATTTGAACTAATGGATCCGGTTTTGGAAGAACCGGATCAGCTGACTTGTGACATTTAAGGTTTTTTCCACTAGTGTATGGACTTAAGGAAGAGTAACTTCACTAAACTCGTCAACTAAGTCACTATGGACTTAGGGAGGAGTTGGACTTGACTAGGGCCTACAAGGAAATGCAAACTAGAGCTAGGATATGAATTGAGCCTAAAGGAACCTAAGTTTGGACTTGGACTGGGATTAGCATATAGGTTTGACTTAAACTGGGAAATGCACTAGGTTTGGACTTAGATAGGAATGGACTTTAGACTTCGATCAGGCCTAAGATGGATTGTAATGCTAGTGGGCCTAATATGAATGCGTGGACTCAAGCTTAGATGGGCCTAATATGATTGCAAATGGACTCTAATGCACATGGGCCTATAATGGATGCAAATGGACTCAGATTGGATTAAGATGTTTGGTTTATTGGATTGGATTGTGCTTAGAATTTCGAAATTCATTTTTGAAAAGGACCCCTTTGTTTTTATCTTTTATTGCAAAAGATGATGGATGATTAATTTTGAAAAGATATTTTTTTGTACGTGTGATATGATGATGATTAATAAATATTTTTGAAAAAAGATAGAATACAAGCGGATGTACGATGAATTTTGAAAAATATGTTCTTTTGAAAGGGATGGAATATGATAGGGAAGATTTGTAGGAAGAGATTTGTTAGATAGGCAGGATAAGATAGGATGAGGTAGACATGCATAACGACTCTAACTGTAACACCCCATAATTTTTCTCCTAGTTTTTCGCAAAAGTTTTCCCTAAAACTATTATTTTCTTTAAATTAATGATTTCGATTTTTATAAATTAATGGGAGCCGAAATATTTTTCTTATTTGATGCGCTTATTATGTAAATTATATTTATATTTATAATATAATTTGTTAATATTATTTTTCGTTATAATTATTTTTAAGTTTAGGCGCGATTTAGGAATTTATCGATTTATCGCGTAACGGACATTTTGTCACTTGGGTTGTTGATGAAAAGGGGGCCGAAATTTTGTGTTGAGCTTGGGCTCATGGCAGCCGGCCATTTGGTGTGAAATGGGAGAGTTTGTTTTTTTTTTGCCAAGTAAGAAAGAATAATATTGCACCAAAAAACCAAGAATACAACCTAAGCCAAGAACTAAATCCAGTGGTACCTTCTAGGAAGGGCACACCAGACCAGGAACAAGCAGAGAACAACAAGCTCAAAGAGCCAAGCTATTACAAGCTATCTAACCAATTATATCTGTATTGTTCACTTTCTTTCCTATGACTTTACAGATCCTATTTTTTACACTAAATTTTATGCTTTGTATAGTGTGCTCAGGCTGTGGAATAGTTAAGTCCCAGACAGTAGAGTTCCTTGCTCTCCAAACCTGATAAGCAGTAGCAGCAATAGCAGCATAGAGCACCCTCTTTCTGAACAAAGATTTACAGTATCTATTTACCCAACCTAACATAGTGTATAATCTGAGTTTGATACTCTGGATTCCAAGCCATGAAAGAATGGCAGTGAAGCACTTCTGACTGTAGGCACATTCGAAAAAGAGATGAGTGCTTGATTCAGGAGCCTGGTCACAAATGGGGCATTGAATGCTGTCACAGACCCCAAACTTAGACAATATGTCCCTAGTTTTCAGCCTATCATGAAGAGTAAGCCATAAAATAAACCTGTGCTTAGGAATGAAATATCTATTCCAGACATAAGTATGCCAATTCACCTTCATCTGAGCTTCACATAAAAGTTTATAGGTGCCTCCAATTGAAAAAGAACTAGCAGTGAGCCAAGTTGTGGAGCTGAATCTGATTGTACAAGCTTCCTTGGCTTTGCAAATATACTTCATAGCCCAGCTAGCATTGACTGGATGTTGATACACCAGCCAATCTTTGTCCTTGACATATATAGCATGGACCCATTTAACCCACATGTTATCTTGTTTCTTTTTCTATTGCCCAGGCTAACTTGCCAACTGCTGCTTGATTCCACAAAGCCAAGTTTCTAAAGCCCAAACCACCTTGATTCTTCTAGAGACATAAAGTATTCCAAGCAACTGGTCCTGGTCTACTGTCATCATAAGTGCCATACCATAAATAAACTCGACACACTGCATTAATTATAGTGATGACTTTTTTAGGGAGAATACAAATCTGATTCCAGTAGACACTAATGCTCATAAGAACAGAATTTACTAACTGGACTCTCCCTGCAAAAGACAAATGCCTTGAGCTCCATATTTTAATTCTAGCCACCATCTTGTTGACCAACTGTTCACCTCACCAGCTTGAAGTTTCCTAGTACTGATAGGAACTCCTAGGTATCTAAATGGAAGAGTTCCAAAAGAGAAGCCTGAGAGCCTGCCTATAGAACTTCTGATGTCATCATCCACTCCACAGCAATATATAGAAGACTTAGCTGGGTTCACACTCAGCCCTGTAGTGTCTGAGAAGGTTTGGAAGGCACTCAACATAACCTGAACAACTTGCAAATCACCCTTGCAGAACATGAGTAGATCATCAGTAAAGCATAAATGATTAAGCTTGAGATATCTACATCTAGAGTGAAATTTGAAGTCAGGATGATCACTAATAGCTTGCATACATCTGGAAAAGTATTCCATGCATAATGTAAACAGCAAAGGGGACAGGGGGTCCCCCTGTCTGAGACCTCTAGTAGGCTGAATCAACTCAGTAGGACAACCATTGATCATGATGGAATACCTAGTTGTGGACAAACAGGTCATGATAAGCTGGATGAAGAAACTAGGAAATCCAAGCTCAGACATGATTTCTCTAATGAAAATCCATTCAACTGTATCATATGCCTTTTTAAGGTCCAGCTTCATCAAACAGCAAGGAGGAGCATTTATCTGGTTGTACATTTTGATCAAATCTTGGCAAATAAGGACATTATGAAGGATTGATCTGCCTAAAATAAAAGCTCCATGGTTCCGGGAAATGATATCTGGAAGGACTTGGCTCAGCCTTTGGCAAATAGGTTTGGAGATGCATTTATACAAGGTAGTGCAGCAAGCAATTGGTCTGTAGTCACCTACTGAAGCAGGCACTGGAATCTTTGGCACAATAGTGATTGAAGTTACATTAATCTCCTTTAAGATTTTTCTTGTTGTGAAAAAATCTTTAATTGCATCACTCACATCATTTTGGACAACTGGCCAAGCAGCTTTGAAGAAGAAACTGTTGTAGCCATCTAAGCCTGGAGCCTTGTTGTTGGGTATGTCCATGAGAGTCTTTTTGATCTCCTCTGAGCTAAAGTCACATATTAAAATCTCCCTGTGAGCATCAGTCAGTCTGATCCCTCTGTCAATAATCACTGGCTGCACATGACTTCTATGAGCAAGAGCAGAACCAAGTCAGAAGAGTAAAATTGAGTGAAAGCCTACTGCACTCGCTCCCTGGTGCTCACCAGCTTCCCATCTTGGTCCTGGATAGAGTGGATATTATTGTGCCTTTTTCTTTGCATGATGCTTTGATGAAATAATCTGGAATTTTCATCTCCACATTCTAACCAGTCCAGCTTAGCTGTCTGTTGCAAAAAGGAGATATGTTTATTATGAGCATCTCTATATTGATGAGCAATCTCCTTCTCTGCAGTGGCAAGATTGCTATTGCTAGGATCCTCATGAAGTTGCTGTTGAATGTAGGGGTGTTCATAACCGGGTACCCGGTATTTCGGGTACCCGGACATGCGGGTACCCGCATATGCGGGTAGTTAAAATTTCAGCTCGTGTCCCAACCCCCCGGGCACCCGGTTTTCCCGGGTCGGGTCACAGGGTACCCGGAAAATATATTCACTGCTGTTCATTTCTCTTTTACCCACTGCCTTGATGTCATGAATTACACCCAGTGCCTTGTGCTAGTGGGTCACAAAAAAAATTAATATTTGATGAAGTTCAAATAGCCACTGCTATGAAATATGAATATGATGATTCTGTCATCACACAAATGCAACTGTAGCAGTGAGTTACCGACAATAGCTCGCGCGTTTTGGCTTCTGCTCACATTTTAAAGTCACTTTCACTTTAATTTTTTATCATATGCAGTGTATGATAAGTGGAAAACTGCAGTTTTTTTGTTGATAAATGGAAATTGAAAAACGCATAATAATGGAAATTTTAAAAGTATTTCACGGGTATCGGGTACCCGGTTGATAATAAAAATCGGCCCATGACCCGACCCGCTTTTCCCGGGTCGGGTACCCGGCCCGTCAAAAACATATTTTTCAGAAAAAATACCCGATTTTTTTCTAGCGGGTCGGGTTTTTTTGAACACCCCTAGTTGAATGTCAGTCAATTGAGCTTTCCATCTCCTGGTTTCAGCTTCCACATCATTAAAACCCTTTTGGTTTAAAAGTTTAAGTTCACATTTGAGCCATTTTAGTCTCTGAATGACCTTAAACATTTTACAACCATAAACCTGCTTCTCCCAATTTTGAGTAACTAAGGCCATAAAGTTTTCAGCTTTAGTCCACATGTTGTAGAACCTGAATGGTCTATTTATAGGAGCATCAGAGAATTGTCTCAAGATCATTGGACAATGATCAAAGTCACCTTCTGCATGAAAATGAGCTTCAGAAGTGGGATATTTGGCATCCCAGGCTTGATTAGAAAGCACTCTATCAATTCTGGAAAAAATCCTTGCATCCCCTCTTGCTTGTTGTTCCAGGTTAATTGCCTTCCCATAGTTTTATGAGTTAGCAATTGGCAGGTAAGCATACAGTCTCTCATGGCTTGGATATCTCCCAGTCTCACTGGAGCTCCACCCACTCTATCCTCAATTTCCATAATGGCATTGAAGTCCCCCATTACAATCCATGCATCATTCATGTTTCTAGCAAACTCAACTAAATGAGCCCACATTTCCATCTTGATTTTCTTATCATTACTGCCATATATGAATGTGCAGTAAAAGCTTTGTCTCTCCCATTTTGAAGTAATAAAACAGTGAATAATCTGGTCACTCATTGCTTTAATATCAACTTTAAAAGAAATAGGATCCCAAGCAACAACAATTCTTCCAGTACTACAATGGCTGACATTGAAAGTTCCTTTGTTTTGTTGCCTCTTCATTTTCTTTAACTCCCATAACCTCCATCATAAATCATCATTTAAACCCCCCTTAAATCATCCTTTTAATCACCAAAAATTCTAATTAAACTCAGAAAAATATTGCTGTCATTTTCCTCCATTTCATTCGGCCATTACAAGTTTCTTTCTAAATTTTCTACTTCTCTTTTGTTCTCATCAAATTGTTCTTAATATTTTCTACTTGCCTAATTATCATTCGTGGTGCCTTGGGGTTTGAAGAGCACTTGATTGCACGCATAGCACGTGAATATCTCAGTAGACTCAGTTGTCCTCAGACGTTCCAGGTAACTAGTAGTTATCTTAGAACGCTAGAGATTTGAGTAATTTCAGTAGTAGATTAATTCATTAGGAAAATTGTTTTAGTGATGTTTCTATATGAAATTATTGAAGAAAAATTATGTGACTGTTTATTGTGTGTGTTGTGCGGTAAAAATCGACTTGTACTTGTCCAAATTTAGGGACATGACCAGAGCTGAGGACATGTCCTGATTTCGTCTACATGACCGGCAAGCACGTGGTTTAATCCCGCGATGAATAAAGTCATAGCCCGTTGAAGCGGTTGAGATAAAGAAGGGGAAAGCTCGCCAATGGACCAGGAATATCTAGCTAGAATCTTTGTCATTCGTAACAACCTAAAACGAAAACATTAGTCAGATTTCTTATTATAAATAGGGTTTATGTAGCCAAGTATAAGGCATCAGTTTTTATTCACTTTACTTCTCTACTCTTCACTGAATACTCTTGTATTTTCTCATTCCTCTACTCACAATAATACGATCCCCAATGTTTTATTAATCTCTCAAAGCACTTAGATTGATTTCCTAACTATTATTGATAGATTGATCTTCCTTGGTGAAATTTATCCAAAACAATTTGGCGCCCACCGTGGGGCATTCAGTCTAAAAAGTGCTCTCTTGAAATTCGTGTTCCAAAAATATGCATCACAATACCATGGCTAGAAACATCCATTCCTCTGTGGAAGAAATCTGGAAGCGCCTCAATGAAAAGATCGATATTCTCCACAAAGAAAATGACGTCCTGCGTGGCCAAGTCCAATCCACCGTCTCTATGGCCACCTCATCCTCCCGCCACCAGGCACGCCGTAACATCGAAGGCGCAACCACTCGCCTAGATATGGATACCATCACTCCAACTCGAAGTACCCCAGCACCACAAAACTCTCCTATGACTACCCCAATCATCTCACAAATATCAACCCCCCCAGTGACGCGCCCAACTGTCACTACTGCTGCTATCCCTTTGGCTAGTGACTTCATAATGTTCGAAGATGAAACACATCTAATTGGTTCTAATCCTTTTCAAACCCCGTCAATACTTCCAACCTTCGGGTCCTCATCCCGATCGGTGCCCAATGCACCTCCTCGTCCGAACTCTTCTAGAAATGTCTATGTGTCCAAAACTCCAAATCGAACTTGTGTCACCTTCCCGGAGATTCTTTCTCCTCCTCCTCCTCGAACTTCTTCTGTCGCATTCACTCAAAATGTGCCTCCTCTGAGTCAACCTGCCAGTGTGCCAGTTACCCATAGAGTCGGCGTCCTTGCCTCTCATGTCCAGTCCAACCCTAACCTGCCACCAGGGATGAACTTTCTTCACCCTGTCCTTAGGACTATGAATGAAGCCATGGAACAGAAGTTTGCCCTCTTGCAGGAAATGATAAATAAAATCCCAGGGATGACCCCTGCAATAGCTAAGGCAAAACCAAACAGCTACGCTGACTCGCCTTACGCGGATCATATTGATAACATCGACATCCCTAAAAGGTTCAGTGCTCAGAACATCCAGCTGTATGATGGGACCACTAACCCTAGCGAGCATATCAAGCAATACAAGCAGAGAATGATGACCATTCCTATTCCTCGAGATATGAGAGAAGCTAGTCTGTGTAAAGGGTTTGGGTCCACTCTGTCCGGGCCTGCCCTAGACTGGTTGACCAATCTGCCAAATGGATGCATCACCTCATTCGCAGAGCTCCAGATCATGTTCAATCAGCAGTTCGCCAGTAGTCGAAAAGTCCAGAAGCAGACAAGTGATCTGTACAGCGTCGTCCGGCGCTATGGAGAAAGTCTCACAGAATATATTCATCGCTTCCACAGAGAGAAGGTGTCGATTCCTAATTGCGACATCCCAACAGCTATCGAAGCATTCAGACAAGGACTGTACGGAGATTCAGACCTCTACAAAGATCTGACCAAGTACCCGTGCACCAAGTTTGAAGATGCATTGAACAAAGCTCTCGCTCAAGTCCGCCTCGAAGAAGATATGGACGCCAGAAAGGATCCCTCTGAACCTGACCGGTCCAGCAGAAAATACACATGGAATCGACGGCGAGATAGCAGACAAAAGCCATATGACCGACCAGTCAACGACCAATATGTCGCAGCGGTGGAAGACGAGGAACTAGATTGGAAGGATGAGTCCGAGCATCACCCGAAGATAGAAGAATACAACTTTTGCGTGAGCACCAGAGGACTCATCAACCATATGGCAAAGCTCGGAGATACCGTCAAGTGGCCACCTAAATCGTCACGCCCAGGAGGCCGCAAAGATCCATCTAAATGGTGTGACTATCATGGAGACATTGGTCATGTGACTGATGATTGCATTGCCCTCCGCAGAGAAGTCTCTTATCTCCCGAAGAATTGTCATCTTAAAGAAATCATGTCCGAGAAGGCCAAGACAATTGTCTCAAAGGAGAAATCCACATCTGCTCCCCAAAAACCTCCTAACCCTCATTCTCATGTTAAAGTTATTAATGTTATTACAGGAGGATCTGACGTTTGTGGTTTAACTTATTCTGCAGCTAAGAGACATGCCTAGGAATGTTATGCGGACAAGCCTACCCTAAGGCGTGCCATCAATCCGGGACCAACAATCACTTTCGATGACGTAGACGCAGTAGATGCCTCAAAATTCCACCATGACGGCTTGGTCATCTCTCTCTCTGTTGGCAACTGCCTAATCAAAAGGATCCTGGTGGACAATGGAAGCTCAGCCAATATTATCATGCTAGATACACTCGTCCAAATGGGACTGAGCGAAAGCGACGTGATAAAAAAGTCTACAGTTCTAGTTGGCTTTAGTGGAGAGGCTAAGAACACCATTGGAGAAATCTCCTTACCTGTCTACGCTGAAGGCGTCAACCTACAGGTAAAATTTTTGGTCATAGAATACGTATCTGCTTATAACATAATTCTTGGCAGGCCCTGGATCCATGAGATGAAGGCTATCCCGTCATCCTACCATCAAACGGTGAAATTCCCAACCCCCTGGGGCATCCAGGAGATCAAAGGTGACCAAAGATTTGCCAAAGAATGCTACAAAGTCACGCTCAAGCCCTCCAGTGCCCAGAAAGAGGTGGCATAGCAATTACAGGATCAGTCCACACCAAGCAGTTACGTGGAGCCAGAATCTGAACTCCTTGACGAAGTTGTCCTTGACCCAGAATTTCCTGATCAAGTAGTACAAATTTGCTCCGATCTACCTGACGAGGTAAGGACTGAGATTATTACTTTTTTACGCGCTAACCGTGACTGCTTTGCTTGGAAGCATGATGACATGACAGGCATTAGCCCAGATGTCATCACACATAAATTACGGGTTGACCCTGAACACCTCCAAGTCCGCCAAAAGCGACGGAAGTTTGCACCAGAGCGCAACCAAGCCATAAACGAAGTAGTCGAAAAACTGCTCGAGACCGGTAAGATTAGAGAGGTACATTATCCTGACTGGTTGGCTAACATGGTAGTTGTCAAAAATAAAAACGGTAAGTGGCGTGTATGTATTGATTTTACTGACCTCAATAAAGCATGTCCCAAAGACCCTTTTCCTGTCCCACATATAGATGCCATGATTGATGCTACAGCTGGCCATGAAACGCTGACCATGCTGGATGCTTTTAGTGGTTATAATCAAATTCTAATGCACCCAAAAGATCAAGAGAAAACAATGTTCATGACTGACAGGGGCATCTATTGTTATAAGGTTATGCCTTTTGGACTGGAAAATGCAGGGGCAACTTACCAAAGATTGGTCAACAAAATGTTTGAAAATTAAATCGGACGTACCATGGAGGTCTACATAGATGACATGCTGGTCAAGTCAACAAAATAAACCGACCACGTCAAACACTTGGAAGAAAATTTTCAAGTCCTCCGCCAGTACAACATGAAGCTCAATTCGTCCAAATGCTCTTTCGGCGTGTCATCAGGAAAGTTCTTGGGCAACATAGTCACCCAGAAAGGAATAGTAGCCAGTCCTGAGTAAATACGAGCTGTCCTCAATCTCCAGTCACCACGTTGTCCCAAAGATGTTATGAAGTTGACTGGACGAGTGGCCGCCTTAAACAGGTTCATTTCTAAATCCTCAGATAAATGTCATTTATTTTACGATGTCCTCAGGAAAAACACCAAGTTCGAGTGGACCGCGAAGCACGAACAAGCACTATAAGATCTGAAGAACTACTTGACTCATCCTCCCTTGTTGTCCAAACCTAAGCCTGACGAGAAGTTGCAACTGTATTTGTCGGTGTCAAAATCTGCCGTCAGTGCAGTACTGGTAAGGGAGGACGATGGCAAACAACTACCTGTCTACTATGTGAGTAAGTCTTTACTTTATGCCGAAACCAGGTACGCTTATCTCGAGAAATTAGTTCTAGCACTGGTCATGTCATCTATGAAATTACGCCCTTTGAATCTCACCCTATCATAGTAAAAGCTAATTATCCTATTAAGACTGTCTTGCGAAAACCAGTATTAACAGGTAGGATGGCCAAGTGGTCCATTCAACTTAGTGCTTATGACATTCAGTATGAGCCCAGGACAACTATCAAATCACAGGCCCTAGCTGACTTCGTTTCTGACTTCACACCTGGTCTCCAACCCCTTGCTGATGAAGAAGTCAGCACAGTGCTGGATGATGGATCCACTCGCACCTGGACGCTCTACACCGATGGTGCCTCAAACGTCAGGGGTATTGGCCTTGGAATCATGCTTGTATCCCCATAAGGCGATGAAATCCCCCAAGTTGTCCAGTGCAACTTTCGGGCCACCAATAACGAATAAGAGTACGAGGCCCTACTTGTCGGCCTGATGGCAGGTAGGGAGTTAAAGGTAAAGCGTCTGGAGGTAAGATGCGATTCTTTGCTTATAGTTAGTCAGATTAATGGAGACTATGCTGCCAAAGACACTAAAATGAGTGCCTATTTAGATGTTGTTAATCGACTTACGAAGTCTTTTGAGTATTGCAACATAAGAAAGGTACCTAGAGAGCAAAACTCCCAAGCTGACGCACTTGCCAGCCTAGGATCATCCCTCATAGGATCCAAGCTGACCAATGTTCCTATTATCCATCTAGCCTATCAAGCTATTGACCAGGACATCTTCGTGATCTTGAACAGAGATGACGGTGCTTCAACATCAGCAACTCCACCTCCAAATACAGGATGGACACTGCCATTCATCGCTTGGCTCAAAGACGGCATCATCCCCCCCGGGGGAGACGCCAAAGCATTCAAATGAAAGCCTCACGTTACACACTAATTCAGAATCTCTTGTTTAAAGTATCTGTTTCAGTTGTCTATCTTAGGTGCCTGGAAGCTGCGGAAGCAAAGCAAGTCTTGGAAGAAACCCATTGTGGTATCGGAGGCAACCATGCTGCTGGACGAAGCTTGTCAACCAAGATCCATCTTATGGGATACTATTGGCCCACCATGCGTCAAGATACCGCAGACATCGCCAAAAAGTGCGACGCCTGTCAACGACATGCTCCAGTCCAGCATCAACCATCAGAGACCTTGCATCCCACTTTGACGCCATGTCCATTCATGAAGTGGGGCATGGACATAGTAGGCAAGCTGCCTCAGACACCTGGCAAGAAAGTCTTCATGCTAGCCATGACGGACTACTTCTCAAAGTGGATAGAAGCCGAATCATTCAAATAAGTAAGAGATAAGGAAGTTATTTCTTTCATAAACCGTAATATACTGTACAGGTATGGTGTCCCCGCAGATATAGTATGTGACAATGGTTCCCAGTTCATAAGCGACAAGACTAGAGCTTTTTGTGCAAAATGGAAAATTGGACTCCACACATCCACACCTTGATATCCACAGGCCAATGGTCAAGCAGAGCCCAGCAACAAAATCGTTGTCAATCGGCTGAAGCGTCGCCTAGAAGCAGGTAAAGGGAAATGGGCAGAACAGCTCTCACTTGTCCTATGGGCTGATCGGACCACCCCCGAAGAATGCCACTGGACACACTCCCTTCTCCATCATTTATGGATGTGAAGCTGTCATCCAAGCAGAAGTACAGGTCCCCTCTGCCAGGTATGGTTTAATGACTGAATATGAAAATGATGATGCACTAACCCATGATGTAGATACTGTTGACGAAGTAAGGGAACAAGCCCGAGTCAGAATGACAGTTTACCAGCAAGGTGTGGCTCGCAGCTACAACAAAAATATGAGGATAAAAGTGTTCTAAGAAGGTGACTGGGTCCTCAGAAAGGTTTTCCATAACACAAGAGATCCCACTGATGGTAAGTTAGGTCCCACCTGGAAAGGACCATACCAAATAAGTAAGGTTGTCGGCCAAGGGGCATATTCTCTTACCAAGCAAGATGGGACACCTATTCCAAGGAGTTGGAATGCGACGCACGTAAAGAGGTATTATTTCTAAATCATGTTTGTCGTTTGCCCAGTAGATATGACACCTCAGACAGGTATGTTTCTCTTTACCTATTTGTTATTTTGGTATTTCCTTTCTTATTCCTCTCTTTTCAAAGCCATTACTGACTTAAGCATCGGAGGGTCGTTGGTCGCACCAACGGCCAACGCTTCTAACCTTTTGTTTTATAGAACTACTCATACACCAAACTCACATAGGACATCAACCCAAGGACAACTACCTCATCAGATACTCAAAATTTGTCCATCTTGGATCAATCTTTGCATAAGACAACGTCTACACGACAACTATGCAATCCTACATTTTGACAACTACAATTTGGCAAATGCAATTCGACAACTGCAAATTGACAACTGCTAATCAACAACTAGTTACGCAACTTGACAATTTCAAAAGCAAATTCATGTAAACAAAAGCAAATGCAAATGATAATGGCCACCAAAACAGTGGATATGCAGGAATTTGTTGAACAAAAACACACTTCAAACCTGTCTGCCCCCATGGGCAAGACAGTAAAACTACTGTTCAACAAACCATAGGTAAATATTGTTTTAAAGACTATTCTAATCAAACAATGGTTACATTTTCTATCTTCTCTTCAGGATTCGCCTCAGTCATCACCTGGTCTGCAGCAGGAGTCTTCTGGTCATCTTCTCCATTGGGCTGACCACCTTGGTTGACCTGCTCACCTTCTGCCTTTTTGGAGTTGACCTCACCTTCCTCAGGGTAGACCTGGGCATACTCTTTAATGGCTTGGTCTGGTTCCCAGGTGTCAGCCTTGCCCTCCTTGAACTCCTTCATTAGTTCAACAGTGGTCTTCATGGCATAGTAGATGGCGCTATCAACCAGCTCTTCTTCCTTCTTCTTCAGCTCCTTCTCTTTGGCTGCTAGGATCTGGTTCACCCTCTCCAGCTCTTTAGCTTTTTCCTCCTTCTCCTTCTTGAGGACAGCAATGTCAGCCTCCATGCGCTCCTTGTTGTCCTTCTAGACCTTCTCCTGGTCCTTCAGCTTGTTCTGAGTGCTGGACAATTTTCCAGACATCCTCTCCAATTCCTTATGATAGGAGAGAATGTTCTTCACGTTGCCCAAGATAGCTTGAAGGGTCTGCGTCAAGTAGAAGAGTAGGTAAGTATGATTTAAAGAACAGTGCTACTTGACCAAATTTTGTTTCATGTATAAGCAGGAATACAATACCTGGAAGGCACATTGGACAGCTTCGCCAGCAGTATTTTCTGGATTGGCCTTGTTGTGGCGTGCTCTACTTGCAGGGAATTCCATGTTCAGGACAGGCAGTTGCAGAGGTCGACGGAGAAGGCATGTTCTTGGGAGTAAGCCCAGTGTTGACAGGCTTGACAACCAGAGCGGAAGGAGCGGCATCTTAGGCGACCTTTGCTCTCTTGGCGGCCCTGAGTTTGATGAATTCCCTAGAAGACAGTTCTTTGAGGCTTTTGGTGTTCTTTGACGTGTCAACACAAATGTGCACACAGCATGTCAGTTTCCCTAATCCATGCCCAATGTCAAAAATCAGTGTGGAAGAAAGGTTACCTAAAGACATGTTGCCTGAAGTCGGTTCGCTTGTTTGAAGATCTTCTACTGGGGTGACTGGTACTAGTGGGTACTCTCTTGCTTCTTCCCCCAAGTCCAGTATCACCTTGGTTTTTGCCTTAGCAGATTCTTCGTCAACCTTGACGTCTTCAAAAGAAATTCCTGCAAAGAATCAGGTAGTGAGAAGTTAATCCAAAATCAGAACTCAAAACACATATTTACAATTCTTACCCTTAACCTTCCAGTTGGACAGAATCCACCCATTCTCTTCACCCAAAGAATCTATCTCCACAAAAAGAATCTGGTCATCCACCCTCTATCCTGTCTATTAGTCTTCAGAATGAGAGGTTGTCGTTTTGTTTTGGTTGATAAACTCACTCTTCCTTTCCCCTAAATTTTGACTGCATAAGTATATGCCAAATCCCCTAGGGTAAAATCGAACCCTAATCTTTCGGCTAAAATGTCAGCGGAGACCAGAACTCTCCAGACCATGGGCATCAGTTGGCAAGGAGCAACTTCAAGGTGAGTAAGAAAGGCCTTGATTAAAGGGGAGAAGGGGATTGAGGCTCCGTTCAAGAAAGGGTATTCATAAAAACAAGACCACCCTGGTTTAGTCCAGTCGACTCTCTCGCTCTCGCTGGTCACAAAGAAAATGCTGGAAGAAGGGAGCATTCCTGAGTTAAGCAGGCTCTCAACATCAGCAGTGGAGAGAGAATTGGGTTTGGAGTTTGCGGGTTCTAGAATGTCAGAAGGAAAGAGGTCGTGCTCGCTTTTGTCAGAAGAAGACGAAGAGATGTAAACCTCTTGGGCCTTCTTCTTTGAAGCAGTCGTTTTCTTCCCCATTTGGAGAAAACAAAAAAGATCGAGGCAAGAACTGTAAAAAATGGCGAAACGGATGAGTTACAGAGAGAAATGTTACCTGGGAGAAGCGGAAGATGAAAAGATTGAAAGTGCGTTTGAAATGGCGAAAGTGGGTTAATAAATGAGTTGTGAAAATGGGCGGTTGAAAGGAGTGTAATGATGGTTACTTTTGCAATTGAGAGACGTGTTGCAGTTATCTTATGTATTCCTTGGCGCAGTAATCACATCAAGGCTGTAGTGGGCAGTTGTAATTTCACTTTTGAAATTTCTGGCGCAATTAATCAAGCGAAATTAGGGGCAATTATTGTGCGGTAAAAATCGACTTGTACCTGTCCAAATTTAGGGACATGACCAGAGCTGAGGACATGTCCTGATTTCTTCTACATAATCGGCAAGCACGTGGTTTAATCCCGCATTGAATAAAGTCATAGCCGGTTGAAGCGGTTGAGATAAAGAAGGGGAAAGCTCGCCAAAGGACCAAGAATATCTAGCTAGAATCTTTGTCATCCGTAACAACCTAAAACAGTAACATTAGTCAGATTTCTTATTATAAATAGGGTTTATGTAGCCAAGTATAATGCATCAGTTTTTATTCACTTTACTTCTCTACTCTTCACTGAATACTCTTGTATTTTCTCATTACTCTACTCGCAATAATACGATCCCTAGTCTTTTATTAATCTCTCAAAGCACTTGGATTGATTGCCTAACTATTATTGATAGATTGATCTTCATTGGTGAAATTAATCCAAAACAGTGTGTACTGTGAGTATATTATGTTTAGTAAAATAATTTTTACTTGAGTTTTCCTATTTAAATAATTAATTCGGTTCTTGCTGTGTTTATGGATTAATTATTAAATAATTAGTGTATGAGTTGGATAATTACCGAAATTATTTTTATTGAGGCATGTTTGTATATAGTATGTTTTTCATATCTTAAAATAATTTTTGCTCACTGTTTTCGTGCTTAATTAATTGAATTATCTATTTTTGCATTTGTGTGGTTGTTAGTAAATAATTCGTGAATATTTTAAAATAGGGCCAAAAAATCTATTTCTTTGCATAATCAGTTGAACTGTGGACTTATGCATGTTGTGTGAATATTTAGTAATCTTTGTGCGTTTATTTCTAATTTTAAGTATATTATTTGCTTTATTGAGTAATCTGAAAATAACTGTTAAAAATTACTTTTGAGGTCCAAAAATTTAAAATAAAATTATCACTGTGACAGTAGGGCTATGAAGGTATTATGTCAGGTTTTGTAAGAATTTAGGGTTTGGTTTTAATTGTTAAATAATTTTTATTGTGTTATTTGCTAAAGGATTAAGTTAAATCATTTAATTATAATGAGAATTATAATCTGATTGAAATGAGTCTTTCTGCATTCTTTTGATGGCTAGTCGTTTATGATGTGGTAGTCATGATCATGTTATTATTTTTTTTACGCTTGGGCTATGTAACAAATGATTAATTATGTACGTTTAATTGGGTTAATGAGTTTCGGTTAATTTAAAATTGTTCATTCAGTGGCATTAGACGCACTGAGATGCGTTAGACGCAATGGGGTCTGTGCGTTAGACGCACATGAGTGACGCGGAGCGCAAGCTCCTGCGCTAAGCGCAAATTGTTCTGGGTTACTGATGGCTGTGCGTATTGTGTTGTAAGATTTTTCGTATGTACTTGAATGTATGCTTAACATGTATAATTACTGATTATCACGTTGTAGAATGTGTTGGTTGCTGCTACTTAGTGATGTATAACTCTTCATATGGCATTACTTGTGCTTAAAATGTGTACTTGTGAGTTTATTTCTTTGAGGAATTTTGAAGAGATAGTGATATCAATTGATGATTTGTGGGTATAAGGTCGTGTGTGATCCCTTTTGATGAAAATTATTGAGATGAATGATATTTTTATGATATTTATGATTTTATTTGAGAAAAGAACATCCGGTGGGATAGACGTAGTCTGTGGTGAAGACCATGCCAACCACCTAGGTAACGATCTAGGGGTAAACCTGGGTTAATTGATGTCGTTCGAGAGGACAGGGAGTGCTGCATGTACTACTCTGCATTGGGAGTTTGGCCATTCTTAGACACAAGCAGCGGGGAACGTAAGCCCATAGGCTGACCTGGAGGTTGCAATCTAACAAACCTTAGGATGTGGGTTGCGATCCATTGGCGTTCGGTTTATGACTCAAATACTTGTTTTTATCTATATCTTTATTTCCATTTAAGTATTTTTGAGATGATTAATTTTTTTTTTCGATTTACTTGTTATTTACTATTCATTTGTGTTACTTGTAAGTTATAAGGATGTTGTTGCATGATGAGTATTATAGTTGACTTGATCTCATTTTTTCCTTTCTTATTAATCTATGTCTGAAATAGACTTTGATTTCTTTTATTCTGGGAGAACTGTTAGTTACTCCCCACTAACTGTGGAAATATTTATTAATACTTGTGCAGATGGCAATGACTTCTAGACTTATTACTGCTTGGGCTAGCAGAGTGTGGGTCGGAGATGAAAGAAAACTTCTCGTAGTTTTCCTTGTTGATGAGTTTTATGATGAAAATAGGGAGTCATATGTGATGTTAGGACTCAAGGATATTTAAACTTGTTAGGGGTTTTGGAGACTTGTATGTCTCTTAGTTTTGGATAATGTGGTTTGATTTTGGTTTTGGATATTTCTTTACTTGTTGGATCCTCTAACACTTTGAGTTGTTTTTGGAAGTTATGAAAGCCTAAGTTTGAGTTTTACCTTTATTTATTAATTTAGAGTAGCATATCCGTCCTGACTTTATTTCCGCTAACGTCTTTTAGTTAATTTTAAATAGATATTGTTAAGTATCTTAATTGTATAAGGACGGGGTGTTACAGTTGGTATCAGAGCAAAGCAACCCCGAGACCCTTTCTTAGTCACTAAGAAACTCCCACGAACGTGTAGTTGAAGTTACTAGGATCATTAGAATCTTAAGCTTCAAGAAAAGTAATAATGAGAGGGTGAGTTGGGTAGGAAACCACGGGGAAATATGTTCTTACATCTATGTGTTAAGTTGTTATTAAGTTGTTATTTACAACTGTTGATGTGTTAAGTAATGAATGCTTAACTCTTGTGTGTAGAATGCCGCCACGAGGGTTACCTAGTGCTAGAAAAGAGGCTGTCCGAAAGAGGCGACAGGCACTTGAGAATGCTATCATAGCCATGGCTAATCGATCTTCTGCTCCATCCAATGGGCAATCTGTATTCGATCGATTCGATCGTCACCGTCCGCCTACTTACGACGGAACTTCTGATCTAGTTGTGCCAGAAGGGTGGATTAGGGAGATGGAGAAATTGGTTGCTGCTACTGGCTGCCCTGCTGCTGAGATGGTGCCTATTGGTACCTATTATCTGAAGCTGGAAGCTGATAACAGGTAGAATACTGTTCGCGCAAGCTGCTTGGCAACATTGGGTTTTAGATGGGATCAGTTTCGAGTTAAGCTGAAGGAAATGTTTTATCTGGACGAGCTCCGTTGGCAGAAACAAGAGGAGTTCCTATCTCTACCACCGGGTACTCTGAGTGTTAAGGAGTACACTAACAAGTTCACTGAGCTGTCTAGGTTTGCTACCACTATTGTGCCTACTGAAGCTGAGCGTGTAAAAAGGTACATCAAGAAAATGGATCCTAAAGTGAGGACCCATGTCCTGAGTTCGGGTGCTTCGACTTTTCAAGGAGCCTATGAGATAGCCCTGAGTATTCATGCCTCTTTAAAGGAGGAAGATTCTGGGAAGGTGGTTGCTGTAAAGAAACCCGCGGCTACTTATGTTCAGATTTCGGCCAAGAATCCGAGGTATGAGCCGTCTAGTCGAGGAGGTTATCAACAAGGTTCTTGGTCTGGGTATCGCTCGAGCTTTGATCCGAGCAAGTGCCGAAGGTGTGGTAAGGCTACTCATTCGGGAAAGAACTGTGATGGATCGACTGTCGTCTGTTTCTATTGTAAGGAAGTGGGGCACAAGTCTTTCCAGTGTCCTAAGAATGCTAATTCTCCGTCTTCTTCTGCTGGTCCTGCTAAGCCAGCTGATTCTTCTGCTCCTCCAAAAAACAGGATCTATGTGATGATGCAAGCTGAAGCCGACGTCCATCCAGATGTTATCACGGGTAATTTTCTTGTAAATAATACTCCTGCTTATGTTATGTTCGATACTGGTGCTACGGTATCTTTTGTTGCTAGTTCCTTCGTTCGAAAGGCTAATCTGACCACTACATCCCCTGTTAAGACCTTAATATCTCTTATGTCTGGTGAGAATTATCCTTGTCATTATGAGTTTAAGGGCGTGCCTGTCAGCATTATGGATTCTGATCCACTACAAAAAAAATGGGATTTTGATACGGATAAAATCCGTAGCAATCCTTGAAAATCCGCAGCTAATTTGTATTTGCGACGGATATTGTTACGGAATTGACCCGTTGCAAAATAGGGCGTAGCAAATTCAACTTTGCTACAGAAAACAAACTTCCGTCTCAAAATTTGCGACAAAAAAGATCCGTAGCAAAAATAATTACGTAGCAAAATTTGCGAGGGTTTACAATGTTCCGTCGCATTCTATTTGCTAGGGATATAAATTTTCCGTAGCAGAATTTACGTGGGATATCAATTTTTCGTAGCAAACTTTGCTAGGGATATTTCACGTTATGTAGTAAAGTTTGCTAGGGAAATTTATTTTCCGTCGCAAAGTTTGCTAGGGATTTAGTACTTTCCGTAGTAAATTTTACTAGGGATATGAAGTTTTTGTAGCAAATTTAGCTTGGGTTGAGTTATTTTTGTTGTAAATTTTCTGAAGTAACAACACGATTTTCTAGATCAATTACATGTTGTGAAGGAGCCCTCTAACCTTTCTTGCTTGCACTAGGCTTCCCATAGTATGATTCCGCAGCAGAACCGATCTCGTACACCCTCCCTTTATCATCAAACCCACCAGCAGCTTCGTAATACACCTCCTCTTCAGTTTTTGGTTCATCACTCTAGTTGTTAGCTTCTCGTTTCTATTGCAAAGTATCCTAAAAATAAGAGTATCCATTGAATTTTGTGATCGTTTTTACAAGTAAATAATGACAGAAAGAAAGATGAAAAGAAAAAAGAGATAAAGACGTTAATGGATCATGACGGAAACTATGAGAAGCTGCCAAAATGGAAAGAAATTCCTTTCCATCATTAGAGGGCACAATTCACTAATTCAAACATGTTCATAAATAAGATCTGTAATTTAGTTAATAACTCAAGATTTCCATTCCCAATCTTCAACCTTAGTGCAACAAAGGAAGTTTCACTAGCCTCATCATATAAAAGCGCAAACAGTAGGGCATGTAGGCAAAATAGAAAACTAACATTGGATTAAAAAAGTATCAAAGCATGCTTCTTTTTAAGCAGTGTACAACATACTTGAAAAAATGCCGACTTTTCTCCCCTTCCTTTCTTTAAGGAACAGGTAAAGAGGATGAAGCATGATACATTTACCAAGTATTGATAAACAGAGGAAAACCTCAATATTTTTCAAAAGGGTTAAGGATAAACAGAGGAAAACAGATGAAGCATGATACATTGTCCACATTTTGGCTACATACGAGTAAAAGACACACTCATAGCTTTGTATACTACATCATTAATAGCATATAACTAGATATCAATGTCCTTATATACAGGTTATATGTCATTTGACACAATTATTTCACATAGAACATATCAGTCAGTTGAACCAAGTCATTTACATGCCAAATCATAAAAGCTTTTTCTCTAACTTCAACTACAAGTTTTTATCTCATGACACATAGACATACATCATGAGCGTCTCAGTTGTCCATCTATAACAAACATAATACTGATGTCAAAAACAATAGCACTTGGTTCAAAGAGACTATAGCTTGTAGAGAAAATGATAGTGTAAATATTTGAGCACATTGCACATCATAGATACCCCTTATCATATGAAAAGAAAGCAAACTAGTATGTCCGTCCTCAATTTACTCAAAATATTAAAGGCCTTTGCAACTCACGACTCATATATATATATATAGACACACACACACACTAACACATAAGCATCAATAACCTCTTAAAGCAACCACTATCCCAATGACAAACTAAATACCAGTAACATATCAAAAAAAATTATTAAATGAAAGAGAGCTCTTAAAACAATTTAAAAAATCTTTTCCATAATCCTTTATATATAAACCAGTTCGTAGTCATTACTTTTCTAAAATATACTTTATCACTTGAGATCAAGTAAAAGTAAAGTAAAAAGACTTACCCAAAATGACGCAGATTTGTCATCGACAAAAGATCCATCCTTTTTTATGTGGGCTCTCTTGAAAACTTCATATGGTTTAGGCTTTTCACCGCTCTTCTCACTTGTCTTCACTAGTAGAATTTTTTGCTTATAGCTGCGGTGGAATTGCTGTGGTTTTACCCATACGTCGCAATAAACCACGTAAAAAAAAGGAAAAATATAATATAGACCTATTGCTGCGGTTCCGGCTGGAAACCACAACAATAGATGTCAACGGGCAAATTTTTGAAATTTTATTGACTGTTTGACCAGCTCTATTGCTGCGGTGTCCAGCCGGAACCACAACAATAGATTAAAATATTATTTTTTTAATAATATTTTAATCTATTGATGTGGTTCTGGCTGGGAACAACAATAATAAAACTGGACCAGATCTGAAAAAAAACACAGGGGTTCTCTCTCACTCATACTCACACTCACACTCTTTCTCTCTCGACTCTCTCACACTCTCTCTCTACTATCGCACTCTCTCACACTCTTCCGGCGAGAAATCAAGTGTTTTCGGCGGCAAAGCTCACGGGTTTCCAGATCTTGGTTCACTCCTCTTCTCCTCCGTTCACGTGTTTAACGGTTTTCCGCTTCTTGGGCGACGGTATTTCGCCCCTCTCACCGGCTTGGTCGGTTTTCCACTTCTATCCTCCGTTCACCGACGATAAGGCTTCGGTTTCCAACGATAGTGAATCGGTTTCCACTCCACCACTGACGGGTTCTTGGGCGACGTGTATTTCGCCTCTCTCCTCCGACGGGTTCTTGGTCGGTTTTCACTCCTCTCCTCTGTTCACCGACTGGTTGTTGCCGCCATTACCATCCTTCACCGCCGGCGCCACCTTCCCCTTGTCATAGGAGGTTAGTTTTTCATAATTTCTTATTAATTTCATGTTTTCTTAATTAATAGTGCTTTAATCGAAAATATGGCTTAAATAGTACTTTAAAATGCTCAATATAATGTATATATATGATTAGTTATAAGATTTGAGGATTAAAAACTGATTCGGTGATGATTTTACTTAAGTTTTTGTATGCCCTAAAATGTTATACGGGATTGTTTTTGCATAAGTTCTCTATTTGAAGTGATATGTACAATGGGATTGTTTTTGCAATGCATTCATATTGATAGACTCACCAGTGGGACGGGAAGGGAAATCTAAGGAATGGTTTCGTATTTGTTGTTTGGTGATGACTTGGAATCGCTTGAATGCGATTGTTTTTATGTACATCATTATGCCTGGATACCCATTCAAGACTTATTCATTAGGAGTAAGTCTTGAATAGTCCCCGTTTTGGGACTATTCTTAAACGTCAAATCTCACTTAGGACGTGAATGTGTGTTGATTCTTTGATTCTAAGTGAAATACGGTTAGTCATTTCCCTAATTTGTTCTCCGGGTACATATAAGATAAGCAATTATCTTCATCATGTACTTGGAGAACTTAAGGGAAATGCTGCCGAATACTTAGAATCAAAGATGATACATGCATTCACTAGTGGGATTGGACGTTTAAGGATGGGTTAGGTTAGAGTGACGAGGACACAATGGAAGCATGCATTGAACAATAGCTTGTTGTGTTATATTTATGTGAATATTTGAATTGATAATGATTTTTTATGTATGTATGTATGTGTGGGGGTTTTTAGAAATGGATCGAAGTTGGATGTATGGAAAGCGGAATACGTTGGAGTTCATACAAGGTGTGAATGAATTTTGTAAACGTGCTATAGAGCATCAACAACTTACTTGCGATGATGAGTTTTATTGTCCATGAGTTTTATTCGTCGTGGATTTAGGGCTGAGTATTATATTTGGTTATGGCATGGTGAGAAGGGAAAATATACTCAGGATAGGGTTAGTGTTAATGTTGATATCTCGAATGATGGGGTTGAGGATGAAGTTGTGATTGAAGATCATGTTAGGATTGAAGGTGATGATGTAGTAGGTGATGATGAAAATAACTACGGAGATAGTAGTGACACTGAGGATGAAGAGTTTGGTGATGATCGACTAGGTGAGATGTTGGAAGGGGCCCGTGACCATTTCAATGAGCGGTCACGAGTGTTTGACAGTTTGTCTAAAGCTGCTGGGAAACCCATTTATCCAGGGTGTACAAAATACACTCAATTGAGTGGGATTTTAACCCTTTTCAACATAAAAGCGAAATATAATTTGACTGTGTAGGCTTCAAAGAACTCTTAGAAGCTTTACAAGATATGTTTCCTGAGGGTAATTTGTCACCAAAATCCACCTACTATGCGAAAAAATTAATGTGTCCTTTGGGTTTAGAATATGAGCGGATTGATGCATGTCCGAATGATTGCTTGTTGTAGCGAAATGAGTATGCGCACCTTTATGAATGCCCGAGGTGTGGTAAGTCCCGCTACATATTGTCGGATGGGGTTGAGCGTGGGCCGAACAATAGGGGTCCTTCTGCGAAAGTGTTGTGGTATCTTCCAATTGTGCCAAGGTTCAAGATGCTCTTTTCTATCAAAGAAGATGCAAAGAATCTAAGATGGGATGCTGATCGGAGAAAGAAAGATGGGATGCTTAGGCATCCAGCAAATTCCCCTCAATGGAAGGCTATCCAAATACAGTGTATTTGGTTAGGAAGCTAGGAACTTGAGACTTGCATTGTGTATGGACGGAATGAACCCTTAGGGTACTTTAAGTATTCAACATAGTACTTGGCCTGTTCTTTTAGTGATATACAATCTTCCTCCGTGGTTTTGCATGAAGTGGAAGTATATTATGTTGTCTCTCTTAATTTATGGGCCTAAGCAGCCGGGAAATGATATAGACATCTATCTTGCGCCTCTCATCGAAGATCTCAAAAAGATGTGGGACGAAGGTGTTATGGTGTTTGATGCGTATTCTAATGAAGATTTCAGGCTTCGTGCTATGTTATTCTGTACTATAAATGATTATCCTGCTTATGGCAATTTATCGGGGTATAAGGTCAAAGGAAAAAAGGCATGTCTAATTTGTGAGAATGGTATGGAGGCTACACATTTGCCACATTGTGGGAAACATGTCTATATCATTAATAGATAATTCCTAAATAGTTCTCATCCATATCGAAAGAAAAAAGCACCATTTAACGGGTTAGTTGAAAATGCTCCAGCTCCTAGACCGTTGACAGGAAAAAAAGTTTATAATCATGTTAAGGGGATGGGCATAATATTTGGTAAGGGGGTTAAACCTTCAGAAGACGATGGTGACATTTGGAAAAAAGAGTCTATACCCTAAAAGCTAAGAAAGGAAAGGGAACAACAACGTGTTTGCCTCCAGCTTGTTATACATTGTCTTGGCAAGAGAAACGGTTGTTTTGTGAGTGTTTATACGGTATTAAGGTTCCCACTGGATACTCATCTAACATGAGAAGACTTGTTTCTATGACTGATCTGAAATTAATTAGATTGAAGTCCCATGACTATTATGTGATGATGCAAGTGTTTTTACCGATTGCAATATGCGGAATTCTTCCGAAACATGTCAGGTTTGCCATCACGAGGTTGTGTTCATTTTTCAATACCATATGCAACAAGGTACTTGAACCTGATAAGTTGGATGCTTTGCGAAATGAGGTGGTGATCATACTTTGTCAATTTGAGATGTATTTTCCACCATCTTTTTTTGACATTATGGTTCACTTAGTCCTTCATTTGGTAAGGGAGATTAAACTGTATGGCCCTGTGTTTTTAAGATGGGCATACCCTTTCCAGAGACACATGAGTTATTTGAAAAAGAAAGTGAGGAATCCAGCAAGACCACAGGCGAGTATTATTCAAGAAACAATTGCCGAAGAGGTTGGAGGATATTGTGCTTCTCATTTTGCTAAGGCTGTGACGATAGGTCTTCCAAAGTCCAGACAAGAGGGTTGGTTGGAAGGCAAGGGTGGGGTCGGAATGCGAAATATTTCGCCTTCATTTAGTGAGTTGAATAAAGCTCATCTTTTCGTGTTGCACCATGTTACTTATGTTCATCCATACTTAGATAGACATATGCGTGAATTGCGCCACAAAAACCCGTCAAAAGGGGAGAGGGGGTTGATGTATGAGCATAACAGGTCTTTCATTGATTGGTTCCACTATAAAGTAATTGGTGAATTGTCAGCAAACAACCATCATGTTCCTGATACAATTAAGTTGTTGGCATACGGTCCACGTGACAGTTTTAAATCGTATGAGGGGTATGATATTAATGGATATACCTTTTACACTGAACGTCAGGACAATAAATCAAAGATGGTACAGATTGTGGGGTTTCATTGGTTGCATCATCTAGGGAGTATGCGAGTGCAAAGGATAAAACTCCGATTGATGCTACACAATCATATTATGGGATCATTCAGGAAATATGGGAGCTCGACTATTGTGACTTCACTGTGCCTATTTTTCAATGCAAGTGGGCGGACAATAGACGATATGAGTCGTCTGCGTGACACTGAAGAACCTTTTATCCTCGCATCATAAGCAAAACAAGTATTTTATGTATCTGATCCTGTAGACAATCAGTGGTGCATTGTTGTTGATGGTAAAAGGCGAATTTTAGGAGTCGATGATGTTGACGACGAAGAAGAATATGATAAGTTTGATGATACCCCCCCTTTCTCAATCCCAAATTATGATAAGATGGATGTGCCTGATACTTAAAATAGTTACATGCGTATGGATCACCAAGAAGGAATAACGATTATCGAGCAACCTATTGACCAAATTTAAGGTAAAAAATGTTCTAAATGAGTAATTTGAATTATAAATTGACGAGTTTTTAATAGAATTCGTTATAATAATATGTTGAGACATGTTTATATTGTTTTAAATTTGTTAACACTTTTTGTTGTTTCTATATATATGCTACAGATATGGCTAGTGACGGTTCGAGCGATCACTCATCGGATTCCGATCCACCATTTAACCCAAATAAGGAGGCTGACCACGGGGAGGATAGTGACCGTTCTGCAGATGCGTTTGATGATTGGCTCGAAAATTTTGAGCTAGAGACTAATAGGAATGCTTTACTTGGCATTGAGGTGACATCTGATCCACGTCAGTCATCCCCCTCAGGTTCGCGCTTATTTGATTATTGTGAATATTGATTATGTAATTTCTTTGTTCGTTCTCTAATTTTGTTTCCTTATTTTGTTTCTTAGATCGTCGTCAGACCAGTGCATATTATGGTGCACAAGGGATGGGGAAGAAGTCAGGTGGGAGGGCAAAGGCATCGAGCAAGAGCAAAAGAGGTCCCACAATGAAGCTCAACAACACATCATCTATGTACTTACAGTTTGATGAGTTGGGGAGACCAACAGGTAATTGATTGTAAGATAGTTATAATTTATCATGCTTACAGTTTAATGTTTGGATTTCTAATTGTTTGTTCTATCAGGTCTGTGGCGATCCAAGTATGGTATTTGGATCGGTCTTTCTATACGCAGGCTTAACATCAATCGGAAATGGAGAAACATTTCTCCTGCCCTGTTGGATTTGATGTGGACAGACACTATGGTAAGATATGCTGATGATTTTTGTAATTATACCATTTATAATTTTGGGATTTGTAGTACTGATGATGACCTAACGTGCTTATTTATTTGTTTATGATGGAAAATAGAATATGTTTCACATTCCGGATGAGGTAAGATTTAAGAAAAACTACTTGTCTGCTGTGAACACTAGATGGAGGGATTTTAAGGGTAAATTGGTATCTGGTTGGATCACAACGACCAGAGTCTAATCAAAGAAAGAGAAGCTAGGTGATACTCCGTCAGATGTATACAAGCACATCAAGATAGAGGATTGGCTTACCTTCAAAGAATCTATGATGTCAAAAAAGGCTATAGTAAGTTTATAATCTAATTAACTTGGTTTTCATAATTTAAATTCTTTTCTACTAACTGAAGGTGTTTTTTTTTGCAGATTAAGCGAGAGAAGGCGCTCGAGAGTGCAAAAAAGAACACACATCATCACCACTTAGGTCAAAGGAACTACGGGGATGCTAGAGAGTTGTGGAAGCAGAAGAAATTCTATCCAGCTAGTTTTAATTTTGAATCGTCATCTAGTACACCATCCTCCTCGTTGTCCTCTCATATTAACCGGGGTGATGATTGGTGGTGCGCGATGCATAAGAAAGATCCTGTCACTAACCAGCGGTTTATTTCAGTTGAGGAAACAAAGATTGCAGCTGACAAATACGTATGTATACACTATAACCTTTATTTTGATAAATGAATATGTTTTTTCTTTATTAACAACTAACATTTATTATTTGTTATTTTCTTTTGGGCAGTTGGAGTACAAGGAGAAGCAAGCTAAGGGTGAGTTCACTCCGGTACGTAACAAAGACGTTCTTTTTATGGCTCTTGGAGAGAAGCCAGATCATTCGGGGCGTTGTTACGGTTTTAGAGGCATCAATGTTGGCTATAGGGCGGCTTTTGGCGTTCCACCTCCTAGGAACTCGAGGCAGACATTTGTGCCCACCCCGGAACAAGAGGAAGTATTCATGCGGAAAATGTCTGAAATGTGGAGAAATGACAATGCCTCGTATATGCAGAATGTGGCGCTTTCACAGCCCACTCAGCTATCTACTCCACCATTTGTTCCATCATCTACTTCACCATCTGCTGGGCCATCTGCTTCACCATCTGCTCGACCATCTGGCTTTTCCGACACTCAGTCTCATCAGTTGAAGGTACATATATTTATCATATATACATGTGCACCATACAAATAATTATCTTACATAATTAGAAATTTACTTTACTGTTAGGCCGAGACTCCATGTTGATTGTATTTGATAGACCCAACTAGTGGAGAGACTTGTCTCATGGCAGATGCACATTCTTATGCTTTTGATGAGACCACTACAGTTCATCGTTATGTAGAGAAGTATGGTCATTTGCCACTACCTGTCCCCGTCCCTGCATATGAAATCGTTAATCCAGCTAGTGCTTTGGGTACGTGGGTGCAATGGCCAAAAAATTTAGTGCAAATGTTAGGTGATGAGGTAATTGTTCAAATCTTATCCATTTTAGTAAAAACAATAGCATTAAATTTAAAAATTACATAATCTTATGCGAGTTCTCAAAAATAATTATTAGGTTACACCGGCACCTAAAAAAACAAAAGGGTATTTCAGGGGGAGGCTGTTAGATGTCCTAGCCAGTATCTTTCAGCCGGTTCGGCTACTCATTATAGTCCAGTTGTCGATGATGCCTCGTTCTTGGAATCCCTCACTGAAGACTGTAGGGAGTTAGCAGATACGCTTGTCGTTGCCATCACAGACGATGATACCATTGGTGTTACCTTGCCGAGCTCCTTCTTCCATTATCCAGCAGATGCCACCGCTTTTCTAACCAAGGAGGATATTGCTCAGTTCTTGAATGGGGAGATGTTTAATATTTCTATTATCCAAGTGTACATGAGGTAATCAAGAATCAAAGTTCTGATTTTTTTTATATTTGATTATATGATAGTTGTATTTTGCACATAAATTTTACATTTGTCTACTTTTTATAGGGCATCGCAGGCTGACTTGATAGCATTTGGGGATGCTGTTCGTGTTTGTTGGATGTGTCCGGAGAGTACCGCGGATGTGAATGCATTGGAGAGTGTAACGACTTACATTCAGTGTGCTTTGACTCGATCCGTCATTGATGATGCTAGTGTCATCTTTGCGCAAATCTTTCAAGAGTAATATTCTATCTTAATAGCACTAGTAGAATAATTGCTTATTGCTGCGGTCATTAAGTAGCCTATTGCGGCGGTTTTGGCCGCGCAGCAATTAACAGCGCAGCAATTAACAGCGCAGCAATAGGTAATTACCTATTGCTGCGGTTTCTGGCCAAAACCGCAGCAACAGGTCCCTCAAAAGCGTAAAAATATCAAGCTATTGCTGCAGTTTCAGACCAAAACCGCAGCAACAGGTCCCTCAAAGGCGTAAACATATCAACCTATTGCTGCGGTTGTTTTCCAAAACCGCAGCAATAGGTACTGTTCAAGTGAAAAAAAAAATTTTTTTTTTTTGCATTTTGCCATCAAAGTTGAAATATAAAATAAAAAAACAATACAATAAGAAAACCAAGACTTAAAATCTAATATAAATGATGAAAAAAACCAACAGACAACTAAATATACAAAAAAATTAAATATAAAAATACATATCACCACATACAAACAAATTGTAATAACAAATAAAAAGTATAAAAGAAAAAATTAACCAGATCCAAAAAATAAAAAAATGGAAATGATCTAAACATATCTGAAAAATCGAAAAACAAGATCTGATAGTATACAAATGAAAAATCTGAAAAATTGAAAAATGGAAATAAATCGAAAAATAAAAAAACCAGATCTGAAACTCGAGCAAAGAGCAATCCGCCTCCGTCGAGATCTGAAACTCGAGCCATCCACCGCGAGAATCGTGAAGGCTAATGTTATCTATTAAATCATAAACTCTAGTTCAATTCCAACCCAGGTGTACCAGCAACAGAAATCAAACAATAAAAGCACCTTGCAATGAGAACTTACCATGATGTTTAATGTAATTTATTCAATCTCTTTGTTGCAAGAATGCAATTTTATGATTGTTCAAGGTCAGACCTGAAAATGTAAATTTGTTGAATTAGTGATATGCATAGAAGTTCATCTCTTCATATAAAAAAGGGTTTCTCTCTAACAAAAGAAATTGAATGACGAGAAAACACACGAAACACTTGAAGAAGAGGAAAATAAAACCTCAATCTTGTCAACAAAAATAAAATTCATTCATACTGATAAAATTGACCTTTTCCCGAATGGCGTGAGTTCCCGGCTGCCGGCGTGCACAGTGATCGAGGTGTGGGGCTGCTGGCTGTGTGGTGTATGATGTATGTCGAAGCGCGACAATAAGAAACACAAAATGGACGAACAATGGAATAAATGTACTAAGAATCAAGATTGGGCTTTCTTGTAGATCTGAAAATTTTGATGAGAGAAGAGAGAGGCGAGATGAACGAAGGAGAGGAGAGAGGAGAGATGAGAGAGGAGAGAGGAGAATGAGAAGAAAAACGGCTTGAAAAAAAAAAGGACCCATCTAAACCTAAAAACTAACCCTAATGGCGTGCTTCTTTTTTTTTAGATCTTAGATCTATTGCTGCGGTTTCTACAAGAACCGCAGCAATATATTAAAATATTATTAAAAAAATAATATTTTAATATATTGCTGCGGTTTCTGTCAGAAACCGCAGCAATATGTCTAGTCAAAAAGTCAACTTTTTTCAAAAATCTTCTCGTTGAAACCATATTGCTGCGGTTTTTGGCCGAAACCGCAGCAATATCTTTATTTTATATTTTACCTTTTCTTTTTACGTGATATATTGCTGCGTATGGGTAAAACCGCAGCAATACCACCGCAGCAATAAGCAATTATTCTACTAGTGTAGTTTAATGTTGATCATTGTTGCATGATATGGTGATCTAATAGTAACTTTTGTTATTCAATTTTGTAATAGCCGTCATTGGATGCTCCTTGTCATATGTCCCACGGCAGGGACAATTTATGTCTTTGATTCCGCTGGCCTACACAAGGAGCGGAGGTTAAATATTAAACCGGCTATGATAGCGTAAGTTGGTTTGATATATCTTAAATGAATTGAAATTATAGCATAAGGCAAATAAAGTCTAAATCATTTGATTTTGTGTTATGTAGTGCTTTTAGGAGGTTTCGGTTGAGCGGCAACAAAGTTCGTCGGGAAAATCTTCTTTGGAAGTGTGTGGAAGTATAGTAGACTTATACTATTCAATTAAGCCTATGTTATTCTCATTATACGATAAATTTTCTCATTTTCTTAAAACTTTTTATAAAGTGTCCACAACAAAAAGGAGGCAAGGAGTGCGGTTATTTTTGTCATGCGTAACATTTTTGACGTACTCACTTTATATTACGGTTCGGAGGATTTCAATGAAGTAAGTTTTTGTTCACTTACAATTCATTTCATCTATCATTTAGCTATTCGAGACTAACTTTAGTGAATTATTTTCAGGTTTCTAGGTCCTTTACCTCCGATCCTTACACGGAAGAGCAATTCAATAAGGTGAAAAATAAGTGGGCAAGATACTTTATTGATTTTTGCATTGCGTAGTTTATTTGAGTTTATGTTAATTTGCATTGCTTTGAATATATTTAGTGCAACTTGTACCAACCAACATGGTATTGACTTGGATCTGATGATATATATATATATGTTGGATTTGCATGATATTTATGTTGGATTAAATCGTATTTATTTCTTGTTGAACTTGGATATTGGAGGAAAATTGGTTATTGGATGATGGATGTTGGAGGAAAATTGGTTGTTGGATGATGGATGCTGGTTGTTGGTTGTTGGAGGCGGTTTGGGATATGGATGTTGGTTGTTTAGGATGATTAGATGATGAATTTTGGATGTTGGATGTAATATGGTGCAGGTTATTTCCCAATTATAGGGTTTATCCAATTTACAAACGGAGCTCTGCCGATATTTATACAGAAAATATTCTTGCAGCTGCTGCATTATGCTTGCTGCATACCCAATTATAGGATGTTTGCTTGCTGCATAATTTTTTTTTTATTTGAAAAATGCAACATATTGCTGCGGTTGTAGGTAGGAACCGCCGCAATAGACACACCTATTGTTGCGGTTGTGGGTAGAAACCGCAACAATATGTTGCATTTTTTATTAAAAAAATACATGTTGCTGCGATTTTGGGTAGGAACCGCAGCGATAGGTGTGTCTATTACGGCGGTTAAAAACCGCAGCAACATATACTTACCAATTATTGCGCCCTTAATTGCTACGCGGCCAAAACCGCAGCAATAGGCCACTTAATGACCGCTGCAATTAACTTTTATTCTACTAGTGCTTCATACATATAGAATCAAAGGAGCTTGAAGTTAGAATTTGAAGAAAAAAAACAATGAGAAGATGCAACAATTATAAAATAGATAGTTATGTAAGAACTCACCATTTTGTCCTTTAATTCCTGTGTTGAGATGGATCCTTGAGTATGTTTTGTCAATCCTTTTTTGCTATTCTTTTTGTTTGTAGAACATTGCTTTGATTTCCTTTTAAACTCAAGTGTATCTCTAACTTTCTTCAACGCATCTATCAAGCTTGGAGGACACCACTTTGGCCTATAATCAGCCTCGTTAACAAGTTTTGAAACCACATCCGTAAGTCGTCTGCTCAATTTTGACTTCCAATTTTCCTTTACTAACTTAGCAACTGATGGATCCCATGAATATTCCTTCTATTGTGTTTGATAACATACAAGAACTTGCATATCAATAAGCAGTAAAAAGCTAAAATGAAAAACTAAGATATTGTTGTGGGGTTAACATACCCTAAAAGCATGCCACCACCTTCGGCGAACTTCCTCAAGCACCATAGACCAGTTATTGTAGGGTCTATCAAAATATTGCTTGTAAGAGGTTGATGTTACCTTTTTCACCACTTTATGCTTCATAAACCTAAATAAATGTCCAGATATTAAATATTAAGATTATTACTATTGGCATAGAAATATACTTGTAAAAACTATAACTTTACCATAACTCGCCCTCGGGGTGTAGAATTGCCTTAGTCTTTGCATGATTACCAGATTCATCTGATATAATCATAGATGCACCAGGAGATAGAGATATGGATTGTGTAGTAGCAGCTGTAGTTGTAGAAATAAAGTTTAATGTGGAAGGTGTCGTAGTTGGTGCAGTGGTAGAAATAAAATTTGATGTAGGAGGCGTCATAGTTGCTTTAGTGGTAGAAGTAACTAAGGATAATTCTAGAGTATTATGTGGTTGTTCCACAATGTTTTCAGCAGCTCAAAGCTCGTTCTCAGCACCATAAGTAGCCATAAATGCATTGTAATCCTCATCTTGCTGAAAAAGGGGTTTACGAGGAATTCCCCTTATGATGCCACCTCTCCCATTGAGTCCTCCTCTACATCGGTATGTCATCTGCATATTTAGAAAATTATTAGTAATAACATTATAGAGAAAGTTTGATCACTATAAAGTTATGATAAAAATACCATGTAAATGAAGATTAAGTATTACCATGATTAATAGCAATAATGCTTAAAAAAACTCTCTTAGATAAGCTTACAACAATAGTCCAAAGTAACATTTAAGCAATTATTTTAAATACAAGATGTAACATTTCACAAAAATTTAAATATAGATGTCAATACATCTTAACAATCTACTAAAACATAATTTCAAGTTTCTAATTTCTTACCCCCATTTGAATCGAAAGAACTAAATAATTAGAAATTTACTCATCCAAATCCTCATCTGTTGAGCAATAATCATCATCTTGTTCTACTTCGTCATCATCATCATTATCTTCTTCTTCCTCTTCCTCTTCCTCTTCCTCTTCCTCTTCCTCTTCCTCTTCTTCCTCTTCCTCTTCTTCCTCTTCTTCCTCTTCTTCTTCATTAACCTGATTATCTTCTTGTGGGTCAGATAGTGATGGAGGATTCTCAATGAAATCCTCTTGGAATGCCAATTGTTCCATGGTTGTATCAATAGTTCCCCGAGCCTTGGTGTAAAAAACGACCCACCATTGATTTATGTCATTGTTTGTGCTAGGATAAGGAACAAAACATACTTGTTCAGCTTGGTAAGCCAACACAAATGGGTCATACATTGAGTATCTTTTTGAATGATTGACCTCAATAAATTTGTATTTTTCGTGAATCCTCATACCTTGTCTTGGATCAAACCAGTCACATTTGAATAAAAATGTTGTATAGTTTCTTTTTTCTCAAACATAACTCAACTTTATCACTCCTCGAAGTAGGCCATGATAATCATTGCCTTCAACACTTTTGAAACAAACACCACAGTTCATGGTTGACTTACTCTTACATTATCAAAAGTGTGAAAATTTTACCCATTTATTTCAAACTTGATGAACTTGAGGACTTGTCTTGATGGACCAAGTGCTAGAGAATGAATAATGTCATCATCAATGCCCGCTCAATTAGCCACTTATATAATTAGAGGGAAAAATATTTATATAAAAATGGACCAAGTGAAGTTTATGTAACTTACATATTATCTAAACCAAATAGAAACTTATGTTGATATTTTATCCATACACTTTATGCGTTCATAATACCATGTGTCCTCATCATTTCTTCCTAAAAACAAGCTGTTATTGGCTTAATTTTAGTACATTATCCATGTAAATTATGTAAGAGAGATGTGATATTACTTATGTAAAGACATACCTTTCATAATCTTTGAGAATTTCACAATTACCCAAAATATATACATTAGCAATATCATAATCCTTCTCATCTAGATAACCAATTTCACCTTGTGAAGAACTATATATACCCGTCAGCACAAGTGAAAAGCTCGGGCATATTCGAATCTGATTGCTCCTTCACATTGTTGTCAATATGCTGCCCTAAAGTTTTGGCCTTTGTGTCAATATGAGGTTCAAAATAATGGGTACAAAAGTTTGAGATTTCCTCCATTAGGATTGCTTTTGACAATTGAGCCTTCAACTTTAGCTTTATTTCCAACCTTTTGCTTTAAGTGGTACAGAAACCTAGATGAAAGTACGCAATTATTTCAAATAATTTTACAAAAAAAAAATGAATATTTTGAGAAACAATTGAGTTTACCTTTCAAAATAATACATCCACCTATATTGAACAGGCCCACCAACTTTTGCTTCATAAGCCAAGTGAACGAGAAGATGCTCCATAACATTAAAAAAACTCTGTGGAAATATTGTCTCCAACTTACATATGATTTCAGGAATATTCTTCTCTAAGCGAATCATGTCTTCGTGTAGTAAAGTGGTAGAGCATAAATCCCTAAAAAATTGGCTTATCTCGGTCAAAGCATTCCAATCATTATGGGGCAACAGATCTCGAAATGCTATCGGAAGCAACCTTTGCATGAAAACATGACAATCATGACATGCTGAAAAGCTTATATTCCCTTGAATCAATGCAGCTGCCAAGATTAGATGCATAGCGATCGGGAACTTTACTTTTTTGACCCATTCACATAACACTTTCCTCTTTTCCTTAATCAACATGTAGGGCGCTTTAGGCATTGAACTCTTGGCCACTCCTTTTCGAACAACATATTGTACTTCTAATTTTCGTCGTTTGCAATGAACTTTCAAATCTTTTCGTGCATTTTCATTGTCCTTAGTTTTTCCTTTCACATCCATAATTGTATGAAACAAATTATCAAAGAAGTTTTTCTCGATGTGCATGACGTCAAGATTATGACGTATCAAAAGCTTACTCCAATAAGGAAGTTGCCAAAAACTACTTTGTCTCATCCAATGATGTTTGTCTCCATATCCCTCTATTATATGGTAGTCATTCTCACTTATAGCTTCTCCCATCTTTGGTAGTACAGACACACGCTCCCACATTTGGTCACCACTCAATCCTTCTGGAGGCATCGATGTCTCTACTATCCCTTTCTTAAAACCACTTTTATTTTTCCAAAAAACATGATTAGATGGTAGAAATTGTCGATGACAATCAAACCAACATGATTTCCTACCATGTTTAAGGGTAAACGATTTGGTGTTTTCCATACAGTAAGGACAAGCTAACTTCCCTGAAGTCATCGACCCTGATAACATACCATATGCTGGAAAATCACTAACAGTATGCAGCAAGACAACCTTCATATTAAAATTTTGTTTCTTTGAAGTATCATAAGTTGGCACCCCCACCTCCCATAAATGTTTGAGCTCGTCGATGAGAGGTTGTAAGAACACATCTAAGTTTCCTTCAGGACTCTTTGGACCTGGGATTATTAAGCTCACAAACATGAAAGACTTTTTTATACATAAGCCTGGTGGCAGATGATATGGAGTTAGTATAATAGGCCAACACGAGTATGGTTTACCAGACTTCCCAAAAGGTGATAACCCATCAGTGCAAAGCCCAAGACGAACATTGCCTTAGCACCAAATGTGGGGAAACAGGCATCAAGGTGTTTCCACGTCTCCGCGTCACATGGATGACTCATTATGCCAGTTTCACGACGAGAACAAGCATGCCACCTTAATCCTTAATCAAATTACTCATTTGCCTTTGGAGTCTTATAATGGCTAGATTTACATATAAGACACTCATTAAGATCTTTATTATTCTTCCAAAATAGCACACATCCATTCGTACATACATTTGTGGTGTGGGAGTTCAAGACATTTTAAAAATTCTCAAGTCCTATAGAAAGTTTCAGTCATATGATTATCTTCCGGGCAAATATCCTTAATCAAGGATGTGAAACCATCTACGGCTCTATGAGGGATGTTATATTCACATTTGAGGTTAGTTATTCTAGCAGCTACAGACAATAAATACATGTTACACCCATCATACAAAGGCTTCTCAGCACTCTTAATCATGCCAAAGAACTTTTTGGCTTCGGGATGGGGATCTTCCTCTGCATCATTCTCCAAAATATTCTCAGAAGTATAATCAAGTCCAAAAGCATCCATCACCATGTTCATACAAGGACTGACCAAAGATTCACCACTTTAAGCTGCATTCTCGACGTAATTTTCCCCATGAGAAGTCAACAAGTAATAATCAGGACAAAATCAATACTTATACAAGTGTAATTTCAGGGTATCTGGATCTTGATATGGTACATTGTGGCATTTATCACAAGGGCATTTCAACATTTCATCAGTCATCACATTATCCTGCTTACAAGCTAATTCTACGAATTCATCTACTTTTTTTGTAAAGCTTAAACTAAGATAATTTCCCTCAAGTCTTTGATACATCCACTCTCGATCAGCCCTCCTCACTGCATAATCAAAATTCTTCATACATGAAAACATATTATGAAAAAGAAGAATGCAATTCAATCGTACATTAGTAGTTTACACATGCGATATTTTATCTATTTTGTTTATGAATTAAATGAAAATATTGTTATTTAAAAAAAAAAGGCTTATAGGTGATGGTGCCATGAACGTTGTAGATTCAATATTTGGAAAATCCTTTGTTAATTATTTAACTCCTTCAACTTGCCAAAAAAAACACTTCTAACCTCTGTGTTTCATTCTTTTAAACAAGATGGGGTTAGTAATCATGCCTCACTATATGACTGAATGATAAAATATTATTTGTCTCAATGTGTCCTAGACTAATTATATTCATCACTTTGAGTCTAAAGAAATACATAAACCACTTACACAAATATAACCACTTAAGGTTCCATAATCCAAAAGTTTGAACAAAGAGGGGATGGACAAATTCAAACAATTATAGTAGTAATTCGTACAAAGATCCACTAGTGTATAAACTTCTCATATTTACCAAACAAAGACTATTTGACAGAAAGCTTTCATCAACCTAATATGATAAAACTTATCAATGGCAAGGTGACATGAAAAGAATTTGAAAACAAGGGAAACTCATAAACATGGCTACTGAAACAATCTATCTAGTATAAACTTCTCATATACTCATATAAACAATTCTAGAATACAAACAAACTTGCTACTAAAGTTTTGATCATCCAAAAATGAAAATAATTAAACTAAATTGAAAAGAAGGAAGGAATGATGCTCACTTTGCAAACACCTTCAAAGTCACCACACTTATTGCGTAATCTCTTTCCTTGCTTACTTCTTCTTGGTTAAAAAAAACTAGAAATAGATCCCTTGTAATACAAATTATTCACTAGGTAAATTTTTAGGAAGAACAGTGATATAGTACTAATATAATTCACTAAACATCCAACTATAAAGGAAGAAATCCAATATTAATATTCCCTATCTATCCATCCACACCAAACTTACAATATATTCACAACGTAAATCAAACCAATATATATCTACCTATATCTGATTAAGAAATTAACCCACTAGCAAACCCACTTCCTATATCTTTCTACAAACAAAACTACAAAAATTATAAGCCTCCAAATTCAAGCATTGTGACTTTAGCACAGAAACACCAAAGAATTATGCTGGCAAAGGAGGATTCGGCGCCATTAAATTGAAAGAATATCCGTAAGGAGATGAAGAAGCAACTCAAAAGTCTGCAGCAGTTTTGAATAAGTGGGATATGAGGGTTATTTTGTTTTTCTTATTTTATTTTCCTTTTCTTAATAGGAAGGCGCCTAATGTTTACACAAGGTGGGAACGTGAAAATCCAGGACTACAATTTGGGCCTTACTTCCACAAAATTACTACGGGCTACGCATCATCCGTAGTAAACTTTGAAACGGGTCACTATACCCTTGCAAACTTTGCTACGGACCATAAATCCCTAGCTGATTTTGAAACGGTTTATTGAGTTGTTGCAAAATTTGATACAGCCAGAAGATCCGTCGCCATAAACCGTAGCAAAATCAGTTTTTTTTGTAGTGTGAGTTGTCATATGATCTTTACGAATTTGCTATGTCGGAATTCGACGTTATCCTCGGAATAGATTGGTTATCGAAGTATCATGCCTGAATTTAATACCATGATCAGAAGGTGGTGCTCCGAGATTCTAAGGGTAATAGGATTTCTTTTTCAGGCGTTGTGGTGAAGAAGGTAGTTAAGTGGGTGTCCGCTTTGAGAATGCGGAAGATGCGTCAGAAGGGTGGTGTGGTATACCTTTGTATGGTGAAGGATCTATCATATGAAGAGCAGTTTGAGAGTATTCCGGTGGTTTGGGATTGCCCTGATGTGTTTCCTAAAGAGTTGTCAGGTATCCCTCCAGAAAGAGATGTGGAGTTCTGCATTGATTTAGTGTCGGGTACTGCTCTTATATCTAAGGCTCCGTAAAGAATGGCGCCGTCTGAGTTGCAAGAGTTGAAAACTCAATTGCAAGAGCTGATAGATTAGGGCTTCATAAGGTCCATTGTGTCTCCTTGGGTGCTCCTGTTCTGTTTGTGAAGAAGAAAGATGAGAGTATGCGTTTGTACATTGATTACCGTGAGCCGAATAAGGTGACGATAAAAAAAAATATTCGTTGCCTCACATTGAAGATCTGTTTGATCAAAAAAATATCGTATTTTGGACCGTCAGAATCGTGCTCTAAGAAGGAAGGTGATTCCCTTGGTTATAGTACTTTGGAGAAGTCAAAAGTACGAAGAAGCTACATGGGAAACTGAAGAGTCGATGCGACTAAAATACCCGGAATTATTCATTTCAGTTATTCGCTGTGTTTATTTTATTTGTTTGGTGTTTTTAAAGTTTTGAGGACGAAACTTTATTACGGAGGGGAGATTGTAACACCCCATAATTTTGCTCCTAGTTTTTCCCAAAAGTTTTCGCTAAAACTATTATTTTCTTTAAATTAATGATTTCAATTTTTATAAATTAATGGGAGCCGAAATATTTTTATTATTTGATGCGCTTATTATGTGAATTATATTTATATTTATAATATAATTTATTAATATTATTTTTCGTTATTAATTATTTTTAAGTTTAGGCGCGATTTAGGAATTTATCAATATATCGCGTAACGGACATTTTGTCACTTGGGTTGTTGATGAAAAGGGGGCCGAAATTTTGTGTTGGGCTTGGGCTCATGGCAGCCAGCCATTTGGTGTGAAATGGGAGAATTTATCTTGCTTTGTTTTGTTGCCTCTTCATTTTCTTTAACTCCCATAACCTCCATCATAAATCATCATTTAAACCCCCCTTAAATCATATTTTTAATCACCAACAATTCTGATTAAACTCAGAAAAATATTGCTGTAATTTTCCTCCATTTCATTCGGCCATTACAAGTTTCTCTCTAAATTTTCTACTTCTCTTTTGTTCTCATCAAATTGTTCTTAATATTTTCTACTTGCCTAATAATCTTTCGTGGTGCCTTGGGTTTTAAAGAGGACTTGGATTACACGCATATCACGTGAATATCTCAGTAGACTCAGCTCTCCTCTGATGTTCAAGGTAACTAGTAATTATCTTAGAACGCTAGAGATTAGAGTAATTTCAGTAGTAGAATAATTCGTTAGGAAAATTGTTTTAATTATATTTTGACATGAAATTATTGAATAAAAATTATGTGAATGTTCATTGTGTGTGTTGTGAGTATATTATGTGTAGTAAGATAATTTTTTCTTGAGTTTTCCTATTTAAATAATAAATTCGATTATTGGTGTGTTTATGCATTAATTATTAAATAATTAATGTGTGAGTTTTATAATTACCGAAACTATTTTTATTGAGGCATGTTATGTGTGTAATATGTTTGTCATGTCTTAAAATAATTTTTTCTCACTGTTTTCATATTTAATTAATTGAATTCTCTATTTTTGCATTTTGGTGGTTGTTAGTAAATAATTCGTGAATATTATAATATAGGACAGAAAAATCTATTTCTTTACATAATCCGTTGAACCGTGGGTTTATGCATGTTTTTTGAATATTTAGTAATTTTTGTGCATTTATTTCGAATTTTAAGTATTTTATTTGCTTTATTGAGTAATCTGGAAATTACTGTTAAAAATTACTTTTGAGGTCCGAAAATTTAAAATAAAATTATCACTGTGACACTAGGGCTATGAAGGTGTTATGTTCATTTTTGTAAGAATTTAAGGTTTGGTTTTAATTGTTAAATAATTTGTATTGTTTTATTTGCTAAAGAATTAAGTTTAATCATTTAATTATTATGAGAATAATAATCTGATTGAAATGAGTTTTTCTGTATTCTTTTGATGGCTGGTGGTTTATGATGTGGTAGTCATGATTAATGTCATTAATTCTTTACGTTTGGGCTATGTAATAAATGATTAATTATGTACGTTTAATTGGGTTAATGAGTTTCGGTTAATTTTATATTGTTCATTCAGTGGCGTCAGACGCACCGAGATGCGTCAAACGCAAGGGGATATGTGCGTTAGACGCACAGGAGTGGCGCAAAGTGCAAGCTCCTGCGCTAAGCGCACATTGTTCTGGGTTACTGCTGGTTGTGCGTATTGTGTTGTAAGATTTGTCGTATGCATTTGAATGTATGCTTAACATGTATAATTGTTGATTATCACGGTGTAGAATGTGCTTGTTGATGCTACTTAGTGATGTATAACTCTTCATATGTCATTGTTTGTGCTTAAAATGTGTACAAAGGTATTTGTTGTTTTAAGTGATCATTATAAAGCTTGTGGGTTTATTTTTGTGAGGAATTTTGAAGAGATAGTGATATCTATTGATGATTTGTGGGTATAAGGCCATGTGGCATCCCTTTTGATGAATATTATTGAGATGAATGATATTTTTATGATATTTATGATTTTATTTGAGAAAAGAACATCCGGTGGGATTAACATAGTCCCCGGTGAAGAACATGTCAACCACCTAGGTTGCGATCTAGGGGTAAACCTTGGTTAATTGTTGTCATCCGAGATAACAGGGAGTGTTGCGTGTACTACCCTGCATCGGGAGTTTGGCCATTCTTAGACACAGGCAGCGGGGAACGTATGCCCATAGGCTGACCTGGAGGTTGCGATCTGAAAAATCTTAAAAAGTGGGTTGTGATCCACTGGCGTTCGGTTTCTAACTCAAAAACTTATTTTATCTATATCTTTATTTCCATTTAAGTATTTTTGAGATGATTTATTTATTTGTTCGATTTACTTGTTATTTACTATTCATTTGTGTTACTTGTAAGTTATAAGGATGTTGTTGTATGATGAGTATTATAGTTGACTTGATCTCATTCTTTCCTTTCTTATTAATCTATGTCTGAAATAGACTTTGATTAATTTTGTTCTGGGAGAACTGCTAGTTACTCCCCACTGACTGTGGAAATATTTATTAATATTTGTGCATATGGCAATGACTTCTGGACTTATTACTACTTGGGCTAGCAGAGTGTGGGTCGGAGATGAGAGGAAGCTTCTCGTAGTTTTCCTTGTTGATGAGTTTTATGATGAGAATAGGGAGTCATATGTGATGTTAGGACTCAAGGAATATTTAAACTTGTTTGGGGTTTTGGGGACTTGCATGTCTCTTAGTTTTGGATAATGTGGTTTGATTTTGGTTTTGGATATTTCCTTACTTGCTGGAACCTATAACACTTTGAGTTATTTTTGGAAGTTATGAAAGCCTAAGTTTGAGTTTTAACTTTATTTATTAATTTAGAGTAGCATATCCGTCCTAGCGTTATTTCCGCTAACGTCTTTTAGTTAATTTTCAATAGATATTGTTAAGTATCTTAGTTGTATAAGGACGGGGTGTTACACTAACTCTATCATGATCACTTATCTAGATGTACTTTTTAGGATAGACTCAATTTCAGGTGACGTGAAAAGATCGATTATTAGGTGAGTTTTGTTTTTGAAAAAGATGTCCTAAAAGTGATCACGGACGATGATGCGTAAATAGATCAAAATCCGGTAAATACACCAACGAATTTAACCGATGCATTATTGTTGGATGGCTTGTGCCACACGCAAGGTGGTTGCGTGTCATGCAAGCAACGTGGGCTTAACGCACGAAGCAGGATGGTGAGCCAGGCGCATGAGGCTTGCGTGTGATGCAAGTTTGGCGCATCGATTTTGCAGAACGGTTTTCGTTTCGTCGATGTATTGGTCGTTTTGTGATGATCTCTAGCCCTAATTCGAGGGTAAATTCGAGGGGAAAGCATGTTGAACATAGCAAATAAGCAATCAATAATGGTCAGGCTTTGCTTAAGGTTGAAAAGGGTCCATGACTAAGAGACTGATCCCAAGCTTCATATCTTTGCTTAAAAAGGTGGCCACGTGAAAGACGCACTCCAGTTCTCAAGTCAAGAACAACAGAACTATGCCATGGTTGGGTAGGTTTGCTAAT
This sequence comes from Beta corolliflora, assembly GCA_947648045.1. Taxonomy (NCBI): domain Eukaryota; kingdom Viridiplantae; phylum Streptophyta; class Magnoliopsida; order Caryophyllales; family Amaranthaceae; genus Beta; species Beta corolliflora. Next base: position 12,105,522 of record CANSZD010002918.1, on the reverse strand, counting down.
GACAAAATCCAACACTATCGCTCAGGAAGCTTTTTGGAAGGACAAAGCGCATACCCCCCGGCCCGCAGAGGTGGCCTCACACAACAACATGCGCTAGTGAGGCAAGGACGATTGTCCTTATAGTGGCCTAGAAAAATAGCCATGTATATGCAAAATTGTAATGGTATTTAGAAGCATAAAAAAAGTATGAATCGTATTTTTCGAGTTTCATCCACTTATTTAAAATTTTTTTTTTTTAAATCCTCCCCAGTGGAGTCGCCGAATTTAGGCGTGTTTTTATTTGCCTACGCGGGATGAGCGTGCATTTGACTACCTCATCGTAAAGGTTTTATTGAAAAATGTTTTGAAATAGAGAGAAGTCGCTAACATGTCTTTAAAGAAAGACTCATAAACCTAATTGGATATTGAGTAATAGCAGGGATAAATTAGAGACTTGTCTAATGTAGATTTCCCCGTCATGAGTAATAGTCATTGAACCAAATATTGAGTTCAAAGGTGAGGGTACGAATAAGAGCAGGAATCAAATTTACCCATTGATGGCCTCTATTTAATATCGATTCATGTCAAGATTTATGCAATTAAATAACCAAGTAATATGTTGATGCAATCTAAAAATTAGCCTACATTGGATCATTAAACACATAAAAGAGTAATTTTTGGTGACATGTTATTATGCAATCATATTACTGGGATCCTAATCAGATTATCCAATTATCTTATTAGGCGTTAGAACAATTCTTTTGGTCTTGATTACTAGTAACAAGCATGTGCGGTGATGAGAGCATTAAAACATATAACATGCATATGAATAATAATAATCAATTTAGAAAAGAAATAGAAAAAGAGAAGGGTAGAGATTAGAATATACAAGATGCATTAATTCCTTTAAGATCTACATTGCAATAAGCTAGTAAATTGTTAGTAAAAATGAATTAAATTGAAATTGACCCTCTGAAATTATACCTTTGACGCCTCGGTCTTATGCAACGATCATCGGGATGAGCAATCCTGAAGCTTGAAATATGAAATTCGAAGGATGAGTGAGTTTGAATGTGTTTGAATATGAGTGTTATGAGAGTTGAAGTCGTGGGAATAGTGTCTCGAATGTGTGTCAAAATCGTTCGAAGTCATAAAGCAATTTATAGGCAAAGTAATCCAAAAACGAAACGAAGAGATAGATTAAAATCGTGCGAGTCTACCGCACAACTCGTGCGCTAGGCCACGACTTGTGCGTCAGGCGCACAGCCTTGTGAGCTTGGCGCACAACCTGTGCGTTTGGAGCACCGGATTTGCGTTTTTCAAAATTTTGTACGTCATCTGCACTATGTGCGCGCAATATGTTGTATCAGACACAATGCTGATCTGACTAGTTTTTTAATTGTTTTAAGGTTCTTTTTTATCTTTGATGAAATTTATCCTTTGAAATTCGAAATCAGCTATCTTTGTGAATAAAATTTGATTTTCGAAATAACTTTTTTAAATTAATTATCAGGAATAATTAACATTAAAATATTAATAATACAATTAATTATCAGAAATAATTAATTGTGCCTTCAAAATCGAAAGTAAACCTAAACACCACTGAACAACCACCCAAGTACGGCTGGCAATTTGTGTCAGTGGGTCGTGTTCGTGTTTGGTTTCGTGTCGATTTCGGGTTGGCCCCAAATGTATCAAAAATGATATGAAAAGTGGAATAGTTACATAATATGATAAATGTAACTAATCGGGCTGACTTCGTGTCATTCATGTTCGTGTTCGTGTCAAGTTCATGTTTCTCTCAGTAACTTCAGGTCGGGTTCGTGTCGTGTTATCATGTCGTATCATGGATTGTCATCCCTAAACCTAAGCACTAAGAAAATTTTGCCATCCACCAAAAGAAAAAAAAATGAAGAGTCAAATATGTGGATTACCTCTTCAGTCTTCATAGATGGAGTTTTCATGGTCGAATTTGATCTCAAAAACCTTAGTAAAAGTACCACGAAGAGCAATTTGTTGCTTCATGCAGTTTAATTTGAAGCCCAAAAATGGAATGAAAGTATCTTGAAAGTGGCAAAAGTAAGGTGGAGTGATAGGAGAGAGAAACTAAAGAGCAGTAATTGGTAAGTACTTTGAATATTGAGAGAAACAAAATTGGAAGTTTAGAGACAAGATTACAAATGGAAAGTTTGAGAAGAAACATTTAAAGGCAAAAGAAACGTAACATGACGAATTGGTGTATATAAAGAAACGTAAAGGAAGCACACCCGACCGAGTAGGAATTAGTTGACACACTAGGCTGGAGTATAAATTGGTGTGTTGGGCTGACCATAAATGAGACGTCTGACACTAACTTTAATGTTAGACGGTCTTTTTGAAGAATTTGTGAATTTTTTATTGTTTTTTATTGCCTTGTATATATTGTTTTTTCATATTATTTTCAAATATGGAAGGATTTTTATTGGTGCGATCAATATCAATATATATTACTAAAACGTGTAGAGGAGCATTGTAGGCCGATACTTGTCTCCCTAACTCATATGCTGACGTGGCTCCACTTAATCTCTGTCATGACATCAAAATATTTGCATAAGAGGTCTCAAACCCTAACCTTTTAGGTCAAATTTCATGATCTATCACCAAGTTAAATCTTTAATATGTAGTCAATCTCCAAATCCAACTACAAAATCATTACGCCTTATAAAAAAATTAAGGGTTTTTCTACGTTGGCCTTTGTGTTTTACGAAATTCTATGTTGTACCCAGCCTTTTTGAACTTTCCACATTGTACCCCTAAACTTTCTAAATGTCACACAAAATTTTCTTACTTATAGAGAATGCTACCCCAAACCTCACTTAGTCTTCAATTTCTCAGATTATATCTCAAACCTCAGTCAACTAACAAGGCTACAAATTCCTACTCTATACCCACAAGATAAAAAAAGTCCCAAAATCTACTGTTTGATATCTTCTATAAGGGTAATTTGTGTAACGTTTAGAAAGCTTAGGGGTAAAAACATAGAAATTTCAAAAAGGTCGGGTACAACATAGAATTTCGTAAAACACAACGGCACTACATAGAAAAACCCAAAATTTAAAAAATATTCCCTCCATCTGAGAATGATCTGAACAACACGTAGTTTTAAGTGGTAAGTTGTATTGTAGTTATCAAATATTATTTTATACAAAAGTAGATGTGACTGGAGTTGGTGGGGTATTTTTTTATTGAAAAAGTGGTGTAAGAAAACTAATACAATAATTGTGGGACCATCCCAAAAATAAAAGTGTCTAAACTAATTTGTGACAAACGCAATAAGAATGTGTTCACACTATTTTGGGAGCAGGGAATAGTATTACAAGAGAAAAATCAAATAAACGATACAATCTACTACTTCCTCCGTCCCAATTTAGTTGCTACATGACGTGAATAGTGCCAATGGTCAAAATGTAGCAACTAATATGGGACAGAGGTAGTAATATTTTAAAAAAGGTAAGATGTCGTGCTGCCCGCTTGCCCCACATTTCTTGCTCAAAACTTGATTAAAAAAGATTTGGTATACATGGGAATTTAATTCCTGTAGGAAGTTTCATTTCCTAGGAAATTACTTTCCTTTTGTAATTCCTAGGAAATTGCCTAAATTTGTTTGGTTATCAAGGAATTTGCAATTCATGTGGGAATTCTAATTGACCAAGGGGGGAGTGGGTAATTAAATTCCCACATTTTATGGGAATTTCAATTTCCCAAGGAATTTCCATTGCACCTATTTTCTCAATTTCATGTCAACCAAACAAGTTCCCAAATGAGAAAATCATGGGAATTTTCATTGCCTACATAAATTCTTGTCAACCAAACGAGCACTAAATTATAAGAATGACTGGGGAATTGTATGGAACAACAACTAGTTACATTATTATAGGTTGATTGGCTTGTATCGTTTTTGTTGATTTGGCTAATTGGCTCACCTAATCTAATTTGTGGGATTCTTAAATTGTTTTCTTTTATAATTTTTTTTCATTCCATTAGATCATTAAGGGTAATTTAGTATTTTCAGAGGGGGACACCATCTTCCTCCCCCCTTCCCTTATATAATAGAGATGGGTCAATGATTTGAAATTGAGAATGGTTTGAATACAATAAATAACTCCGCCCAACGAATCAAACGTTTAAAGCAGGATAAATTTAGTCTTCAGGTGTCCCTACCGAAAGGGCGACAACATGTGAATTCGGTGAAATGCTATGTACAACAGTACAAGATATTAGATTGAATTTTAGGCCCCTTTTCTTTGTTTCATTACCAGGTATGAAAAATTTGCAAAGCCTAAAGAGTAGAGAGTACTTCATTTTTAAAGTTATAATCGGATCAATTGTCACATTACCAATCTATACCTTAAATCATTATAAATAAATGTTTTCTTTTTATTGCTACCTAGCTTTTGGCCTCGGGTTTTTTTCATACATTACATTTTGATTTTGATTTTGATTTTTTTTTTTTATCAGGAAAGAAAACTAGGGGGTGTCTCAACAAAGAAACACCACATAAAGCATCCCGAAAGATGGTTACAAGATACAACTTGCAATTAAACAGAAATAGAAGAAAAAAGGAGCATATAAAATACAAGTGGAAGATCCGCTGCGGTAAAAACACCTTCTCCCTAGGCCCAAACGAAGATGAACACCTTGAAACCCATCACGGGGGGCAAGACAAACACCACTGAAACGTTCCTAAATCTCCCATAACAGCAGGCCCAAGTCCCGAAACCCATCAGCAAACGCGAACCCGCAGCCGATGAACATCACCATTTGGGGCTAGGGTTTTTAGGGTTTGCTTTTGGGAAAACTAAGAGGGGTTTCTAGAGAGAAGGCGGAGCCTCTCTCTCTAGAATCCCATTTTTTGCTATACATTACATTTTGATAATTGAAGACAATTAATGTCATTTGTGTCCAATGGTACTTGGTTACATGGCAAGATTCTTACCTTATATATCTTTGAGTTTTTGGGTTCAAATTTTGCCAAGTGTAGTCTTTGGGGGTAGGATCCCCTTATCTCCCCCTTACTCTCAAGCACCTGATTTGCAAATAACACACCAATAAACTCGGAGAGTTGGGGTCTGGGATATGATCCTTCTTGTTACCATTTAAAAAAGAAAAACATTATTGTTCTCATTAAGCCAATTACTTTGGCCATAGTTTTGGTTTACTTTTTGTTCAGGGAACGTTAATTCTTTTACTCTTTTTATAAAAGCACAAAGTTGATACATGGTTTTATTCGGTATAACAGAAATAATCTAAAGATATGAGGGCAGAGAGATGTGATATATAAGATATTTCTAGTGTGTCGTTAAGGCACCAAAAATCGATTTTCAGACAATATTATTATCCTAAACTTGCAATTACTAAGAAAGTAATAAGAAAAAGTAAAGGGTCCAACCACATGAAAATTGGGATCAAATGAAAACTAATCAAGTTCATTACTTAGTTTGTAACAGGCGGTCATTTTCGACCAACTTACAAAGGATTATTACACAGCGGAATTAAAGAATCTGGTCGAGCTGACCAACTGCTACCATCACACTCACTAAACTATATCAGAGAATGTGGAAACCAAGATCCCAACTCTATTCAATTTGAAATCACTTTTACAATAGTACCCTGATTCTCAGACTCTATAAATTCCTCTACAAAATCCGATAGACTTTTCTTTGAAAGTAGAACAACCCTAAAGCGGGAAATAATTTAAACCTGTTCACGATCTCAATTAAATGAAATATTCTCAACTCTAACACTCAACAGCCTCAACGTCATAACAATTAAATAACAATCAAATAACATGAATAATTTGAGCATTTGGAGACGGCTATTACAATAATATGAAAACTAATATAAGCACGTTATCATCATCATTACCAAACATTTTCGATAATAGTAATTTCATAGTTTGAGAAAGAACAGAACACTAGTGGATCGCAACCCACTTCCTATGGATATATCGGATTGCAACCTCCAAAACACCCTATGGGCTTATGTTCCCCACTGTCTGTGTCTAAGAATGTCAATACTCCTGATGCAATATTTGCATCCAGCTCAGTACTTCATGTCCTCTCGGACAACAACATAACCAAGGTTTACCCCTAAATCGCAACCTATGTGGTAGCATGTTCGTCACCGGGGACTACGTTTATCCCACCGGCTATCTTACATTCAAACAAAACAATAAACATTATATATATCTTCATCAATCCTCAAAATTCTTCAAATTACACAAGGATGCCTCTAAGGCCTTAAACCCATGTCTGTAGAGAATCCCATATTGCAACCCAAGAGACTCAACTAAAACATTCTTCTCAAAACATCTCATCACAAGTCTATGAATACATAATAAGTACTCATAATTCTTCAAAACAATAACATAGTTCTCATAAAGAAATCTCCAACATAAGAACATCGAAAATATCATCACAATAGCCAAATGATCAACATTCTGCTCGCTGTCTGAGTTTGGGTACAAGGTTAATTACAACAAAGGTCACAATACCCCCATTATATAACTTTTGGTGATGTGGTACTAAAGGCAGTATTATTCTCCCCCGAGTAATACGACGTCGACAACTAATTAAAATAAACAAGTTAAATTCTCCACTTACAACAGTCATAACAAAACCTCAACATGGAGTCTCTTCCATAACACAATCATCCACAACTCATAAGATTAATTCCAACAACATAATTAACAACGCTCACCAATAAAGTTAACGCAACAACTAATAAAAATATTAATAATCATAGCCACATCTAGCAACAACATATTATATCATGTGAATCTGGAAATTATAAATACATAGAAACAACCAGAAACTATTCACAAGTCATGAATCACGAATTAACCCACAAAAAGCAACTCGCGATGAACTGACGAACATACTGCCCAACCTAAGCGTGCGCTCGACGCAGGAGCGTGCGCTCTACACAGCCAGCCCAGCCACGATTTCACTTCATTCCTTCTCTTTCGTTATTCTACGTCAACGTAAACACTCCATGACTAAAAATCATAATAGTAGCATAACAACATATCATGAAAATCAACATTACACATGATTCACATGCTAATCAACGTCTTTCTAGAAATAGATAGAAAACAACAACTACAATAACAACATGATAAGTTACTAAAAATTACAAAATATGCTTCATGAATATAACAACAAGTTTATCAGTTTCCCATCCTTCTTCTTGACACACAGAACAGGAGCACCCCAAGGCGAGACACTCGGCCTTATGAATCCGTTGTCGATCAATTCTTGCAACTGAGTCTTCAACTCTTGCAGCTCAGGAGGCGTCATTCTGTACGGAGACTTATATATTAGAGCAGCACCTGGAACTAGATTGATGCCAAACTCAACATCCCTTTCTAGAGGAATACCTGGTATCTTTTTGGGAAATACATCTGGATACTCACGAAAAATTGGAATGTTCTCAAGTTGCTCCTCGAGAGACAAATGTTTTACCATGCATAGAAATACTTCGTCTCCCTTTTGACGCATTCGCCTCATCTTCAGTGCAGATACAATCTTCACCCCTTCTTCACCACAATACTGGAATATGAAATCTGATTATCCTTCGTACAACAGAGAGAAACTTTCTAATCACGACAATGGATGCTAGCGTGATACTTAGATAGCCAAAATCTACTGCAAAGATAACATTAAACTCAGTCAAATCGAACTCCATAAGGTCAGCCGGAAGATCGGACCCTTGAATAACCACAACACTCCTATATTTCAAGAAACAAAGGATAATTCTCCCTAGATGGAAAAGAAATGAGACTTCTCACAAGCGAACTATTAGTGAGACCAGCCTTTTTAACGAAATAGCTAGTAATGAATGAGACAGTGGCACCAGTATCAAATAAAACATATGCAAGCACATTTTTATTAAGGAAAGTACTATGTGTGCTCCTCTTGTGAACGATAAATATCCTCAACCTCGCTTCGTAATGCACGAAGAATATCGATTATTAATGCTTGAAGATGACAACAGTAACAAGAATTAAGTGTTGGAAAGATAGATGAACAAGAGAGCAAAATTTCTCACAATAATACACAAGTGGCGTGTGAATTGAAGGGAAATGCAAGGCTGATTTTTCTGATAAGCTTTTAGGCAATAAGAAGTAAATAAGAAGAAGGTTTAAGCCTCCTAGTGATAGGTTTAAAGCATCAGAAGTAGGGGGGTTACAAGAGATACCAAAGGATTGTTTTAGGAGCTCAAACTCTTCATTTTCTCCTCCACTCTTGCTGATTTTCGACCCTCACTAATGGACCAAGTGGTGGATTCTTTCATCACTTGTGATAGTCCAAAAAGATTATAAAACTCGTTACACGACAAACCGCATCCTAAGCATTTAAATAAATAATGAATCTAATATAATCCTTAAATAAATAACCCACTATTATAAATAAAATATATGACCATCACATATCATGAAAATGTTAATATACCAACTAAATTCACAAACGTCTAAAAATATTTTAATAATAAAATATTTAGTTTTAACTGAAAATACTAATTCATTGTGATAAAAAAATGCGAAAAATTAGGAGTAAAAACATGGGGGGTTACAGTTTCTATGTTATACCCTTGTGTTTCTTCATTTTCTATGTTGTACCCCAACCTTTTAATAATTCCACACAGTATCTTTATACTTACTTTTTTTAATGTACAATGCCCCCACCAATGACAATGCGTCACCAACACTACAAGAAAATTCACCTATAGAGGCAATATATAGAATTTCCTCTGAAAACAAAGATTTAGCCTCTAATTACCTTTTGAAGCAAATTAATGGTTGCCTCTAATAAGTCCATCGCTAATTAATGGTTGCCTCTACAATCTCTTTATGATGCAGTATAACTTATTGCTTCTAAAAGGCTCTACATTTAGAGGCAACCATATATTCTTGCCTCAAAATTTAATTAGAAGCAATATAAAAACCTTTCTTCTAAAAAACATATATACTTAGGGGCAACCATATAATTTTGCCTCGAAATATAATTAGAGGCACGATAAAAAATTGCTTCTAAAAACCACATATATTTAGTGGCAATCATATGATTTTGCCTCGAAATATAATTACAGGCACTATAAAAAGTTGCTTCTAAAAACCACATATATTTAGTGGCAATCATATGATTTTGCCTCGAAATATAATTAGAGGGAATTTAAAATTTTGTTTTTAAAAATTACATATATTTAGGGGCAACAATATAATTATAAATCAAAATATAATTAGAGGCAATGTCTTATTTTTCAAATAATAATATTTAGATGCAACTTGAGACCTGTCATGAAAGGTGTTTAGATCCACCAAAAATAACCTAACATAGTAGTTTGTACATTTCCAAGCACGATCACCTATAAGAAGTATCCTTGATAAAATTTTCAAAACTAAACCAACAAAATGGAAATCGAAGATTTATTAGCTCCAAATAATATTATTAACTAAAAGTGTATAAATTATAGTACAATCTCAACCAAATAAAACACCTAAGGCCTTGAAACAACATGCAAGCCCTTAACAAGAGCCACAAAGATAACAAAAACTACCAAAGTCAAACCAAGTCAACATTGGTCTAAAATAACATAATGAACTGCAGATCATACAACAACAAAGTGCAGATCAGCAGGAGCAGACCACTCAACACCTACTTGCAGTAAAAATAGCAGCAACACTAATGAGTAGAATAAAACATCAGCACAGAGGTACAATAGGACATCTAAAGAGCAACACATACTTTCAAAGCAGAATAGGATCAACAAATCAGCTACAACAAAAATCTACAACCTTTTCCCCTATGTGACAGTTTCAAGGCAACAACTCTACACTCTGAGAAATACCAAGTGGCATGAAAGTGCATATCCCTTAGGAATACTAGGGTCCACAGTTCCCTGTTAGGAAATTATGTAATTGCACAAAGGAAAAACAAAAAGTAACTTATTTGTAATTCTAGACTTAATATCATAATAACAAACCAAAGCTAGTAAAAAATATAGTAGTTTCACGATGGCATCACATATATTATTTGGTTGTTTATTTGCATAAAAGTAGAATATGAATCGTATTAAGTAGATGCGAACAATGGGTTAATTTGATTCCTGATCAGTTTCGTACCCTCACCCCCGAACGCAATCTTTGGTTCGTTAACCAATTATGAAGTCCTAACGGGGAAATCTACATTGGATAAGTCCCTAAGATGTCTCTATGGTTTCCAAAATATCCAAGTAGGTTTATGAGTCTTCGTTAAAAGACTCGTCGGCAGCTCATCCCACGTATGCAATATAAATATGCCTATAATTTACCTATGAGTGGGTGAACTCGAAAAATGCGATTTATGCTATTTTTATGCCTTTAAATAACATTACAATTTGCATACGCATTGCTATTATTCAGAGCCACCATAAGGTTATGTCCTTGCCTACTAGCGCATGTTCTATGCGTGTGGCCACCCCTGGGGCGTTTGCGCTTTCTCCCTCTGAAAAGCATCCTGAGCGATAATATTGTATCTTAATCATGATATTGATCTCTTGTTCCTGACTTGACACTGGAGTGTGTCTTACACGTGGGCATCTTTTTAAGCAAAGATACGAAGCGTGAGATCAATCTCTCAGTCAGGGAACCTCTTTGAGCCTAACATGTAATACCCCGAAATTTTAACTCAAATTAACCTATAAGCGATCCTATTTTAGTAAATAATAAAGACTAAGGTAATTTTAAGTATAATTGGATTTCTAAGATATGTTAAAAGGGTGTTGAATATTTTGATAAACGATTTAGTGTTAACGAAATTACTTATAAGTAAGCCTCTAATGTTTTATCTCTTTCAAATCAACTTTGTTATGGGAATTTAATTGGGTCAATAGTAGTCCAATGTTCAAGTTTAAGCCCAAAATATTGCAACCCCAATGCTGAAAATTAGAACCCAAAAACAGACAAAAAGAAAATGGAAAAATAAATAGGAAATAGAAACCCACTTCTCTTTCTTCTTCCTCCCTTCTCCTGCATATCCAACACCATAAAACCCATGGTTTTGCTCCATTGTATTACAAAACCAACAAAAACATCCTACTAAACTCTTGCTCTCATAATCGAACCTCACCCACCAAAAGTCACCCAAAATCACTACTACATAATGAGCTATTATAACCCCTGAAAACCGTTGCAATAGAGCCAACAACCGTTGCAATAGAGCTATTGCAACGGTCAAACAACCGTTGTTGTTGGTGCCGTTGCATTAGACCTAATGCAACGGTTTTTTTACTATTGCAACGGCTACCACATAGCTGTTGCAATAGGTATATATAGTTGTTGCATCAGCTAGAACCTATTGCAACGCCATAGGATAGCTATTGCAACGCATCTAGCACTCATATTGTGTCCCATTTTGGCATCTATTGCAACACCTCCATATACATTGCCACACAATTATATAGCTCTTGCAACGCCTCTATTACTAATATCATGCTTCATTTTAGCACCTATTACTACACCTTACGCCTCTAACTAATGCAACTCTAATTCCATAGTAGTCTAATAGTAGTAATAGTAGATCAATATATAAAAAAAAACTTAAAATTTTAGAACTGAAAGAAAAATTATGCATACAATATTCATGCCTATGGGAAAATTTACAAAGTACATAATTACAAATCTATTAACTCACAAACCAAACAAAATCCATGATTTTTCAATTCTCTTCGAGATAACGTGTACATATAAAATGCTCCAGTAAATCACTCTTAAAATAGCTATGCAGTCACTACATATAAAATACTCCCAAAGCCCTGCAACACTTGAGCATATACTTAATAGAGCACAATATGAGTCACTGCAGCTGCACATCAATGTGAGCACCACCATGATGAAAATAAGACCTGCAAATGTATGAAACGCTCATTATATACTTCAACATGACTGGAAAGACTTCAGCTTTTCCTCAAGGACTTTAACCTGTGCAACCATCAAACTCAGCAGACAACACAAAGCTTTCTTGAAATTATGTCACCTTCTAAACATCTAGCCATGTGAAATTCACTCTATGAGCATTAGGATGTGCAATTCAAGCAAGGATAGAATAGGCAAGATCAACATCCACATGTACAATGACATGTTATGCAATAATAAAATTTTGGATGAAGTTGGCAGATGTCAATGTGTATTAAGCGGGAGCACATGCATGCATAGTTGGACTACAAAAGCAGAAAGGAGATCATGGTTCATGATGTAAGACAAGATAGAAATCACACCTCAGTATCATAATCTTCAATTGTAAGGTAAAATAGCTAGTTCAAATTGTCTGTAATCTTCCCATATCTTAATGCCTTCACTAAAATGCAAACCAACAACTGTAAGAGCACGCTCAAATAAGTTTATTGCCTTTGAAATGCCAGCAGCAGAATACTCGCTGATTGAGGGCTCATGTTCTTACATAAAATTTAAATAGTCACACCAAAGAGGGACAGACTGCAGCAGGGGGAAAAGGCATGATTAATTTCTTTGATTTATGTACTCTAACTAAATGAAGGTCTCCCCCAGTTCCTTATGATAATTGTAACAACCAATGCAGTAAACAGGTAAAGTAACGGCCACTGTTGGACATTGTGGCATGATTATAAATTATAGTACATAACAACCCATCATGTGACTGATGGCATGCTCAAATTCTACTCCCTCCATCCGGGAATAATATGTCGCATAGTTTAAAATCTTCGGAATTAAGGATATGACATAAAATTCAGCAGACAGTGCATGAGTGAAACAGAAGAATTGTAAAATGAAAGATAATACATTAACATCTCATAAAGTCTAAAACAATCATTAGCATCTCCTTAAGAGAATTCTATCAAATAATGCAAAAGACTTAAATAAAAAAAATTCTAAGAACTCTCTGATAATAATGCAGGCAATAGTCAACAACCATAAATTATATTCCCAAAATTATCCTCTGCTTCACATCTCAATAAATTAGAGCCCAATCACTCATTTACATCATTACTAACTTTCAACTGTACAATATAACTCAATTATTGTAAAAAAAAGCCGGAAAAATTATATTATATAATGACAAAAAATCTTGCAATTATTTGTAGACATAATAGTATATATTACTTGTATGTTAAACCAGGAGCCATGACATGGCAGTAGCATCTTTGGAAATAGTTAACTGTTAAAAATAAATAGGAACTACTAAGACAATGTAATAGCACTTTCAATGTTCTGCACATAGACTAAACAAAACTTAAAGTGATATTCATAAATCAGGTAGTTATGATTGTAGTGAAAAGGTTAAGTGTATAACACCCTGCTTAAGAGCGATGATAGCAAGAACTAAACAGAGTTGTATCCTCTTTCTGCTTGGTGGGTTAAAATTATTCTCTGAAACAACTGGTCTTCATATAAGCAAAAAGAAGTTAGAAGTGTATTTGACAGGAAAGAATACAGAACAGAAGAACATAATTGCTGCTGGAGGGCTAGGGATTAGAAACATATAAGCAAATTTTCATTCTCCCAAAAGCCATTCTGAACCAAATTAATGCGGTTTGTAGGAATTACTTATGGCATGGAACTTGGGACAACCATAAATCTGGGTATGTGTATTCGGAAGAAACATGTTTTACAAAGGCTGCTGGAGGGTTAGGGATTAGAAACATAAATCTCTGAAACCAAGCTGTTGTGGGAAGATAAGTTTGGGCCATTTCTCACAAGAAGGACAATATGTGGGTTAAATGGGTCCACTCTGTATACATCAAGGAATGGAATTGGGTGCAGTACAGGCCCCTCTCAAGGGGCAAGCTGGGTCTAGAAGTGTATTTGCAAGGCAAAAGAGATTGTTATGCCTTATGTACAGAGTGCTAGTGATCAGCACTGTAGTATAAAAAAGGTATATAGTGAACTATGTTGTGATCTCCAGCAGTGGATATGGAGTATGTGTGTAATAGATTTTCTATTCCTAAACACTAATCTATTTTATGGCTCATCATGAAGCAAAGGCTACCTACTAGAAGTACGTTAGCTCAATAGGGTGTAGCTAGCTCTAATGTTTGTTGTCTATGTGGTTCAGAGGAAAAAACTCATACACACTTATTGTTTGAGTGTAGCTTTAGCTCTCAATGCATAAGAGAAGTACAAAGGTGGCTGGACCTTCAAAGACATGTGCGGAATATCTACAGGATAATGAAGTGGATTCATAGAGATTGCAAGAAAACGGCTTTTAGAAAGAATGTATTTTTTGCTGCTGTAGCTGCGGTTTGTTACTACATGTGGAAGAGCAGGAATGATATGTTGTGGAATAATGAACAGCCCCATGTGGACACTGTCATTACTCCCATTAAATACACTGTTAAAAATAGAATTGTACAGATTCATGGAAAGAAAATCAAGGCTAGTGACCTTGCTTGGTTACTAGCTTTATAAGTTTTGTTTAGTTCTTTTTGGCTAGCTTGTTAGCCTGTTAGTTTGAGCTTCTGGTTAAGAGGATTCCTTCCCAGAAGGTTTGCCCTTTTCTGGTGCCTATCTCTAGTTTTTAAAAAAGTTTTCTTGTGAGCAATATATTCTTTCTTACTTCTCAAAAAAAAAAAGAGGCCAATATTGGGCAATTTCGTGTTCATGACCTATGTCGTATCTTCACCCCCAAACTCGTTATTTGGTTAATTGGCCTTAGATATGAAGTTAAGACAGGGGACACCACAATTGGATTAGTCCCTTAATTGGGTCCCGAGGTTGTTTCGAAATCGTGAAATGCTTTTAAGTTTATAAGTCTTCCTTTCAAAGAATTCTTGGCGATTTCTCTTTTACAAATATAAAACCCGCTTTGAAGGTAGCTAAATAGATGTTCACCCATGTAGCTAAGAATATGCATTTAGTTTTATATTGCTCAGATAATTATTCCCATATAATTATACTTTGATATTCACATTTGTCAACATACTACTTTATCTATTAATATTTTTAATTAACTATTAATAAAAATCATATATAAAATGCTGATATTTTATAATTCTAATAAATTTTACATAATGACATTGTTTTGATATATATTTGTAAATGCTGATAGGAAAATGCACATATGAATCCTATATTGAAGAATGAGAGAAAACATCTATTTTCTCAACCTAGAATTGGTTACTCACCCATGACTAATTTATTACAGGATGAAACCCTGTTGGGCTTTTTTATGATCAGACTGTTCTTCGGCGTAGGTTTATTTTGGCCTAGTAAAGCTTATCTATAACATAAGTATATATGATCAAAGTAAAATATTCAAATAGTGTTAATATAAAATGTAACAACTAATAATGAAGAGAAGGAAAAATTGCGAGAAACAACTTTATAAAATACACTTTTTCGAAAAACTACATATCAATAAAAGAGGTACGAAACTACCTTGTAAATTTTTTTGTGGCAAAAAGGTACCATACCCGGATTCCTATGGGTTGACTTTATTTTCTCGCGTTAACTTTCTTATTTTTTTCCTCTTTTTGTTCCTTTTACCTCTAGTGTATTACATCTCTCTCTGGAATCAACAAAATTATTACCCATCCCCTCTTCAAATCAATATAGCATAAGAACTTGAAATTGGGTTTTGGACCAGGCATTGGAAAGCTATCGAGGTAAATTTTCATCTCTAACTTGAATCTTCCAAAAATATTGAGTGTGTTGTGAGAAATGTCTATTTGAAGTTGACCCAATTGTTCATAAGAGTAAATTGGTTAGTATTTCCTTTCGTTATAAAACTAACTCCATTTTTTCTATAAGAGTAACCCCTTTTATTGTTAAGAGTAACCTCATTCGTCAAAGGTAACCACATTTATTCATACGAGTAACTCCAATCGTTCATAAGAGTAAACCCTTTTATTCATTAGTATTTTAGCTATCTTTTTAGAACTTAGTATTGCACCCTTTTGTGTTTTTATGTTTAGGTGTTGCCTCCAAGATCATCATCCCACACCGAGCATCGAAGGGTTCATGGGGCAAAACAAGATGTCTTGGCAGGGTTTGTGCACAAGGAAAGGGTTGTGCACAAGGGTCAACTTCAAATGTACATTTCTCACATTACGCTCATTATTTTGGGAAGATTCAAGTCGGAGATAAAAATTTGACTCGATAGCTTTCCAATGCCTGGTCAAAAGCTCAATTCCAATGACAACGAGTGTGATATGACCTCTTGAAAATGAACTGACGAAACTTATGCGTGTGTGGAGCCACATAAAAGACACGCTGTAAAAATTAAGAAGGGGGTTTTGTGACTCTTTTTTATTAGGAAGTTTCTAGTAAAGACGTGTATTTTATAATATAGTTTTTCGAAAATTTTCATAAAGAGAAATATTATTTTACTTAAGGGGAAGATGAACATCAAACATATTGACAGGTCCAGAGACTAGAATAAATCATAAGATAGAGATAGTAAAGGCGAGAAAATATCGGCAGCACATAGTGAGATGCCAAAATGGCATCTCACAGGGGTTTAATTTCGCACTAAAAGACAAAGGACCCAAGCTTGTTCCTCTTTGAAGCCACATCAGCATAACTTTTATGTACCACACTGAAGAGAGAGAGAGAGTAATGAAAAAAACCCGCTGAAACGAAAAAGTTAGCGGGAGGAAAAATTCGGGGAAAAAGGAAAATATAGTATAGATCTGGATGAATGAATAAACCATATGGAAATTAAATTTTGTTTACATTGTTGAGGTTCGTTTGTGGTGTTCGTTGTGCGAAGAATAAATAATTTTGAAATTATTATTTTTTCCATTGTTGAGATTCGTTTGTGCTTTTCGTTGTGTGCGAAGATGATTGACTTGAATTTGGCATTGGGGGGGCATGGAAGGAAGCTCAAACTGTGGTACCATGCATGCTGGTGAAAGTTATTTGGTAAGCTATCCCCTTTCTCTCAAAATTTGGTACCCAAAACATTGCATATATTGTAATAAAATCCTCTTCCTCTGTACGCACTTTGATAGTAAATTCGACTAAAGCATTGTTTAAATCCGGTAATATATCATTGATTGCACTTCATAATAAGTTGATTGACTCAATTGACTCAAGTATGGTAGTTAATTTTAATTGTGAATGTTTGAATATATTAGGAAAATTTTAGTGGGTAATTCTAATTTTTGGTGCCACTGTTTATGTGTTTCAGAACAATTGATTAATGATTAGTCTTGTTTTTAAGTTTTTTAAGGGTGTAAATTGGTTAAAATTCAACATGTATGTTGTGAAATGCCAAAATTAGTCTACAATATTTGAATAGTTATGTAATTGTAATTGGACTTAAGATGAGGAAGCCCGGTATTTCCCATAGAGAATTGCAAATGTACAGTGTGTGATATGTTGATTTAGGTAAATGTTTACTTGTTAGTAGAATAACAAAAACTTTGTAGCATTATTATGTATGAATAACAAAATTTATAATAGTGCATTTGCTTATTTTTGTAAACTGTAGTTTGTCATTGAAGATGAAGTGATGTTTGATCAAGTGGATTTGTTTGATCAAGTGGATTGCTCCAATGCGGTGCCACTTAACAGCCACCACACAGTGATGGTCAGGAATGAATCAGGAGGTGTTGAGTCTGGTAGCAAGGCCTTAGTGCCTTTTGGTGAAGACACGTCACCCAGCACAATATGTGGCAATAATGATGTCATACGTCCTCCTTATGTTGGGATGGTATTTGGGTCTTGGAAGGACATCGATTATTATTATACGAGTTATGGTAAGCAAGAAGGTTTTGGGGTTGTGAAAGCGTCTGGTAATCACAAAAAAAAAGGGAGTGGAGGAATTATTCATGGAAATGTGAGTGTAATGGGAAGATAGTTCATAAGAGGCGGGAAAATGGTAAAAGAGTTAATGTTTACAGTCCTGAATTAATGAAGAGAACTTTAAAGACGAAGAAGTGCGGTTGTGCGGCAATGATATACGGGGTTAGAAATTCTGATGCTGGGTGGATTTTGAAGAAAGTAGTTGTGGAGCACACAAACCATACGCCATCACCGAGTAAGTCAAGGTACATCCACATGTACCGTAAAGAGGTAATTGATGGTAATGTGAAGAGAAAGCTATTTGATGAGACAGCGACAGGGGTTAAAGTACTGCAAATCCACAATAGTCTGGCAATAGAACATAAATGGTGGGTTGGAGAACCTTGCTATTACAAAGCGCGATCTGCACAACATAATTTCGAAGGAGAAGAAGTTGAAACTGAAAGATGGAGATGCAAATGCAATGTTGGAATTTTTTAACAAAATGAGCGAAGACAATCAAATTTTTTTTCACATGCATAGGGTTGATGAAAATAATGTTTTGAAAGACGTAATGTGGGTGGACGCGCATAGTAGGGCGGCATGGGAAGACTTTGGTGATGTCGTGTGCTTCGACGCCACATATCTTACGAATGAGTATGAACTTCCCATTGCTAATTTCGTTGGGGTTAACCATCATGGGCAAAGCATCTTGCTAGGATGTGCGTTATTGTCTCACGAGGACATGGAGACATATCAGTGGTTATTCCGAAGGTGGTTGAGATGTATGGGTAAAGCACCAAATGGTATTCTAACTGGCCAAGCTGCAGCCATGCGTAAAGCTCTAGCAATTGAGATGCCTGAAACGCGCCATAGATGGTGTTTGTGGCACATTGTGTATAAGTTTGCAAAAAAATGAGGGGCATACGAGAAGTACGTGGACTTCAAGGACAAGTTGATTAATGCCATATATGACAGCCTAACGGAAGGCGAGTTTGAGGAGAGCTGGGAAGATGTTATCAGAGAGTTTGGGCTTGAGGATGATGAATGGCTTACAGGTAAGAAAATTCTGTTTTAGCATATTTAATTCTGGTACCAAAGCAACTGATTCTATATAGTACTGGTGTACCAAAGTATTATGAATTTGATGAATTCAGTATTATTTATACTAATGCCATTATACTTGATTATCCTTATTTATTTCATTATCCATGTTATATTTATAGGTTTGTACGCGGAGAGACAAATGTGGGTTCCTGCATATGTGAAGCGTATATTTTGGGCAGGAATGAAGACTACGCAGCGGGTAGAAAGCATTAACAGCTTTTTTGATGGGTACTTAGACAAGCATACCCGTCTATTCGAGTTTGGTCCTGGCTATATGAAGGCTATGGCTTCAAGAGCAAATGATGAAAAGCAAGCTGACGCGACTTGTAGTCGATTTGTTTGACAACGTGCGACCTGTTTATACGCTGAGCGTGTTTTTCAGAAAGCATACCAAGATGAAAAATTCAAAGAGGTTCAAAAAGAGTGCACAAAATGCTTACACTTGACTGGTATAGAACGTCGGTTTGTATCAGAAAATGAAGTGGAGCATGTTGTTGAGGACCGTGTTTATTTGCACTGCAAAAAATCGAAGAAGGAATTTGTGACGGAACAATACAATAACTATAAGGTTTCAATAAATCTGGATTCCCATCATGCTTGTTGTGAATGCAAATTATTTGAATGTCATGGTATTTTATGTAGGCATATTATTAAGGTGTTTGAAATGCATCACATTAAGACTATTCCGGAGGTGTACATTCTAGATAAATGAAAAAAGAATGTTGCTAGGGCGTACACTAGAGTTAAAGTTGCGTATCATGATCCATCGAAGACGGATGAAGTGAAAAAAATTCACTTGCTCATGGGTGCTTTTAAAGCAGTATGTTTGAAAGCTTCTGGCTCTCGGGAGTGCGTAGATATTGTCATGGAATTAATACAGATGATGGAAATAAGGGTTGATGAGCAGTGCACTATTAGAAGCCAGTTACAGAAGAAGGCTTTATTGGCAACAACGATATCTGGGGTTGAAGGATCCCATGTGAATTATTCGGTAAATGAATCTCCTCCTTTAGTTTCGATGATGGAAGTGTCGGATCGGGTAAAGGAATCTCAGTCTTCAGTGGCAATGTCAGTCAATGTGGACGATCCGGTTGCATCGAAAAGAGCTCATCGTCCCCGGGATAAGCGGTTCTTGTCCTGTGTGGAGAATCCAAAAAAGAAAGCTTCTAAGAAGCAAGAAAATGAAGGGGGCACCGGGAAAAAAAAACTGTGGATAATACAAAGAATGGTGGTGGGACTAAGAAGAACGGAACTATGGCCACTGAAACGGGGAATCAGGTACTATTAATCTCACTCGTCTCGTATCATATCATAAATAAGTTGGTTTTATCAACCTTCTGCTTTAATGTTTTTTCGTAATGGTTTCAGGCTGAACCAGAGACGGTGGGTTCACTTCAGTATACGTCGTCAATCATAAAGGGGAAAGACACAGTTGGTACCTCATATAATGTTGAGGTGACCCGTGTGTGTAATGAGGTAATTCGTGTAATTCATTCCTTTCTGCGCATTTGGTGTGTCTCTTAATCCAACCCTATTAACTAACATGGGTCATGCGAAACCTCTTATTGTTTAGCAGATGCGTCCATATCACAACATCAACAGTTGGAAGAATACAAACTGCGATAGTTCTTACAATGACTTTGGCAGATACGAGAAGTCTGTAGGACAATATAGAACTTATGGAGCGCGAGGGTTCAATTGGTTATTTCACACGGATGTTGGGGGGTGCGGCCACGAAGGCCACGCAGTACATTGTAACCGATCATGGCCGCCCACCGAATGGTCACCCACCAAAACCTACACCATTAGTTTCTGTTAATAGTATACATGATGAGGACTTGCTAAGTTTGAGGTTGGGTTAGGCTGTATAAATGTATGAAACTGTATAAATGTATGAATAGAATCGATTAATTTTTTATTTGTGTTTGAATACAATCGATTAATTCTTTATTGGTGTTATAATAGTAATGATGTTAGATGTTAGCGTTGATGCATGTTGATGCACATTAGCAAAGTTAAGTACCCAAAAGAAAATGTCGAATAAATTAGTTTGTATTTTCATCAACTGACATTTGGTACAAAGTTAAATTGACTTTGGTACCAGAGTTAAACTACATTGGTACCCCATTGAATTATGTACCAATTTGAAATTGGACAGTGGTAGGTACCCACGTACTTAGGTACCAATGGACTTGGGTAATAATTTGAAATCGGACATTGGTACCCTATGGACTTGGATACTAATTTGAAATCGGACATTGGTACCCTAATTTGAAATCGGAGGAAATTGGTACCCCAAGGACTTGGGTACTAATTTGAAATCGTACTTTGGTACCCCATGAACTTGGGTAGTAATTTGAAATCAGGCATTGGTACCCCAAGGAGTTGGGTAGTAATATGAAATCGAACATTGGTACCCCTATGGACTTGGGTACCAATTTAAAATTGGACCCATGGTCTTGGATAGTAATTTAAAATCGAACATTGGTACCCTAATTTGAAATCGGACGACATTGGTACCCCAAGGACTTAGGTACTAATTTGAAATCGGACATTGGTACCCCAAGGACTTGGGTACTAATTTGAAATTGGACATTGGTACCCCATGGACTTGGGTACTAATTTGAAATCGGACACTAGTACCCCTGTGGACTTGGGTACTAATTTGGAATTGGCCATTGGTACCCCTATGGACTTGGGTACTCCATGGACTTGACATTGGTACCCCCAAGTATTTGACATTGGTACCCCAAGAACTTAGGTACCAATTTCAAATTTGACTTTGGATCTTAGAGGTAACAAATACTGTAATTCTACATTTTCAAACTTAAGCGTTAAGATTGATATCAATATATGATAAACAGATAACCCAATTACGAAAATGAATAACGAAATACTAAACTTAACATAGATAGAGTAACTAATTACTAACAATTTATCCTAAAACATAAGAAATGCAAACAAACTTTGAAGAACAACACTACGATACAATTACTAACTAAGGAGCATGGAGTATGTGCATATAGTACTGCACCTTACACAACAGGCATGTAACCTCCTTAGATTGATATGTATCAAAGAAGTTCCAGTGTTGCATCTCCGTTCTCGGAGTTTGGTGACAGATGTTCTCGCTCAATGCTCGACGTCCTCTGTTGACATCGTGCATAGCGACATGGAGACCGTTCCTATTTAGGAAGGTTTTGAGCTTTCTAGCGTATATGGATAGCAACTCTTGCTTGGCAAATCCAACGAGGGTGAATAACCCCTCTATGCGGTCTTCATGGTAAAATAAGACCCCACACACGAACTCTGCATAATCCGTGCCTATATTGCAAAGTGCATCCTGCGCGTCGAAAAGGTCACGGTCATGCATATACTTTTTAATTGCATCTCCAATCGCATCTTCAATGAGCGAAGCAGGCGACTTTGGTGGCGACGGCGGTGGTGGTGTTGGTGGGGTTGATGACCTTGAGGATGATGATGAGGATGAGGATGATGATGAGGATGATGGTGTCCTTGGCCTTTTGAGGGAGGATGAAAATGGGCGTGAACTTGATGAAGCCATTGAAACTGAAATTGAAATTTTTTGGAAGGAAATGAGAATTTTTTTTTAAAGGAAACGAGAAAATATTTGGAGTGAACTGATATGTGCGTCGGTTAGTTTCTGTTTTTATAGGCGTTTCATTGTTCAACTGCTCTCTGACTTTGGTACCCACATACATTGGTACCTGTGTCACCTGACTTTGGTACCTATAACCTTGGTTAATCACCAGTTAATAAAAAGAAATAATTACGTAACCAATTAATAAAAAGTAATAATTACGTTTACATTTTCAAGTAAGCGTCTAATCAGTGTTGTCATGTCAAATCAAGGCCTGCCACACACTAGTACCAAGAACTGCACACACTGGTACCAAGAACTGCACACACTGGTACCAATGACTGAAGACTTTGTTATCCAATTTATTTGGTACCAATATGAATGTTCTCAATTACTTTGGTATCAAATTTCTTTGGTACCAATATCAACGTTCTCAATTTCTTTTACACCGAATCGTTTCATATTTGGCTTCGGTATTGACGACTTTAATAATCAGCAATTAATAAAAAGTAATAACTGGTGCCAATATCAATGTTCTCAATTACTAAAAATTAATAATTCCCCTTAAAACAAAATAAAAAATAAAAAGTAATAACTGGTACCAATCAATGCATACACTGACACCAATGTATCCAATGACGATTGGGCACCCAAATCAGTTTGGTACCAAGTTAAAATGATTTTGGTATCTATTTCACATTGGTACCAATGTGATTAGAACTCTGGTGCCAATGTCAAATCACTTTGGCAATACTATCAATTGAACTTGGTACACACTGACTTTGGTACCTATGGACTTCGGTACCTTATGACTACGGTACCTAATGACTATGGTACCTAATGACTTTGGTATGAATTGCCAAGGTATATTTGGTACTCAGATTACATAGGTACCAATGTCTCAAATTACATAGGTACAAATTACATAGGTACCAATATCATTTGACTTTGGTATCTATTGACTTTGGTACCGTATGACTTTGGTAAGTATACATGTTAAGTGTTTACTGTTTAGGGTTTAGGGTTTAGGGTTATATTTGAATACAAAAGGTACATTTGGTACTCAAATCATTTTGGTACCAATGTCCAACGACTTAGGTATCACTGCCAAGTGACTTTGGTTCTACTATTATATAACTTTGGTATCAACCTTGCCTACAAACAATTGTTTTGAAAGTGTGAAACTCAAAGGAGGAGGAACTAAACTTAAGGTTATGGCGATGTTATTTGTTAATGACATTTTATGGCATCTTTACACTATGTCCATTGCATAAGTCATACATATTCGTTGGGCATCTTTGGCATTTGCATAAGTCATTTATGTTCATTGGTCATCTTTAATATGTTCAATGGCTAAATTTAAGTATTATATATGAAATTGTCCAATATTATGTAATAGGTAGATGGAAGTATGATAAAACACCATTACAATATTCGTAAGACCAGCAAATAGTTCTACTCTTCGTGCTCTTCGTTCATTTGTTCTTCCTAGACCTAGCAACAGTGTGCATTGATTTTTTAGTGGGGTTAAGGGCTTAGGTAAATGTTAACGAACATGGTCGTTTACATTTCTTGTGGCCAAAGTAATTAAATTACTTAGGGCGTGTTCGTCAATGATAGATGCGGTGGTAGCTTTTAGTTGTAAGAGTGGGTGTTAGTTGTTAGGGTTTAGGCCTGAGGGTTTAGTTGTTTGGTAACTTTTAGTGGTTTGTGTCTAGCCGTCAAATATCTAGTCCAAAACCGAAGTAAAAATTTTAGCAAACACTTTATCTCAAAAGCTTACGCCCAACACACCCTTTGATAATTTATAAATTTGATGCATGTGCTTCATTTCGGATTTGAGGTTGTGTCACTTATACACCTTTTGTACTTATAAACATTTTGGTACCAATATGATCTGACTTTAGTACCACCAGTTTCAAACGAGTTTGGTTTTAATGGTGCCTGACTTTGGTACTTATACATTGGTACCAATGATGGTGACTGACTTTGGCACTTAAACACCTTATGTACCAATTTCATACGACTTTGGTAGTTATGGTGCCCTAACTTTGGTACCCTGAGAAATTGGCATTGTTGGTAAGTTTTTTAATCCATTCAATTTTAATCGGTTTTGAATTAATCCATTTTTAATCGGTTTTGAATACAGGAAAAAGGTAGTTAAATAAGAAAACACACATTACATATATGTTAAACAAACACACATTACCTTCTTAAAATTTATACATATGAAAACACACATTACATATATGTTAAACAAAGACACAACCTACCAGAAACATCCTACAGAAACAAAGACACATTCCAACAGAAACAAAGACACATTTACAGGAAAACAAAAGTACCGGCAGTCCAAAAAAAAACAGTTCACATCCTAGTATTCTGCATGCAGGCGACGTTTTGGTGGACCATGGACACTTAACTCAGTGGGTTGGGCCTCCTCCCCATCCTCCTCTTTTCCGCCTTCTTTGTAACACTTCATCAGCTGTAGAGCGTCGGCAACTGGGCGCCAGTCTCGAGGAACAGAAGGGTGTGCATGAGCATACGCTTCCTTTAAGGCAGTTACACCCTCGAAAAACTGGCTATCCATATCAGCCTCAGTGTAATATTTCCCCTTTTTTCTTTTAGTTGCTCTGCAAGATTATATCTCTGAGCCTTAACAAATCTTAACTCAGCCTCGTAATTTTCCTGTGTATGAGTTTTCCCTTTTCTGTGATTTACTTGCTCAGCCAAATTGTCTCTCTGAGTCTTGATAAATTTTAACTCCGCCTCGGTATTTTCCAACTGTTTTTGGAGTGACATTTCTCGTTCTTCGGTAACTTCTGCAGAAGTGAGAGCTTCTAGTTTGTGCATGACAGCATCATCTCTCTTTTTTGTCACTTCTCGTAATGCTGCATGTGTAGATTCAAGAAGATTTTGTAGAAGGGAAATTCGTTCATCAGCGTCCATGTTCTGTTGTGGTTCCATTGTTAAACAGGGAATGAAGTTTTGGGAGGAAAATGAAAATAAAAGTGAATATTGGAAGATGAACGGTTGCGGAGGAAAATAATGCAGAATAAAACAAATGAAGGAAGTTACAATGAAAAGAAATGAGGTATATCTATGTATATATAGAGGAGTGGATTATAGCATTTAGTTGACAAGTTAAACACCATACTTTATTTAATTTGCAGAAATAACCGCCAACTTCCACATGAAATAACTTTATTTAAAAGTCCGATTTTAAATTTTTTTTCGGTTTAATTAATCACTATTTAATAACTTATTATTTAATAATCAGCAATTAATAAAAAGTAATAATTACGTTAATTGTTGCAAGTAAGCGTCTAATCAATGTTGTCATGTCAAATCTCGGGTATCAAGGGCTCCATACACTGGTACCAAGGGCTCGAGACTTTGGTACTGATATCAACGTTATTTTCAATAACTTTGGTACCCAATTTTTTTACACTGAATCGTTTCATCAAAGGTACCAATGTTGTATTCCGGAAGTAATTACAAGTACATAATTTAAAACTAGACTTAAAGTCCCCCCGAAAGACATAGGTACCAAAGTTAATATGGACATTGGTACCCCCAATGACTTAGGTACCAAGTCAAAATGCAAATTGGTACCAAAGTCAAATTGGACATTGGTAGTCAAAATTGACATTGGTACCCCCAAGGACTTAGGTACGAGAGTGAAATTGGACATTGGTACCCCAAGGACTTAGGTAACAACGTAAAAAATGGACATTGGTACCCCCAAGGACTTAGGTACCAGAGTCAAAATGGACATTGGTACCCACAAGGACTTAGGTACCAGAGTCAAAAAGGACATTGGTACCCCCAAGGACTTAGGTACCAGAGTCAAAAAGGACATTAGTAGCCACAAGGACTTAGGTACCAGAGTCAAAATGGACATTGGTACCCACAAGGACTATGTACCACAGTCAAAAAGGACATTGGTACCCACAACGACTTACGTACCAGAGTCAAAATGGACATTGGTACCCACGAGGACTTAGGTACCAGAGTCAAAAAGGACATTGGTACCCACAACGACTTACGTACCAGAGTCAAAATGGACATTGGTACCCACAAGGACTTAGGTACCACAGTAAAAAAGGACATTAGTACCCACAAGGACTTAGGTACCAGAGTCAAAATGGACATTGGTAGCCACAAGGACTTTGGTACCAGAGTCAAAATAGACTTTGGTACCAGAGTAAAAATGGACATTGGTACCCCCAATGACATATGTATGTACACATACTTGACTTAGGTACCAATGGCCAATTAGACTTTGGCATCCCAATGACCTTGGCACCCCAATTTGAACTGCATTTGATACCAATATCCTCCGACCATGGTACCAATCTTGCTTTATCGTCAAGAATTTGTAAACTATGTTGTGTCTTGCCTAAAAGGACCAAACATTTGATACATAGTACATGACACTAAAATAATTGTAAGTATTTGCAAAAGTTAGACAATATACTTTATGTTGTTGGAGATGCCATTATAGGTCCATGTTAACGTACATTAGGTGACCCACCGGAATAGAATGAGTTTGATCCAATAGAGAGAGATCCATGTTAAAGTACATTAGGTCACCCACCGAACATAGAGAAAATGAAATACTTCTAAATGAATTTCATCATACATAGATCCAATATATAATGAGTTTGATCCAATAGAGAGAGTTCCATGTTAAAGTACATTAGGTCACCCACCATAATAGAATGAGTTATACTAATATAGGAGTCCGGAACATAGTTTACAAAATGAAAACTACTTACAAAGGATGTTGATCAATAGAGTTCTACTAGAGATTGAGTTTCATCCAATACTTCCAAATGATCACTTCGTAATAAGTTGATATAATAGAGTTGTAGTAGATACTGAGTACTAGATATAATAGAGTTTGTTTAAAAGGAGGTGTGACCAATAAAAATGACGTCACCGCTACAAAAGAGGTCACCGATGCAAAATGATTACTATGTAGTCCCCACTTCTTAAACGGCTAGGCGTCGTCTTGCTTCCGGTTGGCGTAGTGGCTGCATAATTAAATTGACGGTTAACAAATTATTTGACAATTTGTGCAAACATTCTTATTAATTTGGTACCCAATGTTATTGGTACCCAACACACATGAAATTGGTACCCAACTTCATTTTGTTTCGTGCAAACACATAATGGCTTTGGTACCCACAGTTAAAGTTTGTTACCAAAAGTTATTTACTTTGTACCCAAATTGATTTACTTTGGTACAAAAACTAAACTGCGTTGTACCAAAATTATATAACCATGGTACCAAAATTAATTTAGTTTCGTACCCAAATTAATTTAGTTTGGTACCAAACTAAACTCCCATGATAATCAAATTAATTTAGTTTGGTACTCAAATTAATTTAGCTTGGTACCCAAACTAAACTCTCATGATAATCAAATTAATTTACTTTGGTACCCAAATTAGCTAACTATGGTACATAAATTAGGTGAGCATGGTACCCAAATTAATTTAGTTTGGTACCCAAATTGATTTACATAATAAGTTTACTTTCCAAAAATTGAACTGCATTTGTACCAAAATAAGTTATCATACCATAACTAAATGAGATGGTACCAAACTAAACTCCCATGATAATCAAATTAATTTAGATTGGTACGAAATTAGCTAACCATGGTACCCAAATTATTTTAGTTTGGTACCCAAATTTATTGACTTTGGTACCAAAACTGAACTGCGTTGGTACTCAGAGTAATTTAGCGAACCTTGAAGATGGCGTTGAAAAGTTGGTCCTCAATAAGCAACTCCTCTTCTATCTGACGGGGTGACACCTCATGCACGGCCCATAACAAGACGACGCCTCCGTAACAACCATCATCCCCGAACAGATCCGCTGAGTACACGCCTGGAAGGTCCTTGGTGACCAAACCCAAATTTTCAGTTGACAATCTTGCCTCTGTAATGACAACGATACTAGGATGGAGAGCATCGAAGATCATTTCGAAACTTATCTTAAATGAAGGACGTGTTAATCCTCTTGCATTCCAAAGCACTATCTTTGTACCCACCGGAATAAATCTCTTCCCAGGAGGATATAAAATTAGGTCCTTGCATATGTCTACTATATGATATCGAGTTCTTCTCTTGCCAATATGTTGTAATTTAACCCCCACGCAGAGGGTGTGCGCAACTTCATGGACCTCAGCGACATGGAGGCCGTCCGTGTAGGACGCCATAAAAATATTTGAAGGTATATAAGAGATGGTGTACCTTATTTCGTTCCAGGGGTCCAGCACAGAAACGGGGTCGAGTACACTTTGTAACTCATCCGGTATTACTTTCCACGCATTTTCCTCCCGTAGCTTATGCACGCATCATTCAACAAACGCGCGCGCTCCATGAACATCGTTTAGGTCGTTCAGTTGTGGGAGGTGGGCTGGTACTACATTTCCCATGGTTGTCACCATCAAAGCTCTGTGGATGCCCAGCTCATTAGCTTTATCTGAGATGAGGGCGTCGGAAATGGCGACAACTGAAATTGGTTGAATATCGGCGATGCATTTTGTGTTCTCTACAAACGTTGTGAAATTCAAGTCTGAATCAGTGGGTTGAAATATATTTACAGGCTTGCAGTAAATTATTCCTTTTGGGTGGTGTATGAGTGGGTGGTGGCTGTTCATGGTTTAATTCGTTGGGTTGTTTGGTCGCCGGTTAGGTGTGTATAAGTACTTGACGTAACTGTTATTAAATTTGAAGTGACCGTGTGTTGAATGCTCATATTTAGTGCTTTAACTTACCTCAAATTTCCCATTATGGTACCTAAGTGGGTTATACAATTTGGTATCAGTAGTTTATAGCTTTGGTACCATACGTAACCTAATTTGGTATTAGAAGTGTGGTCAATTATTATTTACCACTTCGGTACCAAGTGCATTTGGTACCACATGATTTAGCAGGTGAGTTAGGGATCCAGTTACTTTGGTATCAAATGATGGCAGTGTTGCCAACTGATTTTGGTACACTTGGGTAGCAAGTCACTTTGGTACCACTTGTCGATTTAGTACAATTATAATTTGGTACCAATGACTTTTGGAACAAGTGATTTGGGACCACGTGATACAAAGTGCCACTTTGGGCACTTTGGTACATTTTTGGTACCAGTTGATATAAAGTTCGTAACGATCGATCCACACAAAACAATAATAATTAGCGTTAAATAAATAGGGTACAATACTATCGAAATAGGGTACAATAATAACGTAAACCAGTACACACCCACACCATAAAATAAATAAAGTTACACGACATCCGATTAGTAGCAAACTCCGATTAGTAGCTAACATTTGCGCGGGTAGTAAGCATAAACAAGACCCCCATTGCGAATACCAGATTCACCGATCGTTATGTCGCGTTTGAGGAGTTCCTCCTCATACCACAACTCTATTTCTGATTCCTCGATACCTTCATTAATAGACCAATAATCGTATACTTCCTGCAACTTCATATTTATCGGAAGATCGAAGGTTTCTGTTTCGGGATATGAAGTACATTCAACTATCCTGAAATTACGTTTAATGGTGTTAGGCGCACCTAGTAACGTATTTGTATCCTGCCAACATGTGAAGATAAACATGTGAAGATAAACATATGTAAAAAAATCGGTGTAAACGTATTATGTAAGAAATGCGGACTCACATGATATATTGGTGTAACAACTGCATGATCCTCCATTTGTAGTTCGCGGGGTGTTGACCTTGGGTATATGACCACTCTTTTGTAAAAGAAAATTATTCTATAACCATGCATGTTCCTATGACTTACATAGTTGCTAAAAGTATCTTGTAAAGTATCGTCCTTCCCGACGATATAAGGAATTGCTTCATTTGGTGCGCCGGTTGGAGAAATTGTTTGCGTGATTTGCTTCGCCATCAAACGTTGGTATTTGCGAAGTGATTTGAGTTAGATTGTGGTTCATGGAGTTGTAGAGTGATGGCTATATAAATATACATCTATGATTTAACAACTCAAGTATGTGATACAATTATACGATTTAACAACTCATGCATGCTTGCATACAAATGTCTTTTCGTGCAGGGTACCAAACTGATAAAAGTGTTGTTACTTGTAACTTTTGACATGTTATGTGCAACAGCATCATCACGTGTTTTATTTTCGTACCTATTTTTTTACTAGTAGTAAATTGGATTGGTAACTAACAATACTCGTCAATTATTGGGTTGGTACCAAAGTACACATTGGTACCAAAATAGAGTACTTATA
Source organism: Beta corolliflora (assembly GCA_947648045.1). Taxonomy (NCBI): domain Eukaryota; kingdom Viridiplantae; phylum Streptophyta; class Magnoliopsida; order Caryophyllales; family Amaranthaceae; genus Beta; species Beta corolliflora. The sequence goes on along the minus strand of CANSZD010002918.1, from coordinate 12,074,784 downwards.
CATTGGTACCAAAATAGATTACTTACACATTGGTACCAAAGTACTCTATTTTGCCACCATTTTCACTTAGCTTAGGTACCAAAAAGTACTATATGACTTGTGAACCCAATTATTGGTGAACTCCAATGTATGTATGTACTGAAATAAAAAACCATTTCCAATTATACATTATGACACACAAAGTTTCCACGCTTAGCAAATCCATTGTCACCGTACTCGGTGGAGGAATTCAGGTAGGGGTCATAACCGAAATATTTGGAGAGAGCGGCATCGGAAAAACTCAGCTATGTATGCAAGTTGCACTTTCTTGTCAAATGCCCCCGTCTTGGGGGGGGCTATACGGTTCCGCGGTGTACATACAAGGAGGCACTCCATTCCCAATACGGAGGATGCATATGTTGGCGTCTAATTATAACGTTGCGGGAACAGGAGAGGGACCTTTGGATCTCATACAAGTTAGGAGAGTCGACACCGGTGGCGATCTAGGTGTAGTTTTGCGTAATATTGAATTTGCGGTCCGTTTTTCACTGTAAATTGACCGACACGTACGCGTCGTTGTTATTGACTCTATTGCGGCCCTTTTCAGACACAGGCATGATAACACAGCTCCTGGATATGCTAAAAGAACTAGGGAATTAACAAGCATTGCTCTTAAGCTCTTCTCTCTGGCAAGATACTATAACATAGATGTAGTACTTGTTAACGAGGTAACTGACATCGTCGATCAGAACAATCGAATGTGCAGTGGCACATTTACTTCTGGACGACAGGTTAAGGCAAGCCTAGGTGAGGCTTGGGCAGGTCTAGTGCAAGAAAGGTTATTCCTATGGAGATCAATGCCAGCAAATGAACCAGCTACGCGGTATCTTACAGTAATAAAAAGTGGTTCACCTATTGTAGGTCATACATGTAGTTTTCAAATTACGAGCAAGGGCATAGTATAAACCAGACCATTTGAAAGTACTTCATTACAACATATGATCATGTAATATGGTCATTAATTATCCAAAAGCTAATCAAAGTTTATATGCTATTACATATGTTTGGTCGTTCCATGCTTCTTCATCCTGTTTCGCCTTCATTCGATAAAATGCAAACTCCTCTGTCGAAGATGTTTATATCGGCTGCAAAGTAAAAGAGTTATAATGCATAAGAAATCTATAAGCACTTGCACCAATATTACCAGGCATTAGCACCCATGTTATCAGTCTTTAGTACCAATGTTAGAAGGCATTGATACCCATGTAACCAATGTCCACTGACTTTGGTACCAATGTAACCACTGTAAACTGATTGACAATGTTCTAAGTGTTTTGTACCAATGTCAGATGAGATTGGTACCCATTGACAAATTCGGTGCGACAAAGCAATCATGTTTTGAATTCCACCGATCCTTGACTCTGTTATAACTAGTATTACAGGCTCCAAAACATTATGCAGCATACGAAAATTACCTTCGAAAGATGGTCGTGTTATTCCACCCGTATTCCAAAATACAACTTTGGACCCTAGGGCAACCACATTGTCATTGGGACGATATTTGTCGTAGTATTAATTGACATGTATCTTGTGGTAACACCTCCAACGGAAAAAGCTATTAAGTTGGGTGACCCCAAAGCAAATACCATGGGCGACAGCATTAACCTCCATGACGTGAAGCCCGTCTGTGTAGGACGCCATGAAAATATTCGCGTCCTCATAAGGCATTGTGTATGTTGGCCCTAGGCGCAGGTCAACAACGGGCCGAAGATCTAGTACGTGCAATAGATGGCTAGGTACGACCATTGCAGAAGAGGTCTCTCTCAATTTTCCCATTGCCCACAAGATGTATTGAACATCACCGTGCACACCTTCCAAATCCTCAAGCTGAGGTAAATGAGGAGCCATCATTAGGCCATCGGCGTTGACCATAAAGCCATTGTAAAGTTGCATAGTTGTCGCCTTGTTGTCTTTTATGATGTGGTACATCAATTGTGGGGTAATCTGTTGGTAATGACCTCCTTCGGTGACGGGAGGAAGGAAGTACTTCGTGGCGTTGATATCAATTTCAGGTGCCTGCAATTGGTCAAGGGGTTTACAGTATATAATTGAACGGGGATGATGAGTTGAGTTAGTCATCGTTGATGGTGGGGTTGTAGTTGTAAATGTTGGAGTTAAGTTGAACTATTAAGGGTGAGAAGTTAAGGTGAGTTTAAGTAAAATGGAGATAAGTGGGAAGATGTTGAAGTGTTAAGGGAGTAAATGAGTGAAGTGACTGAAGTAAATGGAGTGCACTTATCTTGTAACTGTTGAGTAGGAGAATAATGGATACCAAAGCATCAGCAAAAAAAGGTGGACCAAAATAGTGACCTAAGACACCAATGTATTTGTGTCTCCATACCATAGTAGTTGGGCTAGGTAGGTATGCAGCAAATAACCTATTAAATGCGTTACATTTAGGAGTTTGTAGTTTGTGTATTGGTACCTAGTACCTGCGCTTTTAAAGGAAGATTTGGGTACCACATTTCTAAAGGCTTTGGTACCAAAATAGTGACCTAAGAAGTTATGTCTCCAATCTCCATACCATAATACCAACTAAGTCGGTAGCAGTAAATTATTACAAATATTGAAGGCTTTAATGTCAAATGACGGTACCAATGTAACTAATGTCAAATGACTTTGGTACCTAAGTGTTTGGTACCAATGTCAGATGAGATTGGTACCCATTGACAACTTCGGTGCCAATGCCAATGTTTTGGTATAGTTGTACTAAACTCCTTGGGTACGAGATTGGTACCCACATCATACTTTGGTACCTATTTAAATTGATTTCACTACTTTGGTACCCCAGTTAAATTAGTAAGAACATGACTTTGGTACCAATGTACTAATGTCGTACCACATTTGTAAAGTCTTTGGTAACTTTTGAGTAGGAGAAGAATGGATACCAAAGCACCAGCTAAAAAGGTGTACCAAAATAGTGACCTAAGACACCAATGTAGTTATGTCTCTATACCATATTATTGGGGTAGGTAGTAGGTATGCAGCAAATTACAATTACTTATTAAATGCCTTACATTTAGGAGTTTGTACTTTGTGTTTTGTTACCAAGTACCTGAGATTGGTACCCACATCATTAAATGCCATGGTATGGTGAGTACCACATTTGTAAGGCTTTAGTACCAAATGTATTCGGCTTTGGTACTGGTACCACACATATGCTCTTTATTACGTGACATAGAGATATTTGCTATTAAATGTAACCTACCTTTGCTCAACGTAATGACATTTAATCCATTTACTTACCCATTTGCTTTTTCCCTTAAATGTATTTACTTTAACACTTAAAACGCCATTTACATACATCTCCTCAAAAATCCGTTGCGTTTATTCATCAAAACTCCATTTTTTGCAAAAAAGTAAAAATGTCAGTAGCGACACAAGAAAGCGGAGTGTAGAAGGCGGTATATGCAAAAGGAGTTGTGTCCTTCAGGATCAAGAGAACATCATATGACCTTGGCATCAAGTTCACAATGGATGTTAACGAACCTCTAGAGGTGGTGCTGCAGAACTTCGCCCGTATGCACCAACTACCTTATTCTAGGGTTGTATACACACTCGATGGGGTCGAACTGTTCCCAAGCGACACAACAGCTGGAATGAACATGAGGAATAACGATAAAATAATGGCACGAGTTGAGGTAACTGTTGTTTTTTTAATAACGCTTGTTTGCTTGTTTATCAATAACTGAGTAACTTTATTACCAATACAGACGAGCCACATACCACCCGATATTGAAAATTGTACACGGACCTTCAAGATCCAAAATCTTCGTACCGTACCAACCTTCCACAGGCACCGCCTTTTCAAAACAGCCAAAGTCCGGGAGATTGCAAAATCCTGGACCGACTACATGGGAGGCAAACCAATTGAGCTCACGTTAATTCACAAAACAAAAGAGTTGGATCATCGTAAGACGCTAGAAGAAGCCGTAATTGAAGACGGAGACACGGTTTTCGCAATCTATAGAAATGGAAATAGATTCATTGCGTAATCAACTACAAACTACGGTGACACGTACAACTTTTTGGGAGATACGGAAACTCGGAAGAAATTAAACAAGATTGGTATAATGGGAACATCACTTTTTGTGTTTGTCATACTATCTCGATATGGAAGAAGAACGGGATTTTTGCAAAGTACTACCAATGGTACTTGAAGAAGGTGTAATTATAGTTTGAAAATGTAGTTATGTGTACTGATATGTGGGCTGAGATGAAGACAATGGTACTTGAAGAAGGTGTACTTAACTCGACTTTAAAGTCTATGCAATCTGTGTTTTTTGATATCTCTATATGGATATGGTACAAAAAAGTTTATGCAATCTGTGTTTTTTTAATATGAAACTTTGAAGTTTATGCAATATGTGTTATTTGAATATGGTACTTTGAACTTTATGCAAATCTGTGTTTTCATTACCATGCCGCACAGATTCTGGTACCTAAGTCCACTTTGACATGAGGTATCAATGTACCTTAGCCCAATTTGACACACTGGTACCTGAATCCCCTTGGAATTAGGTACCAGATTCCAATTTGACACATTAGTACCTAATTCCTTGGGGGTACCAAAGTCCAATTTGACATTGGCACCAATGTGAAGTCCAATTTTGCAATGTCACATTTTGACACATTGGTATCAGTCTATCAGAGACCATTTTGGCACATTGGTACCTAATTCCTTGGGGGTACCAAAGTCCATTTTGCCACATTGTTACCTTTATTCATTGGGGTACCAAAGTCTAATTCGACACGTTGCTACCTAAATCCTTGGTGGTACCAAAGTCCAATTTGACATTGGCACCAATGTGAAGTCCAATTTTAAATGTCCAATTTGACAAATTGGTATCAGAGACCATTTTGACAAATTGGTACCTAATTCCTTGGGGGTACCAAAGTCAAATTTGACATTGGCACCAATGTCAAGTCCAATTTGCAATGTCCAATTTTGACACATTGGTATTAGTCTATCAGAGACCATTTTGACATATTGGTACCTAATTCATTGGGGGTACCCAAGTCAAATTTGACATTGGCACCAATGTGAAGTCCAATTTACAATGTCACATTTTGACACATTGGTATCAGTCCATCAGAGACCATTTTGACACATTGGTACCTAATTTCTTTGGGGGTACCAAAGTCCATTTTGCCACATTGTTACCTTTATTCATTGGGGCACCAAAGTCTATTTCGACACATTGGTACCGAATTCCTTGGGGGTACCAAAGTCCAATTTGACATTGGCACCAATGTGAAGTCCAATTTGAAATGTCCAATTTGACACATTGGTATCATAGACCATTTTGACAAATTGGTACCTTATTCCTTGGGGGTATCAAAGTCAAATTTGACATTGCCACCAATGTGAAGTCCAATTTGCAATGTCCAATTTTGACACATTGGTATCAGTCTATCAGAGACCATGTTGACACATTGGTACCAAAGCACAATTTGACATTTGCACCAATGTGACATGTCCAATTTAACACATTGGTATCAGAGACCATTTTGATACATTGGCACCTTATACCAAAGTCCATATCGATATTGGCACCAATGTCAAGTCAAATTTTGACACATTGGTACCTAATTCCTTGGGGGTACCAAAGCCCATTTCGACACATTGGTACCAAAGTCCATCTTGACATTGGCACCAATGTCAAGTCCAATTTTGACATGTCCAATTGGACATTGCACCAATGTCCAATTTACACATTAGTATCAGAGTCCATTTTGACACATTGATACCAAAGTCCAATTTGACACTCAACATAATACAGAGTTCATTTTGACACATTGGTACCTAAATCCCTGGGGTACTAGATTCCAATTTCACACAGGCACCAGATTCCAGATTCCATTTACTACTAGAAGAAATACCATTGCTGAACATATCAACAATTGCTGAAACATATATTTCAGATTAACGATTAACCTATTTCAGGTGAACAATGTGAACAAGGTCAAATGCCACTGTAGTAGCCATTGTAACAAGTTTACTTAAACATATCAACACCAAATATAATTCTTGGAGGTAAACCAATCCCTAAACTAAAAAACTAAGCTAAATATACATGTTTATGCTGCATGATCACATCTAAACGACCTAAATCGCCATTGACTTCTTTATAATCTGACAAAACGTCTCCCACAAGTACAGACGTGCGGCAAGCCATAATAGAGGGCTACACAAAGTAATTGGGTGTATTAGTAAAGTATGTTAATAATTCACAATCAAGTAGTAAATCGACAATCTAGTTAGCAGCTTACCACATTAAGCTTTAGAACAAATCGGTCAACACATGATCTGATGCAGAACAGCATCAGAACCCTGCACGCCCTACTGAACATCCAAACACACAACGATATTAAATTATAATTAGTACTCGTACATTGTTAATGTCAACGAGATGCTGAATAAATAAACTAACTTGTCAGACTCCCCAGTTAGGGACACTTTCTTGGTTACCCAATCACGTATCTGTCCTTGCTTCCACGACTGGTCAACGGCGACAAGCAGTTCGTCAAACCCAACAACCTTCACATTGTTCATTTCATGACAGTCATTTAAAGGATAAATGGCAGAAAAAAAATTAAACAAGAGAGTCGACAAAATTAATAAACTATGTCATGGTCCAGAATTGTCTATGTACCAATTTCTGAATGCTACTGGCATGCTTTAATGCAGGGACCTTGTACATGTTGTCGAAGATCCATATATTCTGTTCGCGTAATGAGAACGCCATACACCACCAATGCTCATCCAAAAAGACAGGAACAAAAACTATAAAGAACACTCGTCAACAACTATACACACCCATTACCATTAAGGGTTTACCACAGTGTGTATATTGACTTTGATTGTGGACACTTCGACTGTGTCTTTATTCACTTTGGTACCATTTAATAATCAGATTGGTAACATTTCAAATTAAATTTGGTACCATTGACTATCCACTTAGGTACCATTGTGTGTGGATAGTGACCTTGGAACCAGAGTGTTTATTGGCAATGGCTATGTGGCTAGAGTTACTCACCGCACATATCACGTCAGCTGATAACCCTCTCAAGTGTTTGCTATATGCTGCAGCTAATTGACCAACATCATACCCGTTCAACGTTTTAACCTGCGTTTGTATATGATATTTTTAAGCAGCACATGCGAAATATGCCTATACACCACCAACATGAGTTTTTAATACATATGCTTACCGCAAACATCGGATCGAGCATTATACGCCGGCTCTTACCCTTGAACTGGACTTCCCAAATTCTGGTGTACAACACAGATGCCATATGGTGCTCCAACGCATGCATTCATTGCCGCAACACCATAGCATTCAGACTGCGTCACGAACATGCCATTGCATTTCAACACAGGCGGACCCTGACTGTAACGACACATATCATATGAGAAAGTTAAAGTATATGATCATAGTTAAAGTATATGATAAAGAAACACAAATATACCTGTTAAGCTCATTTCCTCTACGTATGAACGCAATAAGCTTCTTCTGGAACGACGAGGATCTAGATGATTGTTGTGCATACGCTACCAGATGCTGCAGGTCGCGCCGAGGTCGACTCATTTTTCTCTTCTTCCTGGCCTGTTCTCCAACATCACCCTCCTGGCCATCACCTTCCTCTTCCTCATCCTCCTGGCCATCACCTTCCTCTTCTTCCTCTTCATGGCCATAACCCTTCCCCTCATCAGGCCTCTCCCCAGCAGGCTGCTCATCAGGCCTCTCCCCAACAGCATCATGCTCATCAAGCCTCTCATCACCATCATTCTCATCAGGCCTCTCCCCAATAGCATCTTGCTCATCAGGCCTATCACTCGTCTCCTCCCCAACCTTATCATTATCCTCATCGTTATCTTTGTCATCATCATTATCGTCATCATGACCACCATCATCCTTATCTTTGTCATCCTCCTTCTTTTCTTTCTCATCCTCCTCATCATCATGTTCTTCATCATCCTCCTCATCCACTTCTCCATCCAAATCATCCTTCTAAGTAGAACCAACAACAGTCATATTCTCAACCTTCCCCTCGTCAGCCTTATTCCCCAAAACCTCCTCCTTGTCAACCTACATATCATCATTCTCAACCTGCTGGCCATCAACAGTCACATTCTCACCCTGCTGGTCACCCTGCTTCCCTAAAACCCCCTCCTCAACCTGCATATCATAATTCTCCCCACCATCAACCTGAGTAACAACATCATTCTTCCCATCATTCTCATTCATAGCAATGTCATCTTCAGTTTTTTCCCTGTCATCCCCGTCTTGCTTTCCAGCTTCCTTTCCATCACTCTCCCCATCCTTCTTCGTCTCATCTTTTTTCTCTCTTTATCATCATCTTCTTTTTGTTCTCCACCATCTTCTTTCTCTCCTCCATCATCATCTTCTTTCTTTCCTCCCGGCCCCCATCTTTTTTCTCTCCTCCATCATCATATTTTTCCTCTCCTCCATCAGAATCCTTTTTTTCTTTCCCATCTTTTTTCTCTCCACCATCGTCGATCATCTGATATGTGTCTGGACCAAAAGCAACAATACCAAAATCAATTGTTCCCATCAATGGTTCACTGCCGCCTACAGACCATTCAGCTATGAACCGTTCAGTTGATAAACCAATAATGTCATTACCAGCGCCTGTATCAATGTAACTGGTACCAACCTCTTTCTCATCCTCACTAGAAATTCCCATAACCATGTCCCTAAGGGGATCCGAAAATGGAACGACCACATTATGAAAGGGCCCCTTCTCGTTCGAACCAGACACAGTTTGTACGGGAAGCTCTTCTTGGTCAACTTGGTCGTCAACTTGGTCAATAGTAGGTAGGCCGGTTTCATTCATAGCAATGTCACCGGTAACTGTGCCACCTCTTCTCATATGCCTCATGCACGCCCTCTCCACAGCGTCCTCAACAATCCTCTCCAACATAGAACGCAGACTACTGACAACCTAGTTTATTAAAATATAAGATGTGAATAAGAGTATAAGATAATATTACCAAATATAAGAGCATAACTAAGTATAAGTAAAAATAATATAAGGGTTTCTTTATTACCACAGCAGCAACCTCTCGGGCATCAATGTCAACAACAAACGGCCTTTCTTCATCTTCAGCAGGCATCCCTGCTACATCTCCTCTTCCTGCTCCTGATGCTGCTCCTCTTCCTGCTCCTGCTGCTCCTCTTCCTGCTCCTCCAGCTGCTCCTGCTGCCCCTCTTCCTGCTCATCTCCCTGCTCCAGTGCCAACTCCAACTCCAACTCCTCTTTCAGCAACTTCCCCTCTTCCTCTTCCTCTTCCTCCATCTCCTGCAACATCTCCTCTTCCTCTAGCTCCTGCAACATCTCCTGCAACATATTCTGCAAGTCCATCTTCTCTTGCTCCTCCTTCGTCTCCTTCACCATCTAACTGAATCGCGCTTGAATATGTATCGCCACGTGGGTGCCGTACACCATATTTAACAATAACAGACGGCACGTAAAGGAACCAATGTCACCACTCTATCTCCATTTGTTTTAAACCACATTATTTATGAAATTAACTATAACAACTTAATTTATAGCATATTAAAGTTAATGTCACATTACAATGTTATTGCCATAGTCCTCATTAGGCTTTTTATCACTCTCACTGACTCTCCTAACCCGTTCTGAAGTCCACACCTTCACTCTAGGATATACACCCCATTGCAAAGGCGGTCGATTCAAACGGTCTAAATACAAGATCTGCATTCATAAACATACCTAGTCAGTACACTCATCAACACACAATCCTTCACAATTTAATAAGTGCATTAGCTTGTATACTAACTCACCACTAAAAACATTGTACACCCTCCACACCCATTAACATGGCCTTTCTTTTTAAACTTCGACATGAAGGTATGCACTTGACTCACTAAAAACTGCAGTGTCAGTGAACACCAATCGTATTCGGAGGCCGCATGCGCTGTCGTCAACACATGCAACATGCTTGAAGGAATGTGGGTACCACTCGTATTGGGGCAGAGAATCTGTCCCAAAACTACAATCAAGAATGCCACCCGAAAATTAATCCTATCATGTTGGGTACAGCCAACATTCAACCCTTCCACCACCGCCTTCGCTACACGGATTGATAAACCCATCACATCCTCATAAAAAAGGCACTACGACGCTCTGCCTCTTCATTCATGTTCAAATCATTTTCATCTAACAGTATTGGTAACTCGTTCCTGCCCATGGGAATCCCCATTACATCCCTAACCTGGGAAGCTTCCAATCGATGCTCCCGTTCATCCCCAGTAATGAGTAACATCCATTCGGTGTCTACTCTAGTCATCAACCAGTAGCACAACCTACGAGGGAGTTGTGTCATCCCCATCTCCAAAATACCTGAAAAACCCATTGCCCTAATCTCTTCAAAACCAGGTGCCTTTATTTTTGTTAACAGTTTGTGAAATGCATCCACCATGCACACCATATTAGGCGCCTTCTGTTGTTCAAAACCAATCAATTAATAAACATTAGTTAACGCCTTAACAGAGACAATGATCTATAAATCACGATAAATTTATAGACGATCACCTTCTTTTTTTGGTATTCAGTTAACCATGCTTTAATTACACCCCCCGATCCATCTGCTTGAACAGCCTCTTCCTGCACCTATTAAAACATTAAAATGTCACAATTGGTATGCATATTGTGTTGCACTACTACTAATCATTGATTAAACTTATCAATATACCTTCTCAATATTTACAGGGCCTGAAATTTCCCCACCCTTTGTTTCACAAGGACCTGAAGTTTTCCCATCCTCTTTTTAAAGTGGGCCTGCAGTTTGGCCAACCTCTTTTTCATTTTCACAAGGGCCTGAAGTTTGCCCACCCTCTTTACACTGTCCTGCTCTTAATGGAACAGTGTTGATCTCACTAACATCTTGATCTTTTACTCCTCCACCAATTTTTTCCGTACTGCTTCGAGTCTGTTCTTCTGCCGTTTCACCACTTTGCTTCCCCTTCCTCCCACTAACCTTAACGGCTTTAGCCGTGCCTTGTTGCCCTTCTTCCACACGCTTCCTCTTCACCATCCTGTGTATTAACTATCACCACATTACTCCCGCTCAAATTATACCGTGTATTTATATAAGCTTCCGGTCAATACAATATATCCCCCATATAATATATACTTCATCTAATCATGAAATGACCCATAATATTTTACACAAAAATCATGATGAGTGCATTTATATATATATATATATATATTTATATATTTTGAATGACATTCCATGATATTCTTATGAGACCCAAAAACAAAAAGTGCATTTAGAAAGATACTCCGTTTGCTTTTTTTTATTTGCTACATTGTTGCTGCACCATTTTTAATACGTTTTTTAATCCTTAATATCTCTTATTTCGTTTAAGTAAAAATTTAAAGAATTTCATATTATGAATCTACACATCGAGACGAACTTAACAAGATCACACATGACTATATTTTTACTTATAAAAAAATCAAAATAATTGGTCAGAGTTAGTGATTCATTCCCAAAACAACAATGTAGCGAATCAAAAAAAAAATAAGTGGAGGAGTACTCTTCAACAAATTTCCTCAATTTAACTAAATAAAATAGAACTCGATCTAAAGTAAAAAAAACTCCCTTGAAAGACAGGATTTTCTCTCTACTCTAGATAAAGAGCCCTAACCTCCACTAGTGGACAAAACGCAAGCGCTGCGGTCAAAACAGCCCTAAGGGCTGCGTTTTTGGCCAGCAGCCCTTCGGCAAAAATGAAGGGCTGCGGTTTTGGACCGCAGCCCTTCACAACGAAGGGCTGCGGTTTAGGCTCAAAACCGCAGCCCTTTGTGTTCGTAATTTTTTTTTTTAAATAAAATAATGCCAGCCAAAGACACCCCACCCCCGCCACACGACCCCACCGCACCCCACCATGGCAGCCCCCCCCCAGCCCAACACCTCCCTTCCATAAAAAAAATGAATTGCAATATATCACAAGTTTTTCAACGTAATTAACTTTAAATATATTAATAATGTAAAAAGTGTACATAGAATTGACAAAATACCAACATATTAGCTAAAAACTATATAAGAAAGGAAAATACAAACTAGATCTAGCTAATTATATCGCAAAATCCACCAAAATGTATCATAAGCAATCATCACAAAGGTAGGTCGCCAACTTATCACGAACTTCATGTAATTCCTCCATTAGTTAAAAGTAAAGATATTACTAACTATCATAGGAAATAAAACACGTATATGTATGTATGTTAATCATTGTACCTCATCTGAAAACCGCACTAATGCACGTGGCCATAGAACATAACTGCCAAGGGCATCACTCAGTAAATGTAGACCAACTTCTGGCTTCGGCAGCAGAAGAGGTAATTCATAGAAACCAGACACAATATCATTGAGGGTGACCACATAGTGATTATCGTCCACTAACTGGTTATGCAATCGTACTCGGTCACTAGGGGGTTGTGCATGGCTATAAGCTACAAGAATGAAATATCAGAACCATCTCCTCGAGCTAATAGTTCGCATAGGGTCTCCTCCTTTAAAAAAAACTCCATTTATAGTTAGTCTATGAAACAACATTATTATAGTAAGAATTCCATGCATTTAAGAACCATAGTTGTTTAACAAAGCAAAGGGATTAAGTGATTACCTTCAACTCGGGTACTAAAGGTGGATCAGGTAAAGGTATCATTTGATCATTAGATGTTCATGGATCATCGGTCGGCTGACTAGGTGGAATATCACTACCCTTCTTCAATGTAAAAGTCGGTAAACCCATTTGCTACAATATGGCGTTGAAGCTATGTGTCATCTCCTCCCTGAGCTCCTCCTGAATTGCAGTCTTGATAGACTCCACATCTAATGAAGCCGTCGAATTCACACTACTTACACTTGATTTTGTCGCTGTAGTGTATTGATCACCATATACCATTCTCAAACCGAGGCGGACACCTCCTACGCCCCTCACGCGTCCACTGTGGTCCTTTACTAAAGTTTCGTGTAATGCATCAATGTGTGCTTTAGGAGTGAACACACCGGTTGCCTCTTTTTCCTTCAAGCCAATCTACATAAGGATAAGAGAAAAATGCTCGTGAATGAAAAAGTTATATTATACCTTATATAACCATATTTCAAAAAGAAATTGGAGTTAATTGACTCAAAATCTAAGAATTGGACGCGAAAAGGCGAAAAAAGTCCTAAAATGACCTTTTCATTCCTGAAATTCAACAAACAACAAATTCAAGCCTAAAAATATACACACTAGTTATATTATACCTTATATAGTCATATTCGAAAAGAAATTGGAGTTAAATGACTAAAAATCTAAGAATTGGACGCGAAATGGCCAAAATAGGCCTAAAATGACATTTACGTTCCCGAAATTCAACCAACAATAAATTGAATCCTAAAAATCTACATACTACTTATATTATACCTTATATAGTCATATTAGAAAATAAATTCGGGTTAAATGACTCAAAATCTAAGAATTGGACACGAAATGGCCAAAATAGGCCTAAAATGACATTTACGTTCCCGAAATTCAACCAACAATAAATTGAATCCTAAAAATCTACACACTACTTATATTATACCTTATATAGTCACATTCAAAAAGAAATTGGAGTTAAATGACCCAAAATCTAAGAATTGGACGCGAAATGGCCAAAATTGGCCTAAAATGACATTTACGTTCCCGAAATTCAACCAACAATAAATTGAAGCCTAAAAATCTACACACTACTTATATTATACCTTATATAGTCATATTCAAAAAGTAATTGGGGTTCAATGACTCAAAATCTAAGAATTGGACGCGAAATGGCCAAAATAGGCCTAAAATGACATTTACGTTCCCGAAATTCAACCAACAATAAATTGAAGCCTAAAAATCTACCCATTACTTATATTATACCTCATATTATCATGTTCAAAAATAATTTGGAGTTAAATGACTCGAGAAGTACGAATTGGACGCAAAAAGGCGAAAATAGGCCTAAAATGACCTTTTCGTTCCCGAAATTCAATATAATTTGAAGTAGGGGACATGATTATTGTAAATATTTACATTCTACCTCATATTATCATATTCAACACAAAATTGTGGTTACATGACTTGGAATACAAGAAAAGGACATTTTTTGTGTACTTACAATGGCGTTGGCTATCTGTTCTGTACCGGGATCAGGCAAGACTCTTTTTTCCTTTGCATCAACACCATGCATCGAACACCACCAATCGAGGACTATATCTGGTTGCCAAGCCTGTGTAACTGTGGTCGTAGAGCTAGTCCCTATTGCCGTTGTCGACCCCATTGTGGGATAATGGACGAACATCCACTTCTCTCTCGCCTCATTGTAGGAATGAGCACCCAAATGATGATAATACATCCTAGGTTTTGCAGTCGCGCTACTTTTCTCACGTCTTGCCTAAAACACACAATTACAAACAAAGGTTAGGTACGGTGTTATACAATAATACTGGAGCTAAGTGTAGTAAATATTAATAAAATATTCTTACAATAGCTTGTGGGGTAGTATTTTTGGCAACAAATGCTACCCACTCTTCGGGTTTGATAGTTTTTCATATCTGATATGGTAATTTGGAGGGTTCGGATGATGTTTTCGGTGAAGCCTGAGAACCGGATGGCGTTTCTCCGCCGTAGATTTTCTTCTTATTTGTACAAACTAATTCCTCCACTTAGTGATCCACCCAGACACTAACTTAGCATTGAAATCTCTAAATCTCTCGTCAACGGCGGATAGAAATAGACTCTTCTTGGCTTCATCATCTTCGATATTGAATTAATTCTACAAAAAAACGCATTTAACAAATTAGTTTCCGCAATTGTTGTAATTTATACGCTATCAATATTATTACACATATATTTAACTAAATAATAAAGAAACTAAACGTTATTGTACGTGAATCTTACCATAGTATCATCCACACTTCTTCAACCCCTCGGGCACCTATTTCCATGATTGCACAATGGAGAGTTTCCGCATGCAAAGGCCAATTTGCATGCCATACTTATGAAGCCACATTCCACAAGGTTGACCCATATTATCGTACTCCAAAGTCATAGTTATGTATTTCCCTAGTGACTTTGTAGGTCCCCTTCCTTTTCTCTTTTTCGTCGCCAATGATTTCCTACCAATTTGTGGTGTTTTTGAAACTCTTGTACTTTGTGTATTCACTTCTTCACGGCGATGTCGGTCTTGCACGTAATCCTTTCCCATGAGAGCATTTACATCCGCTATGTCCTCAAGCCTAGTAATGAAGTCAACCTCAAGATCCCGATCTTCAGGATCACCTTTATCCCGTTCCTTTCTTTCATCATATGACTCATCCTCGGTAGTGTGTTCTGTACCCGTGCTCTCATCCGTATGCACATCCACCATCTCCCTGAAATTGTACAAATATACGCATTAATATATATAACTCAAGAAAACAAAAAAAATTAACATAGGCACTAAGGGGCAAGGAGGGGGAGTGCGGCGGGGGACTGTGCGGGGGGGGGCCCGGGAAGGGGAGTTGGGGCGGGTGCGGGGGGGGAGGGAGGGCCGGGCGGGGGGTTGGGGGTCCGTGCGGGGGGGGGGGGGGCCGGGCATCGGTGGGGGAGGGCTGGTAGGGGAGAGGGAGGGAAGGGGGGGTCTCGTGCGGGGGTAGGGGAGGGGTGTGCGGGGAGTTAGGGGGTCGTGCGGGGGGGGAGGGCCGGGCGGGGAGGGGGTGTGCAGGGGGTTGGGGGGGTCTGTGTAGGGGAGGGGAGTGGTGTGCAAGGGGTTTCTTTTTTGGTATGAAGGGCTGCAGTTTGAGGGTTGACCGCAGCCCTTCACTAAAAGGGATGCGGTCAGCCCGAAAACCGCAGCCCTTCATACACGATGGGTTGTGGTTTTCGGGCTGACCGCAGCCCTTCACTATTAAGGGCTGTGTTTTTCAAAAAACGCAGCCCTTGCACCGCAGCCCTTGCGCTTTTTTCCACTAGTGCCCGTGGTTGTCACTTTGTCGTGGCGGCCGCCCTCCTCTGCCTATGGCTGAGGAGATTTCCGATATCGTGTCCAACCTTCGCATAGACAATGAAGAAGATAAAGTTCTTGATCTTGATATAATTAACCCTAGCGAGGAGAATTCCGTAGCCCTACTACTATTGGGACGTCTCTTAACCGAACATTCTTACAATGTTGAAGCCTTCAAACGCACTATAACCAGTGTCTGGGCTCCGATCCATGGCTTAGTTATTTGGGTTCTCAGCCCTAATCTCTCCGTGTTTCAATTTTATCATTGGCGTGATATGTTGAAACTTCTTGATGGCATGTCGTGGTGCTTCGACAACATGTTAATTCTGCTGAAGGAGGCTGATGGGAATGAGCAACCCGAAAAGGTAATTCTGAATCACTCTCCCTTCTGGGTCAGAATTAAAAATTTGCCTTTTAATAATAGATCCAATGAAGTTGTTAGGGCTCTTGTTGGTCATATGGGAGAGGTGCTTGATATTGAGGAGGATGTATTAGGGTTTGGGAAATATAGGCGTGTAAAGGTAATGTTGGATGTCACCAGACCATTGAGACGTTATAGGAAGATGAAGGACAAATGGGGGAGGGAATTTCAAGTTGTTTTTGCCTACGAACGTTTGCCATTTTTATGTTTTCCCTGTGGTGTCATGAGACACTCTGAGCAAGACAGCCATGTTGTTCCTGAGGAAGATAAACTGGAGAAGATGGGGTGGAGCTTAGCTCTTAAAGCGACACCTCGCAAGGGGAGAACGAAGGAGTTGGAGGAAGAGCATAAATTTAAAGCTTGCAAAAAGGTTCTCTTTGAACCCAGCAGTACTAAGAAGTCAGTGGAGGAAAAAGGTGATAGACATCATTTAATGCACCAAATAAATGCCCCCCATGCATTTAATTTGGAGAAGCAGACCCAAAATGCTCCAGCTAGTTTGGAAAAGATGAGTTGTACTCGGACATTGCTACACCTACCCACCGGGTAGATAACCCACTACTAATAGAGTATTAAAAAAATATTAATCAGGTTGAGTTGGATTCCATTACCACAACCCTCAATAAGTCTTTATTAATGGTGGGTAGTCTACCCGGTGGGTGGATAAAGTTTTTTCCGTTGTACTCAAATACCACCTGTTTCAAATACCACCTGTTTCAAATACCAATGTTAGTGGAGTAATTAAAGAACCGAGTCCTTTAAGTTTACTGTCTGTGGAGGGCATTAATGATACTAGTGGAGTAGCTGGCACTTTTGTTTTTGAGGCCTCGAAGAACTCACAAAAAGAAACCCCAAGACTGTGGAAGAGAATGGCTCGTGGGGAGATGGTTGATAAAGGATGTGCCCAGGAGATGGATATGGACTCTATAGAAAAGGACAATAAACGTTCTAAGGATGATGGTGATGTGGTGTGTGATGGTGATGATGGTGCTGCGAAGCCATCAAAGCTGAGCCCAACACATGAGAACACTTCCACTTTTTTGGCAGAGGTTGGTTTGAGCCAACCCCGCCTAGCATTATGAGTATCCTATGTTGGAACTGCCGACGGATGGGCAACCCTTGGTCAGTTCGTCAACTCCGTAGATGGAGTAACTCTTATGCCCCTAATATGATTTTTTTGTCGGAGACTATGACTAATAAAACTGAGGTTGAAGCATTGAAGTTGCAGTTGGGTTTATCTAATGCTTATGGGGTGGCTAGTAGAGGGAAGGCAGGTGGCCTTTGTTTATATTGGAGAGATGAAGTTCAGTTTACGCTTGTGTCTTTCTCCCAGCATCATATCTGTGGTGACATTGAGGAAAGTGGTAAAAAGTGGAGGGTTGTGGGTATTTATGGATGGGCAAAGGAAGAGGAGAAACATCACACATGGGCTCTTCTCAAATTTCTTTGTGAAGAATCTACTCTTCCTTTACTGATTGGAGGGGATTTAAATGAAATCCTATGTTACTCGGAGAAAGAAGGTGGTGATGAATAAGAGTTAGATGGGAGATGGGAAATTTTAGAGAGTTTATGGACACTTTTTCTCTTCGTGATCTTGGCTATGTGTGATCTTGGCATACTTGGGAGCGTGGCAAAAATCCTTCAACTTGCATTCGAGAAAGACTTGATAGATTCATTGGCTCTCCTTCTTGGTTGGATTTATTTCCAACATGAGCACACCATCCGATACAAGTCGGACCATTCCGCAATCATTACTCGATTCCAAAAGCCCGACAGACGTGGAGGTAGGCAGAAAATATTTTTCTTTGAGACAAGCTGGCTCTTGGACGACAGTTGTGAAGAAGAGGTTCGAAAGGCCTGGGATAATTCTGTAGGAGACCGACTAACGGGCCGAATTGAAAGCATGGCCCATAGTCTGGCCCAGTGGAGTGGGAACAAATTCTCCCAGCTCGGTAAACAGATAGCAGCAGTGGAAAAACAACTCCACGAGGCCCAACAGCAGCCCATTACCGATGTAAATTGTTCCATTTGTTCGAATTTGGAGAAAAAGCTTGATGATCTTCATGGTAAGCACGAGGCTTACTGGTACCTTCGTTCTAGAGTTGCTGAGGTTCGAGATGGAGATAGAAACACTAAATATTTCCATCACAAAGCATCACAAAGAAAAAAGAGAAACTATGTAAAGGGTCTTGTTGCTGAAAATGGCTCTTGGTGTGAGGATGTTGATGACATCGAAGGAATTCTCACGAATTACTTCACGACAATTTTCACTATAATTTTCACTTCTATTGCTCCATCTGACTCGGTATTTCATGAAGTTCTCCGTTACATTGATCCTGTAGTATCGAACGAGTGCAATAAGATGCTTCTCAAATCTTTTGACAAAAGATGAAATCTATGGTGTGAGCTGCTTGTTAGTTGGAGGAATGTGGATACAAAGGTGAAGGTGAAAGGTGTCTTCCTAGCATGGTGTATTTGGGGAGAACAAAACTTTATGGTGTTCAATAACAAATCCACCCCTCATAACATCTTGATGACTCGTGTTGCTAGGCTCGTGGATGAACAAGGTAAATATACTAACACTAGTGGAAAAAAGTTCAACCGCTGCGGTCAAAACCGGGCTTACCGCTCCGGTTTTGGGCCGCATCGATTGGACTCGCAGCAGTCCCCAAATATTAACTGATCTGGTCCTAAACCGGATCAGTTAATAATTTACCGCTGCGGTTTTGACCCAAAACCGCAGCGGTTGACCACCACAAAAACCAAAAAAAAAATTTTTTTATTTGCATTTTTTCATTATTAATAGATACAAAATCAATAGTATATATCAATACTCATTTTATTAACCATATTATGCTCAATTGAAGCATAAGAATCCTTTACAATATCTATCAATGTAGCTCAACTTAGCACCCTAATGACAAAGCTTAGGTACCTTAGACTAGGAAATTTTCTGTAAGCTCTAGAACTGGGAAAAAGAAAAGAAGCTTGAGAAGCAGGTAATCCTGTCTAAGCAGTAGTCTGGCTTTGATTAGCAGCAGCTACAACTCCGTGCTATCCTGGACAGTACCTCATTGTTGTACTTGAGATTGCACACCCTGTAATAGAGGCAATGAACTTGTATGTTCCCAATTGTGTCTGTCAATGCTTTATTTGACTCCAAAAGTGGCTGTGACAAATAAAAGATAGATTCACAATTATTGTACCCTGGGGAACAAAACTAAAAAAATAAGACGTCTATACTTGAAAAGGATTTAGGGACAGAAAATATGTATCTCTAATGGCTTTCTTACAACAGGCAATGGAATATCTTTTGTGAAATAGGAACCAAATGTTGTGATGCATTTGAAATCAGTTTCTGAATTTGTCTGTTAAACATGAACAGAGGAAAAGCAGAAATTAATCCAAACAGCTAAAACTTTTTAAAGTGGTACATCAGAAGACGGACACCAAAAAGATCATGATTTATTACCTTGGCTAATCGAGCTCGGAGAGACTTCTCGAACGCACTGCAAGAAAAGAGGAAATAGAAGTTAGAAGAGACAAATAAACTGAATCTACAACTCATCATCCATCAGCATTTGCATTTCAACTGAAAAAAGATCAGCTCCAAGACAAAAATCTTGCTCAGCCAATTTGCATGTGACTGAGTGCAGAAGCTGGGTTAAACGTATACTTCATATTAAACTATATGGGGTAGCAGAAACTTTTCCTTTTCCTTGTCTTGGGTGGGAAATGTTGGCAAGTTAGGTTGAGTATTTGCTTCAAGACTAAATTGATGGCTAGAACAACCAGGCTTAGCCTAATTTCAGATTATGAAGTTTTCTGAAATAATAAAGTTAAGGAAATTTGACCATGGATGGAATAAGGGAGCAACAAGTTAACACTGAAGTTTGACATACTAGGCCCTTAAATGATAGAGAAAAGGATGTTTCTCATTGATAAGTGAACCACAAAGACAAAGAAGTCTAACCCTCGGAGAACGCATGATAGAGGCCATGAATCACGATCTTAGAAAAGCATATCTTGATGGTGAAGGATTTTGTCCTCGATCAAGTGTAACAAACTAAATATATATATATGGACAAATTATGGAGATAACATATTCAATAATATTAGGTGACCGCAACGTTTTGCTAGAAGCTAATTGCGGTTTGTTGGGCTAGTATATTTAGGCCAACTACTAATATGTATTGGGTCCTATGAGGTCACACAATGTGACAACCCTTGGATATTACCCAAATCCATGTGTGAAATGGGTTGGGCGGTTTTATGATGGATGGAAGAGTTGTATCTCATGAGTTTATTAGGTTCATAATGTCAAGAGGCAAAATAAAGCCTCATGAAACACCTCTTTGTAACCACCTTATATAATGATATGGGGTTACAAAGGCGTTAGAACAACACATCATTTTAGTGAAGAAAATCTGATTTTCTTTACTCTCCTCTCTCTCCTCATTCGGCCATCATACACTTCAAAAGCAAGAGGGTTCTCCTCTCTTCCGTTCTAGCATACGTTGTGATCTAAGGGTTGTTCGTGGACCAACACTAGAGGAACGGCGTTTGACGTTCTAAAGGATCTCCACTAGAAGGCTCGGGGTGGAAGTGGAATTCACGCATCAAGAGGTATATTCTATACTCTTTATAGATTCATGTTAATTTATGCAAAGATCTTGGTGTTAGATGTTTGAGTATGTGATACTCGTTTTCCGCATTAAGCATCTAAATTCCTACAGTGGTATCAGTTAGCCTATTGCATAGATTAATATGATCATGTTGATGCATGTTTTCCTTTATTTTAATTCATTTAGGGGAGGGTATTAGCATGAGGATATTGTTTGCATGATTAAAATTGGATTTTAATCTAGTGGGAGTATAAAAGTTGTTTATACATTTTCGATACATGTATATATACATATATAATTGTTATATTGTTTCATGTTTTAGTTAAGTTGTTAATTAGAATATGATGTATATATGTATGATTCATGAATTGCATGCTTTGAGGTTTTTATGCTTAATTTGATTATGTTTAATTTCATGGCATGAATTCTTGAATTTGAGGCCAAGTCTGATTTAGTTATGCATAAAAGTGTTTTAATGTATAAAGAAAATCATACGTATTTCGATTAAAATTACTTGAATTGAGATCGGAAACACGGAAGCTGAACGCTTCTCGCGAGCCGCGACGACCATCGCGAGTCACGACCCTGGTCGCGAGTCGCGAGCGGTGGTCTGCCTCAACGGCTCGTTTTCTCATTCAACGGATAAAAAAAAACGTTTAATCCGTTTATCCCTTAATGCATATTAAGTAGTTATTATGCATGGTATCCTATGCTAATGCTTAAATGAATTAAAATTATGATGGGAGTTTCATTTTGTGACATTTAATTTTATGTTAGGATGTTAGTTTTAATAAGTTGATTAATTCTTTCATGCTAGTATTTGTGATTAAATATCATGCTATGTTTTTATGTTTTAATATGATTAAAATATATCTTATGTATTTTTTCTTTAAATTTAATAGTTGATTAAATTTGTTAGATTAATATTTTAAAGCCCTTGGGAGATAAATTCTAATATGATTGAAATTTGTCTAGAGGTACTAACCATTTAATTTAATATGAGATTAAATTCGGTTGGTGTTATTATGTTTTAAAGTTGTTGAAGCATAATAATTTATTTTAATAGTTGATTAAAATGCATGTTTTATATATATGATATTATGATTGCATGCGGTGACTAGTATGGCCCAAACTTGGATAGAAAATACGATCTGCGTATCGTTAATGTATTTTTGTAATCTAAATATGATGTGTGTATCGTTGGTATTTTTGTAATTTTAGTTTAGAATTCCAAAAAAAAAATATGATTATTCAAGTTGTAATAAGAAGAATGGTGATTCAATCTTATCCCATGAAGCACAAGGATGGAGATCCATGGTGATTCAAGAAAGGAGACCTTAAAGAGTAGTCTTTAGGGTTAGGGGCCATACTAGGATCACAATTTTATTTTATGCATTTAAATATTGCTTTTGAATGCTTTCTAAGTTTTATTATGTATGTGATTTATTTTTGCAATGAGTTCACTAGTAATTAAATCACATAATAATTTACTTAGGTCCCTAAAGCTAATATTGGGTAGTTGCTATTCCAAATAAACATCTACTAAAACTTTGATCGTTAGTAATAGGTTCTGCCAAAGCAGAGTATTACTTCTAATCTTGGGCTAAGTAGAGTAAATTTCCGAAATTTGCATGTTTAGTTTGGTTTGGCCCAACAAAATCATCAAAACGGTTTTGGATTTTGAAGCAAAGAGTTGGGTTTTTTTGTGGTTGGGTGACAAGTTCTGTCTAGGATTAGGAAGGCTCTCCCCAACGTTGTGGGTAACTTCCTTACCTGGGAGCTTTGATCACCTTAGCAATCACCCATCAACTAAGAATTGCAATTGTTGTAATTAGTAAAGGAGTTTACTTACTTTTTAAACTTGGTTTTAAGTTGAGGCCAAAGTCCACTTATAAATCATGCTTGATAGGATCTTAGAATCACTTGATTCAAAAAGGGGACACATTGAAAATTGGTCAAGTACATAGCTTTTATTTTAAAGTGTTTAAAATTTGTTAAAAGCTATTATGATAAACATACTTATTACTTTTGCATCTTCTATGTAGATATCATGTCTGGTAACAACAATAATTCACCTTTTAACTTACGTTCAATCCTTGAGGATAAGTTGAACGGGAAAAACTTCCTTGATTGGGAAAGGAATCTAAGAATTATTCTTTGATCCGAAGGTCGAGAGCATGTTCTTGAAACCCCGATCCCGGTTTTAACAACCACCTCTACTGAAGTCGAAAAGGCGGCCCATAAGGCCGTTGCAGAAAGGTCAGTAATTGTTACTTGCCTTATGCTCGCGGCTATGGAACCAAGCCTTCAAAAGCGGTTTGCATGCTTGGATGCCTACAATATTATCCGACAGCTGAAAACCATGTTTCAGCAACAAGCTCGGATAGAGAGGTATGAAACTCACAAGGCTATTCTTGAGTGTGCGTTAGTCGAAGGCAAGCCGGTCGCCACTCATGTCTTTGAAATGATTGGTTATTTCGAGGCAATGGAGAGGTTGGGCTTTCCTTATAGCCAAGAGTCAAGCACGACATCATACTACACTCACTTCATGAAGGCTTCAACCAGTTTAGGTTGAACTTCAATATTAATGGGGTGTCGAAAACCCTTGCTGAGTTACATGGGATGCTCATGACTGCCGAGCAAAACATCTCTGTTGCACCTAAGAAGGAAGTTCTTATGGTTCAAAAGGGAAAGGGTTTTAAGAAGGAATGGGCTGGCAAGAAAAAGCAAGACAAGGGCAAGCAAGTTGCCACTAAGAATGCTGATAAGCCACATGCAAAGGCAAAGCCAAAGGTGGCCGCAAATGCCAAGTGCTTCCATTGTGATCAAATAGGTCATTGGAGGCGTAACTGCCCGAAGTATCTGAAGGATAAGAAGTCTGGGGCTTCTTCTTCAGGTATCTATGTCATTGACATTAATTTAGCAACATCTACTTCTTGGGTATTTGATACCGGTTGTGTTTCTCACATTACTTCGAATGTGCAGGGACTAAGAAGGAGTAGAACCTTGGCTAAAGGGGAGGTAGAACTGCGCGTTGGAAATGGTGCAAGGGTTGCGGCCGTTGCAGTTGGGACTTATAGTCTACCTTTGCCTTCTGGTTTAATAATAGAGCTTAATAACTGTTATTATGTTCCTGCTATTACCAAAAACATTATTTCTATTCGTGTTTTGGATAATGAAGGGTTTTCATTTACAATTGAGAAAGGTTGTTTCTCTGTTTATTTGAATTCAATGTTTTATGCCACTGCTAAAAGGTATAATGGTCTATATTTCCTAGACTTAGACAAAGATGTCCTTAACATAGACAGCAAAAAACATAGATCAAGCGATACTAATCCTACTTACTTATGGCATTGTCGTTTAGGACATATAAATGCGAAACGCATTCAGAAGTTACATAAAGATGGACTTCTAACATCCTTTGACTTTGAGCCATTTGATGTATGTGAATCATGTTTAATGGGTAAAATGACAAAGTCACCTTTTACTGGAAAGGGTGAAAGGGCCATTGATCTATTGGGTCTAATACATACTGATGTGTGTGGACCAATGAGCACAAAAGCTAGGGGTGGGTTTGGGTACTTCATTACTTTTACTGACGATTTAAGTAGATATGGATATGTCTATTTAATGAAGCATAAGTCGGAATCGTTTGAAAAGTTCAAAGAATTCCAGAATGAAGTCCAAAACCAGCTTGGCAAAACAATTAAAGCACTACGATCCGATTGTGGTGGTGAATATTTGAGCCAAGAGTTTAGTGATCACTTGAAGAGTTGTGGAATTCTTTCACAACTCACTCCGCCTGGAACACCACAGTTGAATGGTGTATCCGAAAGGAGGAACCGAACTCTACTTGATATGGTTCGGTCTATGATGAGTTTTGTTGATCTTCCCATCTCCTTCTGGGGATATGCTCTCGAAACTGCTACTTTCACACTTAATAAAACTCCATCAAAGGCAGTAGACAAGACATCATATGAGATGTGGAGTGGAAAAACTCCAAGTTTGTCTTTTCTACGTATTTGGGGTTGTGAGGTTTATGTAAAACGTTTACTTTCAGATAAACTCGCCCCTAATTCAGATAAGTGTTTCTTTGTGGGTTATCCCAAAGAGACCAAGGGCTATTACTTCTACCATCGAACTGAGGGCAAAGTGTTTGTTGCTCGTCGTGGTGTCTTTTTGGAAAAAGATTTTATTTCCAAAAAGGCAAGTGGGAGTAATATATTTCTCGAAGAGGTTCGAGAAAAGCAACAAACGAACATAGTTCAACCTATTATGAGTCAGAAGCACAAGTGCCAGCTGTGGAGCTTGAAGTAATTCATCCTTTAGAGGATTCTTCTCCCATAACTGACCAAGTGTTGGAGGACGTGCATCCTGTACACGAACCTCCTACTGTCCCACTCGAATCTAATTCGTGCGAAAATTCTCAAGTTGTTGAGAAGAAAATTTCTCCTGTTGCAGCCCCTCGTAGGACTAGTAGATCAAGAATACCAAACAAAAAGTTTGTTGATTTCTTGTTAACCGAAAGTTCTGAGATAATGATCTTAGAATTTGAGGAACCTACTACATACAAGCAAGCTTTGATGAGTGAAGACTCCGAAAAATGGCTTGAAGCCATGAGGTCCGAAATGGCATCTATGTCTGAAAATCAAGTATGGGACTTGATGGATTTGCCCGACGGGGTTACACCTATTGGTTGCAAATGGGTTTTCAAAGTGAAAACAGACAAGGATGGTAACATTCAGGTTTACAAAGCAAGGTTGGTTGCAAAAGGGTTCAAGCAAGTTCATGGTATAGACTATGACGAAACTTTTTCACCAGTAGCAATGCTTAAATCCATTCGGATACTCCTAGCGATTGCTGCCTTTTATGATTATGAGATTTGGCAAATGGATGTCAAAACCGCTTTCTTGAATGGGTTCTTGAAAGAGGATGTGTATATGACACAACCGGAAGGTTTTGTGAATCCAGAATATCCTAGGAGGGTATGTAAGCTTCAAAAGTCTATTTTTGGATTGAAGCAAGCATCCCGGAGTTGGAATCTTCGTTTTGATGAGGCAATCAAACAATTTGGTTTTCTCAAAAATGGAGAAGAGTCTTGTGTTTACAAGAAAGAAAGTGGGAGTAACATAGTCTTCTTGGTCTTGTATGTAGATGACATACTTCTCATAGGAAACGACATTCCCATGCTTGAGTCTGTCAAGGAATGGTTGAAGAGTTGTTTTTCTATGAAAGACCTTGGAAACGCTGAGTACATTTTGGGGATCAAGATCTATAGAGATAGGTCTAAGAGGATGATTGGACTTAGCCAACGAAATTATATAGATAAGATCGTTACTAAGTTCAATATGGAAAATTCTAAGAGAGGTTTTCTACCCATGCAACATGGTGTTTCGCTTAGCAAGACTCAGTGTCCTTTTGGACCTGATGAGATTAAGCGAATGAGTAATGTTCCTTATGCATCAGCTATAGGGTCCATTATGTACTCCATGATTTGTAATCGCCCAGATGTTTCATATGCCTTGAGCATGTGTAGCAGATTCCAATCAAATCCAGGTGACGCACACTGGAGTGCAGCTAAGAATATCCTAATGTACTTAAGAAGAACTAAGGATAATTTCTTAGTGTATGGAGGTGAAAGTAAGTTAATTGTTGAGGGTTACACAGATGCGAGCTTCCAAACTGACAAAGATGATTTCTGATCCCAATCTGGTTTCATCTTTTGTCTAAATGGAGGGGCAGTGAGCTGGAAAAGTTCAAAGCAAAGTACTGTCGCTGATTCTACAACAGAAGTTGAGTACATTGCTTTGCGGCGATGCAAAGAAAGGAAGCCGTTTGGATGAAGAAGTTCATTCTGGAGCTAGGAGTAGTGCCTAGTGTTGGAGATGGTATTGTTTTACATTGTGATAACAATGGTGCCATAGCTCAGTCTAAGGAACCAAGATCACATCAAAGGTGTAAACATGTACTTAGGAAGTTTCATCTCATTCGAAAAATCGTTGAGAGAAAAGATGTAATAGTTAGCAAAGTTCATACGGATAGCAATGGTGCCATTGCCTCAGCCTAAGCATGAGAGTCATACAAGGGCTATAGGGCTTAAGCATGTAGGAGAGTGGTTTTGATTGTGTACTATTTACTTTTAATTAGTTCACAGTTATAGTTACTCTTGTGATATGTTTGGTTATGTTTATCAATAAAAGGTTATGTTCTTATTTAATATTGGTTTAGTATTAAATAAAACGTTCAAAGTATTTTATAACGTTTGATAGGATTGTCAAATATGTGATTTGACTAATGAAACCCTATCCTGTGAACAGGAGTTATAATTTACCTTGGTCCCTAGTTCGAATCATTAAAATTGAACGTAAATGATTCTGTTTCATGGACTAGATTGCAAGTTGATTGATAGCGCAGTTTCATGGGCTATGGGGACATAGAGATGTCTAGTCATTTGCATAGGCATATATAGTTGATACACGTTTGGACAGACCTAGTGAGAGTTCTCTAAAAGGTTTATGAGAATCACATTAATATATTTAATGGATTCCTTAGACATGAGTATGACACTATTCTTACTTAAAGATTAGTATGTTTTTGACACTGCAAAACGTCGTGTCGTAAAAGGAGGCTATAAAAGCAGTGATCGGAACTGCTACGAATTGAGTGGGAGTTTTGGTTATACAAGACTGGATAAATTCCTCCTAAGAGTTAGGATTGGTGTCTTGGCCTCTTGAAGAGCGAGAACTGAAAATGCATGGCCGTGCTCAAATGGATTAAGGAGTTAATCATTTGTTTCGACAGTTCGAACTCGGATTTCAAGTAACAACTTGAATATTGGTATGGTTTACATTCGATGTTACCATGTCATCAAGTTAGACATTAACCGACTTAAGGAGTTTGAAGGTTACACACTTGTTCTTAGACAAGTGGGAGATTGAAGGATTTTGTCCTCGATCAAGTGTAACAAACTAAATATATATATGGACAAATTATGGAGATAACATATTCAATAATATTAGGTGATCGCAACGTTTTGCTAGAAGCTAATTGCGGTTTGTTGGGCTAGTATATTTAGGCCAACTACTAATATGTATTGGGTCCTATGAGGTCACACAATGTGACAACCCTTGGATATTACCCAAATCCATGTGTGAAATGGGTTGGGCGGTTTTATGATGGATGGAAGAGTTGTAACTCATGAGTTTATTAGGCTCATAATGTATGACATTATGAGGCAAAATAAAGCCTCATGAAACACCTCTTTGTAACCACCTTATATAATGATATGGGGTTACAAAGGAGTTAGAACAACACATCATTTTAGTGAAGAAAATCTGATTTTCTTTACTCTCCTCTCTCTCCTCATTCGGCCATCATACACCTCAAAAGCAAGAGGGTTCTCCTCTCTTCCGTACTAGCATACGTGGTGATCTAAGGATTGTTTGTGGACCAACACTAGAGGAACGGCGTTTGACGTTCTAAAGGATCTCCACTAGAAGGCTCGGGGTGGAAGTGAAATTCACGCATCAAGAGGTATATTCTATACTCTTTATAGATTCATGTTAATTTATGCAAATATCTTGGTGTTAGATGCTTGAGTATGTGATACTCATTTTCCGCATTAAGCATCTAAATTCCTACAGATGGACCATTGATGGCTCGAGAACTTCACCGACATTTATTACTAAAGAAGAGACTTAGTGAGAAAAGGAATGTATAACAACTAGATATCCTCGCGTTAGCATGCTACCAATTATGTGTCCAGAGTCCATAAAAATCTAGATGTTGGCAGCCTGGCAGGTCGGCCATTAAAAACTAGGAACACTTCTGTTAAACAATATATACCATTAAAAATCTTCGACATCTTAATACGAAATCTGTATGCAATGTGAGAGACCCATAATATAGGATTCCAACATATACTAACGAAAATTGTCTCATTCGGTGCTGATAGTCAAACTTAAACCGCTGTGAATATATCATATGGTCCTAAAAGATGGCATTCTCTATATACCATATTGATGAAGTGTATTTGTCATGTGGTCCCTAAAAGATGGCATTCTCTATATACCGTACAAATCCCCCATACAACCCTGGAAGAGAAAAAAAAAGGAGGGAAGCCACAAACAAATTGTGAATTTACTACCATCAATAATATAAAAAAAAAATAGAAGATAAAACGCAGAAGAATCTTACTCTTTGACTGTATTAATTTTCATTCCATTGTAATTAACCACAAGTCTAACCGTCATTCCGATATCTTCCCTGCACCATCCACAAAATAGATGTTATCATTAAAATATAGTTGAACTCCATGAAAGGAAGATAGATTAGTTCTGCATTCATAATAGTAGGAAAGACTGAAAGGTATGATTTAGACTATAAATAAAATGGAGTACCAAAGTATGCATTAACAATGAAACAGATAATAAAGTGAGAGCATAACGTGTTGCCCAGTTCATGGAGCAGATACTTGATACGCTAGTGGAAAAAAGTTCAACCGATGCGGTCAAATGACATATACATCAGTTGATTGGGGGACAAGTACTTGGCTACAGTTCTACCGGGTCCCGACTAGTTCAGGGTCTGAATTTATCTTCCAACTACGATATTAAAATATAGAAAAACAATAGGATTTAACAAAACCTACTCGTTGCTTTGACATTCTACCGAATCAATTTGGTTACAGAGATAATGATCAATCCAATCTCGTCTCCCTACATGAATAAACGAAAACATAATGGGGAAAAGCAGCAGAACCCCAAAGATTAAGTACTCTGAACTTTAGTTTAACAAACTTTAACTTTGTACCTCTTTTTTTAATGTGTAGTGCAACAAATCCTTTATCATATAATCAGGTCAAATATCACCAGAAAAGGGCATTATCTCATCAGTGAAATGATATTGCGATGATAGTATAATTTCAAATAACTAAATTCTATCTATATGCATCCAGATTATAATAGACAATACAAAAGTACACAAACTTCATGTAATTATAATAACCACCCCTTGCAAAATAATTGTGCGGTTAGTTCAGCTGAAGTAAGGCTTTCTAGTTTGACTCTTACTTGCCTTGTTTGGTCTAATTTAAGATAGCTAAACCAGGTTGTAATTGCTATTCCCAAATAAGGTGATCCAATATGATTTTTTCTATAGTTTAAATAGGTCAGGTTTCCTTTAAAGTACTCGAAATGAGGTGAAAAGTAGAGGTCTAATTTGCTCAACTAAAAGTTAATTAAACCTCTACTTCAATCATGGTCTTAAGAAAGCAATTTGCCCCCTCTCCTCCTTGATACATAGGAAGTTAGACAATGATAAGTTGATTGATCTAAAACTAGGCCATGAAGTACATAATGTTTTCATATAGATTTTTGCCTGCTAGCTAGTTCAGAACAAAACAAACCGAAATTGCTGTTACCTAATGTCTATCTCAGCAGGAATTGCCAAGCACCAAATCATACCTTGCTGCTGACCAGTTTCACAGCGTTGTTTCTCTTCATTAAATCTTCAGTATCCTATGGATCATGCATGGATATATTCTTGATACTATAGAGATAGATAACATTGAAAAATAAGTTGATCAAATTCACCAGCCAGAAGAAGATAGTACATTGTAGAATATACAAAAAACTACCTGCCAGCTGGACCAAAAATTTTCTAGATATTCTGCACTGAGTGGTCTTCGGGTAAATTTGCCACGAAAACAGTACAAAGCTGGGAAACAGTAATTAAGATTCTTCAAACTTTGGATAAAATTAGGAGACATAAATTTCTTCTTGATAAATTACCTCTTTGTCCTCCTTTGAAGGAAGAGGTTGCAGTCGTTTTACTTTCTTCCCATCCGAGCTTATAACCTACATTAAATAAATAGACTGCATCTCGTAAAATGGAAGGCATATCCATGAAGCTGTGAGCAACCTAACAAAAATATGCAACGCGAAAGAACAAAGGAATGCATCCCGAATGGCATATAGAGTCGGTCATGCATAGACGCACAAAAACTTAGATATAGAGAGAGAAGGGGCAACATCAAAATTTTAAAGTATAAAGAGGACAACAACTTACAAGCTGCGAAGACTCCATGAGGGCATCTATGATCAATGCACTGTCTTTTGTAAGCTTTTTCATCTTCCTAAAAGAAGCAATTAATGAAATAGATACTGCAAGAAGCATAAATTCTCTGAGTAACTGCAGTTAATACATCAAAATCAATGGCCTAAGTAATACAAAATGTAAGTTATGTTTTACGTAAAGAGAAGGCTTCATTATTGCATAGCTTAGGCGTAGAATAACTTGACTGGTTACAGCCAATAACAAATTCCAAACTCATAAAACACTATTACTACATGGAGCTCATCATACAAGTATAGAGATAAAATCAGATAGCAGTTCATTATAGTTCATTCAGACCCAAACCCCAACTTAGAAGCTCGGCGCAGCCACAAATGATTTGGGCCCTCCAGGAAAACATCCAAGTTGGTGGCCTATCACAAGTACCTGCTTACTCTCATCATTTCATCATCTCTAGCCTTGCACAATTACAATTGTGCACTTACTTAAAAGATTCCTATTTGTCAAATATTCTACAGAGTACTTTATTAGTCTCTTCCATAGCCCACAACCAAACCGTGGCTTTTAACATCAAGTAAAATGGGGCATCAAGCAAAGGGTGTAAACCTAACTAAACTAGTTAGTAAGTACAACAGCAGCAGCAGCAGCAGCAGCAGCAGCAGTAGCAACAACAACAACAACAACAACAACAACAACAACAACAACAACAACAACAACTACAACAACAACAACCACAAAAATAGCAACCACAACAAAGCCCTAGTTTTTTTAACCTAAAAATCAAACTAACTACTTTAATTAAAATCAAATTAACTCAAATCAATCAAATTTACACCCTTTAACTATTATACAACCTAATTTCACTAACAATTATTCATAAAACTACAATTAATTATAAACTTGAAGCTTCAAATATGAGATTACAATAAAAGTTATGAAATTTTAGTTACCTAACAAGAAGTGGAGGAGGAATGTAGGTGTTTAGGGAGGGTGGAGGTGCGGCGGTGGTGGTGCAGAAGTGGTGGTGCAGCGGCGGTGGAGCTGCTAGGGCACGGTTCGAACTGGTGGTGCAAAACTAGATGTTCAAATTGTAGAGGAGGACGCAGCTGGTGGTCGTCGGGGGAAGGTGGGGTTTGTTGGCGGTAGCTGGTGGCCGTCGGGGGAAGGTGGAACCCAGTGGTTGTGGTGGTGGAACCCAGGGGTGGTTCGAAATGTTCGAAATGTCGAAGGAAGTAAGGAACCCAGTGGGGTTTGTTTAGGACAAAGCGTGGATTATGCACTAGGGTGAAATGCCTTCGTCACGACCCTAAAAGAATCTACCATTTATATAAAAGAACACGAAGAACCTTTTCTACTTTAAAAAAGAACACACGACTTAAAATTAAAAGAATACGTAAATCTATATTTATAAAAGAACATAGGTTATAATGAAAAGAACATACAAAAAATGAACATCTACACTTAAGGTAAAAAGAACACGTACCTTTTAAATTTAAATTTGAAAAAGGAATCTTTAGTTGCAAAATTTAAGGAAACAAATAACAATAAGTTTTTAAAATTATAGACTCTGAAAATGATAAAACGACGTAGTTTAGAAGAGGGTGCACCATGCTCTACATGCACTTGGGTGCATGTACTTATTTGCGTGTTTAGGAGGGACTTAGTGAATTATGAATTTGTTCACGCGGGCTGTAGGGAAAAATAAAACAGTATTAACCGCTGCAATTCACCGAACCGAAACGGTTAACAGAGAACCGCAGCAGTTTTTTGTTAACCGTTTCGGTTTTCTGAGAACCGCAGCGGTTTATGTTCCCAATTTTCCCCTAAAAATTTTGAGGATTTACCGCTACGGTTCTCTTAAGGAACGCAGCGGTTGTGTTGTGACATATAGCGTTTTTTCCACTAGTGTGAGAAGATTTACCATGTGCGCAAGGGTGTAACCCCCTCCAGTCCACGCCATTGGACAGCTCCACCTGATGGTATTATAAAGCTCAATGTAGATGCGTGCCTTGCTGTGGAAGGATGGGTAGGTCTCGGTGTGATTGCTCGACGCTCGAATGGGGATACCTTGTTTGCGGTTGTGCGTCATATCCGAGCTTGCTGGACGCCAAAAATTGCCGAGGCAAAAGCTCTAGCCATGACTGTGCGTCTAGGCATCAAGCATGGGCTTAAAGATGTGACCTTGGAATCCGACTGTCAAATAGTTATCAACCGCCTTTCAAAGAACGCAATTTTTCTCTCGGATCTAGATGGGTTCTCCATAATATATTATCTTCTTGTGCTAGTTTTAATTCTCTTGTGTGGTATCATGTTAAGCGTGAGGGTAATTTTGTAGCTCATTCTCTAGCTAAATTAATTCCTTTTAATGTTGAGCAAATTTGGGAGAACCACTACCCTTTGGAGGTGGCTCCTTATATACTCGTGGATAATTTGATTATGGAGTAATATAAATTTGTTTTTCCCCTAAAAAAAATAGAACAACTCGGTAGTGGTGGAAGTCATAGGCTGACGGGGCACGGTCAAAGATCGGCGACCACTTTTTGGTTGGCCTCTCACTCTCACTCTCATTCTCACACTCAAACTCACACTCACACTCACACTCACACTCTCTCACCTCGTGTAGTCGTGTCGGCTTCTTAATAAAAACATCCATACTGTCATTCAATCCACACTTCAGATTCTCCCTCCCCCCCCCAATTTTCATTTTCCTTTTTCTTTCCTCTTTTTCTCTCTCCTCTCTCTCCCTCTCTTCCTCTCTTACAGGAGAGTACACAGTACACACCACACACATACAAACATAAACATCACCACAACTCTAATAATGGAGTACGAAAGGATTCACAAACCTCAGGTAAAACTTTTCCCAACTTTTTTTGAAATATCGCCCAAAAAAATTTAAATTCTTCTATTTGTCTGAGTTATTTATTGCAGTCAAATTATCTCAGTGAATCTGGTATGCTGACTAGTAAATTGGTCTGAATATATAAATATTTTTTTTATTGCTGACTGGAATTATATTTCCTAGTGATTGTTGCGAAGAAATCCCACTTCTTAATATCCTTTTCCCCTTGTTTAATTTTGTCTTTTTCTAACATTATGGTTCGGTGGGGAAATATTTTAATTTGAATTAGTTTTTTCATTCGTATAAATTTTTTATGACAAAATCTAAAACTTTGAAATTAAGCATTAATAACATTGATTGATGCATGATTTTATCATAAATTTCTAAACTAATATTCTTTTACTCCGTACCTGGGGTCCAATCATGGTTTTAGTTTATTATGCTGACTAGTAAAATTTGGTGTGTATTTTTCTTATTTTTTGATTGCAGACTGGAATTATATCTCCTTGTAAGCTGCGAGCAAAGCTAATGGGAGTAACCCAGAAGATAAAAGAAGGGTCAAAATCAAATAATAATTCGTCAAGAACATCTCCTTCAAGAATTGAAGACTCTGAGTTTGTTAATAACAGCTTACTTGCCTCTAATCATGATGATTTTTATGAGTCTGGTATGTTTTCAATTTACCTGCATTTATTATTTCATTATTATTGATTTTTGTTTTCCTCCCCTTTCTATTTATGGTATATATGCAATCATAAGTTTAGTAGGGCTGTTTAATTTTTTTCGGCGTAGATGGGATTTGATCCCGAGTCTTAGGTATTACGAAGACTTTAACCAACTAATCTAGTTGACATTCACAATAGGGCTGTTTATTTTCACTCCCGAATCATTTCAGTACAAGTAGAAATTTTATTAGAGGAATTTGGGTTTTAATTATTAAATTGTGTTATCCCCTCATATTTTAGAGTTTTACATTTCAAGTTTCAACATAATTACAAGCAGGTATCCTTCAATTGGAAACTAATTATGTAATATAAGGTAATCATATTTTAGGAAACATGATAATTTTATAACATCATTTTTTATGAATAATTTGTGATTTCAATACAGTATATGCTGTCACCAAATCACTGTAAGAATTATGAAATAATTATTCTATTCAAAAGTACTTATGGCAATGACATTATCAGAGTATTGACAAGTAAGAATTCAAAGAAATTGACAGTCAAACTAGTGAGCTTTGACCAGAAGATTTGGCCTTTATTTACCAAGCACTGACTTAGACTTAGAAGATTTGACTGATCAATGCTCTAAAATAATCGAAACCTCTAAGTTATGCCTAATCTTTTATTAAACAAACAGCGTCTGTACTGATGTGTTGATTTGGATGTGTTTATACAACAGCGGTAAGCCTAGAACCTCCACAAAAACTGTACAGCGAAACAGTTTCAAGTTCTTTAAAAATTCAGAATCATGGCCCAACAAGAGAAAACATGGATTCGTGTCATGTTAAGGTACAACAATGTCAACCAGGAAGAATTGATAGTGGCAATTCTAGTGCTGTCCACCCACTAAAATCTAATGATGATGAGAATCTTGATTATGACAGTAATGCTAGTTCATCGAGTTTTGAGTTCCACAAAGGGGAAAGAGTAGCCCATAGATCCTTAACACGGTCGCTATCTAGGCCTACTTCGTATAAGTGGAATGATGCAGAGAAATGGATAATGAGAAAGCAAGCAGGTCAGGTTAATCACACGAAAAGCCTTAGCAGTAGTACGCAAAATGGAGGCAGCCTTATGACAGGATTGAATTTGGTTAGGGTGGCTCCAGAGGCTGCTAGCCATGACTATCGCCCGCATCCTAGAATGCCAGAAATGAAGCGGGTTGATTTTAGCCAATTGGGAGGTCAAATTAGCTTGAATAAGGTCAATCTTGCTCATCCTGAAGTGGACTCTGTTCCTGTTCAATCAAATGTTCCAATAGACTTATCTCCTGATAGCATGGATCTGAGAGAAGTAGGCAATGTGAAGAATTCAACTCAGGAGGTCCCAGGTAACAAACAATCTTGTCTTTTACTTTCACCTTGAATATTTTTTATAAGAACTCCCAACAACTGCCCTGTGTAAAGCATGATCTTACATTTTTCCCTACTTAATTCGCAGAAATATGGATCAAATAACGTTTCCACATAAACGTAAATTCTGAAGCACTCAGTTAACCCCTTAGTTGATTATAAACTAGCATATCTGCTTAAAACACAATTAGCATACACGCCTATTTTGAAGTTACTTGAGGATTTGAGTATTTTCTTTTAGATGCAGCTTTTTAGTCTTAAGTTTATTTGATCGAACTATGACCAGCTCAATATTTTTCAATTTCTTGCTCTTTAAGCCTCTTTTACCAATCTCAATATTATGACTTATAATTTCCTGAATCCTGAACAATAATAAATGGCTAGTTGTTCTGATTCCAAAGGTTTAGTGTGTAGTGTGGAACGCATAAATGATCCACTAGCACAGGTCACTAGACTAATTAGTAAGGAAATAATGTGATTCTTTTTGCTTTTCTCTGAGCTTTACTATTGCATGCTTGATGTTGTGCTAAACCATCAATGTCATGGATGGTGTAGTTTGATGCGACAATCCCAGTTCCTATCATTTCTAATTTAATGAAGAACGTCTTGAAATTTTTGCGTATTCCTATTGTATTAAATGTAGGTATGCCTGCTATTAGAGAGATTTCAATGAGGGACATGGGTACAGAAATGACACCAGTCACAAGTCAAGAGCCTTCTAGGACAGCCACCCCTAATGGGTCTTTAACCCCATTTCGCAGTCCCACTTCATCTATTCCATCCACCCCTCGAACTGGGGAACCAACGACTACTCCCTTGGACTGTACAGCTGATAGTAATGCGCGGCATCTAACTGAGAAAGGCGATAAAGAGTTGTCGGAACATGAGCTGAAGCTCAAAACAAGGAAAGAAATTGTAGCACTTGGTGTTCAGCTTGGCAAGATGAATATAGCTGCTTGGGCAAGTAAAGATGAGAAGGATAACAGCTCTTTGCCTATTACCGATTCTGAGGAACTTGAACGCATTGAATTTGAGAAACGTGCTGCCGCGTGGGAAGAGGCTGAAAAATCAAAGCATGCTGCAAGGTTTCTTACAGCTCTGACTTGGTTTATGTCTTTTTTAATATCTGGAGCGCTGGGGCTTAGAAAAATTTCAGGGTAGGAAATAACAAGTCATCTTTAATATGCTGTATCTCAGCAGTAACTGCTGATATAATTTTCAGGTATAAGCGTGAGGAAATCAAAATCGAAGTGTGGGAGAGTCAACAGAAAGCAAAACTGGAAGAAGAGTGGAGGAGAATGGAGGTAATACCTGAAAATTGTAGCATTTCATTTTAATTAATCAACAGTGTTGGATTGCGTGGAAATATTAACCATTATCCTTTGTTTGGTTTGTAAAGCGTGGAAAATAGTTTTCCCAAAGAATGGAAAACATCTTCCTCTCTAAAAAGGAACACCACATTTTCTTATTTATTTTTACCTTTCTCGTCCTCTTATTCCATCCATCCTCTTACCTCTATAATGATTTTCCCATTCTTCGCCTGTAACAATTCATGTGAGCAGCCAAATAAAGGCTTGGAATTTATTTATTTTTTGGAAAAAACATTATGCATTGATAATGTTTTCCGCCAAACCAAAGAGAGCCCATATCCCAAACTCAGCAACTCTTGAGATATAATCTTAACATTAGAAGGTATATTGTGATGTAGTTAGCTGATTCAAATTGATTTCAACTGTACGGGATTATGAAAGCTGAGGTCATCAAAGTAAACAAGTTTTGTCTTGCAGTGTATGATCATCTTATTCCAAGTAACCTTGTGCTTACCATTGTGTTGTTGCTATGAATATGATGATCAGGCAAAAGTTGAACGACTAAGAACTCGCTCTCAGGCAAAGATGATGAAAAAGATTTCCATAGCTCGTATAAGATCCGAAGAAAAACGAGCAGCTGCCGAAAGCCAAAAGAAGCGTCAATCCGAGAAAACAGCTGCCCGAGTCGAGTACATTAGGCAAACTGGTAGGACACCACCATCTGATTATATATGTTGCGGTTTCTTGTGATAGATATTAGATCAGTATAAATTGGACGAAGAGAGAACAGCCCCTTAAATATGATCACTAGAATAGAAATAGATGATCTCGTTGTACTCTTTTTCTTTTCCCTTAATAAGAGAGGGTGTTTATTTAGATGATGCTTTAGTTGTGGCAATGTCATGTGCACATCTGTGCTACTCTGTTCATACACTGAATTCAATATACTAGTTGAATTATGCAAATGGGGACTGCAACCAATGTCATAAATTGATGAATTGGACAACAAAAATTTGTAGGTAGAATAATCAGGGTCTATTTGCATTGGGAATTAGATTTTTTTTACTTCTAAATGATGACTTCTTAAGGCTTGTTAGAAGAGCACCCTCGTAGTCTTGTTGGAATATATAATAAGGACGAGTAGAAAATACATTGATTTCAAGATGAAACATTTTAAAATAAAATACATTAATACTGATTTTTTCTTAAGGAATGATTTAAAACAAATACTTCCATTTTATCAGATATAAACTTATGGAAAATGCTATATCATACTCTTACATTATTGACTTTTCATATGGTACCACAGGGGGAGGGGGGATTTGAATTTCACATTGTGCCCCTTAATAATTGAAATCTCTATTTGGTATCCACAAAAATTAAAAAAAGTTGATTGTGGAAGGAGACAATCATGTTCTGATAAACATATTGCAACACAATTATAGATGCCCTTGGACAATTGCAGTCGTCATCGAAGATATTTCGATGCACAATCAAAGTTTCATTGCTTTCATATGTTTAAGTATTCTAAAAATTAATCTATGTTGGTTTATTAAACAAGTAAAAGATTAAATTTTGACGACGTGTTATTTATGCAATCAAATCACAGGGATCCTAAACCAATTGTCCAAATTATTTGATTTTAATGTTAGAACATTTATTTAGTTATTTGATTAACAAAAATAAACATATGAATGCGATGAAAGCGAAAAACATATAGGCATGCATATGTATATAATATAGAATATATATATATATAAAAAAGAGATTGAAGGTAAGAATATACAAATAAGCATGAATTCTTTAAGGATCTACATCATCAAAAACTTGTTAGTAAATTCAAGAAATCAAATAGCTAGGAATTGAAAGATTATGAACCCTCAGAAAGTATACCTTTGTCGCCTAGGTCATGTATAACGATTCGCAGGAGGATCAATATTTGATCTTGAATGGATGTTGAATGGACATTGAAGTATTTAGGAACATGTGTTTGAAGTATTTGAAGTACTCATAGTGAGTTTCGTAATGTGAAAGCGTGGAAAAAGTTGTATGGATCCGTATGAAAGTCGTAGAAAAAGTCGTGTGGAGATCTGTCCCGAAACCGAATGGAATGAGGTCTATTTATAGGGAAAATCAGAAAAATGGGATGAGATCTGCGTTGCGTGGCGCACAAGCACGATGCGCGGCACGCAACGGTCGTTGTGTGTCTGTGTTTTGCTGACTGTCTCGATGTCACACGTGCGCATCTTCGTGCTCATGACGCATTAGACTACACGTCGTAATGATATTCGAAATTCAAATATTCTTTTTATCTTGCATTAAATGATATCATTTGAATTCGAAAATTAATTATCTAAATGATAAAATCTGATTTTTTTCATAATATCTTTTAAATTATTTATTAAAAATACAATTAATGATCAAGAATAATTAATTGGACTTTTCAAAAATAGGCTTTAAAATACAATTAATTATCATGAATAATTAATTGGCCTTTTAAAATTGGGCTTTGAATTAATAAATATAATTTATATTAATTTGTGGCTTAGCTAGCTTTTTCTGATTGGTCTTCCTTTGGATCGGGCCAATTAGGATGACGGTATGTTTCTTCACTAGGTACTAAAATGGAGATGATTATGTGTTTACAGAAGCCCCTACTTTGAGTGAGGTTTGGAAAACCGAAAGTCAAAATATTCTGTGTCGAGACGGAGAACAATTCTAGATGCTCTACAATATAGAATGGGTCTATATATCGCCAGTTATTGCAAAACAAAGTAAATCTGCAAGACGATAACTACAAGCATTTTGATTAGCCTGCAGAAGAAGATGTTAGCATATAGGTGCAAATGACTCAGAAGGAGGCATAAGGCGTTATGCAAGGTCCGGGTTATACATAGATGAGAGAGCTAAATGGATTGAAGGAAACACTATGCAAGGTTCGGGTTATGCAAAGCTAAGTTGACTAGATTGGTAGAGATATATTGATTTTCGAAAACTGTTTTAATAAAAATCGGGGGGTTAATATGTGAGATCCGTAGATTACAACTCTCTGGGAGTTTGATTTGGAGGAACCACCACAAATCTAGGCACCCTGAGCCTAGATTAGAAAGTACTTGACTTGAATTGAGAAGTCGGAATTATTATTGACTCGAATGACATTCAGGAGCATTCGGAGTTACTTTACTAGGGAGTTAATGTAGGCAAAGTCAGATATCCCCAAAGATAATGGAAGCATTGGAGAGTCCTTCAAGGATAAGGAGTGTTTTGATTGAAAAAGTTAAAGGTTAAATTTGTGACTTATATATATAAATATAAGTGGGAAAAGGCTTTGACATAGCTAGATTCAGACTCGAGTCTATGTCGGAATCTAGAGAGAGCATGCTTCTTAATTCTAGAAAGTCAAATCATGAGTCTTTAATTAATTTATTTTATTGAAGCGGTCGAACCTCGAGATGAGGATTCCTATGTACCCTTGCGGAATCGGACCATTCATAGTTCTAGATCTGTTTTTTTTTCTAACTTTTACCTAGGCCGCCCTCTCGGGTTTTTAACCTAGTAGCCTTTGACATACCTTGAAGAAGGAGTCAGGATTGATATAGATTTGAGGTTTAAGGTTCAGCTGAAGGTTTAATTGGAAGGGCCAATGTGAGGATTATGTCTTTAGATTATATGTGCCAAGATAAGGTTTACAGTTTTTCTATGGGTTTTAAGGTATTTTGATGGAGTGAAGGATTTGGAATGAGGGGTAGAACTTGTGTACAAGCCCCCCTAACTTGACCTTTTGCCTTTGGCTCTTTATTTTTCTCTTTTTCTTTTACATTTTTGCTTTGCTTTTGCTTTTTTAAACTTTTTCATTTCTTTCATCTTCCATTTTTCCTGGCATTGATTTTTTTTTTGTTATATATTGAGGCTTGCATGCAAGTGTTTGTGGTTTAGTGTATTGAAAGGTTTGAAGGCTATTTTGTGGAGTTATGATTTGAATGGTTATTTGGTAAAGGATCATAAAGATAATGGTTTAAGCTATTTTCTTTTGCCTGAGGATGGTTTATGGATATGATGACTTTTTGAAATGATGGAGGAAGAGGGAAATGACTCATAATCTAAAGTATGTCAATTTCTTCATATTCATTTTTAATTATATTTTCTTCTCGGATCCAGGGTTTTTACCCTGGAAAAACAATCTCGTCCATATGAAGCCATATACCCACGTGTACTAAGCCCTTTCTTCATTATATCTTATTCCATCCATAAGAACTGGAATGAATCAATAAGCCAATGATTTTTTTCCGTGTTTAAGATCCTAGCCAGTGATAGGGGTCGAAAAGCGCCTTCTTTTACGAAACCCCCTCTTTTGGCATGTTGTTGTCTTCCCACGCTATTGTTATCATGGTTATAGCTTCCATCTTGTTTTCATTCCGAATGCTCAGCAGATAGTTTAATAAGTTTTTAAGCTAATAAAAAAAATTGACCCTCTAACATTCTCCATGTTTAGGCCCAGGACTGAGCCTTTCCATATTCTTTGATAAATCTCACATTCTTGAAAAGATGCGTAGTTGTCTCATTTTCCTTCTTACAAAACGGACAAATGTTATGAATGACAATCTTTCATTTTGCAAGGTTATCAGTGGAAGCGATGACATTATTGTAGAGCCGCCAAGCAAACATTTTTAACTTCGAAGAAAAGGCACTTTGCCAAAGTTTTCTCCTTAAGAAGTAAGGTTTGAGATCCAAACCTTTCTCCATTAACGACCAGTAACCTGATCTTGTAATGTAATCTCCATTTTTAGTTCCATTCCAGAAAACCTTATCCTCTAAGATAAACCTGCAAATGTGTTGCTAATATTCTTCTAGCACTACCGTCTTAAAGCTTGCAAATATTTATTAATGATCCCAGTGTTCCTCGTCCTTCATAAGCTCAGCAACCCACACTGGTTCTTGGGCAATTGATTAACTGGAATTTGCATTTGCTCTCGAGGAGCTCCGTCCACCCAAGTGTCCTAAAAAATTTTCATTGTTTTTTCGTCCCCTATCCATCTCCCCAATCCTTTTTCCATAACATTTGCAGCTCTCCACATTCCCCTAGCACCCCACGATATATGAGGGGCTTCTTTTTACATAGGGCAAGGGAAATCAGACTCCCTCCAAATTTTGCTCTCA
This sequence comes from Beta corolliflora, assembly GCA_947648045.1. Lineage (NCBI taxonomy): Eukaryota > Viridiplantae > Streptophyta > Magnoliopsida > Caryophyllales > Amaranthaceae > Beta > Beta corolliflora. Next base: position 12,032,183 of record CANSZD010002918.1, on the reverse strand, counting down.
TGGTTTTGCTAACAAAGGGGTCCGGCTTTGAATGGGTTTGTTACATCTACGTTTATGAAACTAAGGCCGCCTTTTTATTTGTGTTTTTCTATGAGTTGTTGCTTTCTCCAGCATATCTGTAGTCTTTCTCCTCCTGAGCTCAACTAGAATTTCAGAATAGTTGAGTTTATGCTTTTGATAACCTTCTAAGGGAAGATGAATGCTAAGAGGATGTATGCTCCCACAGATGCTAGGATGTGGCTGTAGAGGATCAGGTTGCTAGCTTGGTTGAGAGAAGAGAAGTGCCAACTTACAATCATTTTTGTAATTTTATCCTTGAGATAAGTGGTTTTGCCATTCACCTCCAGAGGGTAGCCAAAATAGTTGTCAAATTTCTCCAGGCTTTGGACTCTAACCGGCTTCTTCATATACCTGACAAAAGTGAAGGGTTTGTTAGGGCTAAAATTTGACAAAAGATTTCTCGAGGCTGATTAATTCTCTCGACAATTTGCAGAAATCGTTCAGAGTTTCTCTGATCAGTTTGCAAGAATTTGGAGTGGCTTTGAAAAAGAAAAGGTATCATCTGCAAAAAAACTGATGAGTTAATTCTTGAGCCCTTTTGCAGATTCTACTCCCCTAATCGCTTTCACATACTGGAGCTTGACATATCTTCTTCTGAGAGAGTCCGTGCAAAGAATAAACAAGTAAGGAAAGAGGGCATCTCCCTACCTGAGGTCCACTCGAGGGTGAAACAATATTGTTTTATTAGAACTTCATTAATCAAAATTGTGTAAGTCACCGTGGAAACACATTGAATAATCCAGTATATCCAGATCTCCGGGAAATTCATTGATCTTAGGATAAGCTCCACAAAATATCATCAAAGTCTATCATAAGCTTTGTTAAAGTCAGCTTTAAGAACGGCTACAAAATCAGTTCCCCTCTCCTTGTAGTTGACCTAATTGACTAGCTCATGGTCGATCAAAATGCTATCCAGGATTTGTCTACCCGAAACAAATGCATGTTGTTCCTCCCTTTTAACAACGGGAGGATAGGCTTGAGTCTATTAATCAACACTCTTGAGATTATTTGATGTGTTGTGTTGTATAAGCGGATGGGCCTAAAGTGAGAGGCCATTTTCGGATGATCCACCTTTGGGATAAGAGCTATAAATGTTTCATTATCCTCCCTAAGCATTCGACCGTTAAGCAGAAGTCGCCTGAAAAATATCTTCCCCCACCACCTCCCAGTGCTGATTGAAAATAATGGAGCTGCACCATCGGGTCCTGGAGTTTTGATCGAGTCCATGCTGAAGCCTGCTTTCTTGACTTCTTTCCTTGTTATGGCTCGACACAATGTCTTTGTATCTTCCTCTTAAATTATCTATCCTTTTCAGCGATAGATGTTGACATCAACATGGATATTGAGCTACTCCTCTCTCAAAATAGATTAGGAATTTATAGTGCATAAGGACATCCTAATTTTTCCTTGTAAGGAAAAAAAACATTTCATTGTTAAAGCTTTTAGTACAACAAAATTACCTTGCTTTTCCAAAGGAAAACCTTCAATAATGACATTGATATCCCATTAGGATTAAAATAGAGGTGTTTGAATTAAATTGTATTATGCGATGTCGCTTCAAACAATATTGGAAAATAAAATTGCTGAGGATTTTCTTTCCATCTGTTTAAAATTTCCCTTGGTCCCCTATCCTGTTCTAATGGATCAAATAAGTTACAAACTTTCACACTATCAATGTATTGAGCATGAAATCTATAAGGAGTATCCATCCTCATGGTGTTTCTCTCTCCTTCCCTTCTACTTACACCTCACCAGGGATGTAAGTTATTTGGTTAAAAACCGAAAACTGAACCAAACCAAACCAAATTAATAATTTGGTTTGGTTTTTTTTTAAATTCGGTTTGGTTTGGACTGAAAAAAAAATTATTTTTTCGGTTTTCGGTTTGGTTCGATTTTTATTTTGAAAAACCGAAAAAAACCAAACCAATCTTACCTATCCTATATGGGTTCTGAACTTCTGGTATTTTTTAAAAAAAAGGGCGCGTTAGTAGCCCATTTTATCAGCCCAACTTTTCCCTTACAATTTACTAAGCATATGGCCCTATGTCACAACAATTAACAAAATCCCTACTTTCCTCTATCTCCTCCCCAACCGTCCTCACTCTCCTCCACAGCCGTCCTCACTCTCTCTCCTCCCCGACTGCTTCCTCTCTCTCCTCACTCACTCAATCACTCTCTCTCCTCCGTTTCTCTCTCCTCACTCCATTTATGAATCTCGAAATATTTGCGGTGGAATCCAACAACTGATCGTTGGGCTTTTTGCAATCAATCCGAAGAGCTCTAAACATTTTCGAGAAGAAGAAGACAATCTGAACGTTTTCGAGAGTATCGAAGAACCGAAGAATGTTATGTATTTTCTTTATTTTTTTCGTTATTTTCATTGTTTTTATTAATTTTCTTTAGTTCTAGTACTTCAATTCTTCTATGTTTGATGATTTAAACTTTGTTTCATAGTATTTGTAAGATTTGGAAAAAAAATTGCATCATCAAATAATTCGATTTTCTCGGTTCGTTTTCGTTTTGGTTTTGTAATTTCGTTTTGGTTTGGTTTGGTTTGATATGAATTTTGGTTTGGATTTGGACTTGAAATGTGAAAACCGAAAGTTTTTCGATTTGGTTTGGTTTTGCCCCAAAATCAAACTTACAACCCTACACCTGACCTTCTCTTTCGAACCACTCACTTTCCACTATTTATAATTTTTTTTCCTTAGGGAATTCTTACCCCAACTATAAGGATCCTCAATACTCTCCTTTTCTCTCCTACCATAAACATCGCCCACCACGTATTTTTTCTTTTCTCCAATTTGTATTTATTTAGTTTCTTTAAATAAATATGGTTGTTTAATGATTATCAGAAAATCGAAAAAAATTTGAAATAAAATTTATTATATAATGATTTTAAGTTTTTTTTTTGAAATAAAATTATTATATAATGATTATAATTCAGTAAATCATTAAGTTTTACTAATAAGCAATTATAAAATTACAAGAACAATATACTACATCAAATAAATTAAAACGATGATTTATTATTTCTATAAAATTATAACACACTAACGAACTTTTTACATAAATTTAAGCTCATACCGACTCCTAGAGATGGTTCCATACATGTTGTTCTACCTAATCGTTTTTCAAAGATATATGATTTTTTTCTATCTTTAAGACCATGCCTGTAATACCCCGAATTTTAATCTCATTTTATTTATTACTAATTATGTTTATTAGCTTAATTACGTCCTAAATTTTTCAGAAATGATCCTGGCTAGGATTATTTTTTAAATATAAATATATATATATATATATATATATATTTGTTAATTTTACGAAGTTATTATTATTATATATATTTCGGATTTTGTGTGCGATTAGTCGAGCGGTATTTGGCCGATTACGAAAGCAAAGTCGGTTTCCATTTCTTAACTTTGTCAGTTAAGTTGGGAAACAAAACCCCCAACCCCATCTTACTTTCTCACTCCTGAAGAAACATCAACCCAAACCCCAAAACCCCATCTCAATCTCTATCGTCAATCTCACCTCTCCCCATCCCCTGCCTTCTCGTCGGAGCCCTAAGCTCGCCGGAGCTCAACCTGCAGCTCGCGTTTTTTCTCTCTCTTTCTCTCTCTCGTGTTGTCCCCTCCTTTGTCTCGTTGCTCGCTACTGCTCCGTCGTTCGAACTCTGCCCTCGCGTCGCCCAGACAACTCGTGACGCGACACCGCCGTCCTGCTGCCCAGCCTCATCGGCTCTCCGTCACCACTCGCCGGAGCCCCAGCTCCCCTGTTCTTCGCTGCTCCTAGTAGAGCAGAGGTATAACTATACCTCTTAAACTCTAAAATTCTGATTTTGAGTATGGATAGTTTAGAGCCCATTTTAACAATAAATAATTAGATTAAGTTGGGCATAAAAACTGTAATTGGTTAAACTATTTAGTTCAGTTCATTACTTCCAATTGTTGGGGTAATGGAGACCAATTAAAAATCTGATTTAGCTCTCCATCATGTAATCCTAGCTAAATTTACTAGTAATCAATTATTGGGCTTGAACCAGATTTCTTCAATGTTATACAAAGCCACTTAGCTAAGAGATGGGTTAGTTTGGAATAAATCGTAAAGCTAAGATGATGTGTTGAGAGCTAGTTTCTTGTGGTTACTAATTCAAGGATATTTTCGAAGTATTGATTAGAACAGTATGGTATTCATCTTGTTATTATGATTCAAGAAGTTGGAGTGACAAAGTTGAGAATATAGATTAGTTAGTTTTGTTATGGACATAGTTAGTGATGGGTCATGGTTGCATCTTTTCTACGAATGGTTAATTTCTTCATCCGAATATTATTAGGAATGGTTATTGATTATTATTATGGTTATTATTGAGGTTAATTATGGAGGATTATTATGGAGTTCAAGAGAGTTGATGAAGTAATGAAGTTCTCAAAGTTCTTATCTGTCGGAGTCAAAGAATGGTTAAACGTATGAGGTAACCTTTCATGTCCAGCACCCTATGTGATTGCCCGTAAATGTTATATGTAATGATATGCTCGAATGTGCTAATATGACTCTGCGATGATAATTATGTGACATGATTATGTGTTACAAGCTGTATGTGGCAAGATGTAATACGTTATGATGTGACGATGCTCATGTATGTTATGAAATGTCATGTTTATGACTATGTTAACGAATTATGGTTATACGATCTATGGATGATTTCGAATTAAGAATATATGATGTCTGATAAGTTATGATAATAAAAGTGGATGGTTCTGCTGGTTTGAAGTCATGAACTAATCTGGTAAATTGGTGAGTTACACGTGGAGGAATTATGTTACGATATACGAAACGGACCAAAATAGTCATATGATAATGTTTACGAATTACGAAAGTTACGCTATGTCCAAAGCTTGTACTTGCCAATGAACTAAAGTCACGTATATGGTCCTTGCCAGCAGACTATTCAATGCTAATGATTATTTTCTCTGTTAATAATTACTAAAGTGTTATAATGTATGCTTATCTATGAAAATGTTTACGAACTAAAATCGTTTTACGGGCTGGAGTGAAGTTACTGAGTTTTCAACTTATTTTAGTTTATTTTTTGTGTTTCCCCTTTTCCTGGTTCAATGAAATTATTCAGGTATTACGAAGATGGCGAAGGATCCGTTATGTCAAGAATGCTCCGGAAAGATTAAGTTGAAGAGACTCTGTGTATATTTGGGTTATTTAAAATACACTATATTAAAGGATAATAATTATTGCTTTACGATAAGCATTTGTATGTTTAAAAGGCCATTTTAGGCTATTATTTTATGAGTGGGCCATAACCCACAGGCTTAAGATATGCTTCCGCGGACGATTAAGGTTATGTATTTTCCGGGGCGCCATAATGCATATATAGTTTTTTAAATTCAGATATTGGAGTCTTCTAGGTCGAACAATAAAAGGCTCGGATGTTCCAGCTTGACGAACTAGCTACATGTTGAGGTATAAGTATTCGGTATAAATAAATAAAAAAAAAAAAGTATTCGGTATAAATACTCGACAAAAGATTGGCTTATGAAAGAAAATAGGATCAGAGTTGAAATGTGTTAAAATTAAGGGATATTCGGCCCATTTCATAAAGAAAAGAAGAGCCGTTGAGAAAGTTCATTTCTATTGCAGTAGGCTTTTTTTTATTTTTTGATAATAAGGAAAATAGGCGCTAGAAATGACGAAGAAAAAAAAATGAGATTTTATAAACCCAAAGTAGCCGTTGAGCACAACTGAACAAAGAAAAAGTCATATATTTTTTCTGGCTTGGGCCACCATACTTATAAAGTTCCAATTAAAAAAGATATTCACAAATCCCTCACTTTATACACAACGCCTCTATCCTCATCCTTTGAGGATCTCCTCATAAAGAAGAGAGAGTGCCATGAGGATGGAGAGGATCCTCATGATGATATTGCTCTAAGTTTACTTTACTCCTTGTCTAAAATTTGCACCAAATTACCTCAAAATAAATTGAATTTATTTGACTCCAAAACGCTAGTGACAAGCATACATCAGGGAAACCATGCTCATTGATCCGAAATTAGTTGCTAGTTCCGAAATTCTACTAAGTACTAATCTCAATCACAACAAGGGAGAACTTCACGGTTTAAGGATTAGTATTAGTTTAATTATGTTAAGCAACGAAGGAAAGGAAGTTAATTAAGCTAGTTAGTTTAATTAACGTTTTTGTAATTTTCGGTTTTTGTAAACCCGGAATTATTTTGTTTAGCGTAAGTGTAAATTGGACGAACCATGCTTGGGGTTGCGAATCACACTTGGGACGTGTGAAAAGGGGTTCTTGAAGATATTTTGAAGCTTCCCTTGCAAGCTAAGAGAAGCCCCCCACTTGGTGATGCAAAACCGGCCCTCCTTGCCCCAAAGTCAACAAAACACACAACAACACTATTCCTTCTTACATCTTTGTTGGATTAAGAGATCTTTGTTGTTTAATTGCTTTGTTTAATCACTTTGGTACTTAGATCTTTTTGAGATTGATTAGCTTGTAATATATATGTAATGGTGATCATAAATGAAAAACAGATTTGGATAATTGAAATTTAAGCGTTGTGCTTCAAATTAAAACACGTTGTGTTAAAGATTAAAAACCGAGGTTTTTACTCTATCTTTGAACCGATTTTCTTGGGAGATCAAACTATGAGAAAGTCAACCTAATTGACATATTCGAGAGTGGAGATTCTCGTTCTTTGTTAATTAAAACCGTAATTGAGGAAGAGAGTGGAGATTCATTTCCTTAGTTATAAACCGAATCGTAAACTTTAAGTGGAGGCTTGTAGTTTATCATTCAACTATCGTAAACGCAATTCATTTTGAAGTGTGTTCACATCAAGTGGTATCAAGAGCTCAGTTCTGAAATGGACGACGACAATGCTAGGAGAGATGCGATGCTAGAAGCTCTAGCTAAGCAAAACGAAGCATTACACGACATGATGGCAAAGATAACCTTAGAATTGTTTAAGAAGAAACCCAATGAGGAAGAAAGGAGTTATAGGGCTGATGATAGGGGTTTAAAAATCGAAGTTCCAGATTTTGACGGAGCTAGTGATCCGGAATTATACATTGAATGGGAACGTTCATTAGAGCGTTTTTTTGATTACAAAGATACTCCGGATGAGAAGAAATACAAGGTTGCTGTTTTGAAGCTAACCAAATATGCATCCATTTGGTTAGAGGGCTTAAAGAGGCAAAGGATGAAGGAGAACAAATCCAAGATTGCTACTTGGGAAAAGTTGAAGAAGCAATTGAGGAGACGTTTTGTTCCAACTAACTACAAACAAAATCAGTATGTTAGATGGTCCACACTCAAGCAAGGCGCCATGCCTATGGAGGAGTACATCAAGGAATTTGAGAAACTTTCCATTGTTTGTGAGATTGAAGAAATGGAGGAGCAAAAATTGGGCAGATTCTTAGGAGGCCTAAATGAAGAAGTATGTGAGAAAGTCGAGGTGTTTCCATACCTTACTTTCGACGAAGCTTGCAAAGTGGCTCAAAAGATGGATAACCAAAAGAAGAAATCAGTGGCAAGTAAGTCTTATTCCAAGCCATTTAGTACTTTTAAAGTTAATCCTAGTACTAGTAATCTTGATAAGAACAAAAAACCGGATTTCACTAAGAAAGATACGGAGAAAGTTGGAGATGACAAAACCTTAAAAGTGAAATGTTTTAAGTGTCAAGGCTATGGCCATTACCAAGTAAATTGTCCTACTAAAAGAATCATGACCATAAGAGATATAATCGAAATAAACGAGTTGGAAAAACAATCTCTTTTAGAGATGGAACATGATAAAAATGGAAGTGAGGATGAGGAGGACGTGTGCAATCCTGAAATGGAGGGTGAAACCTTAGTTATTAGGAGGTCCTTGTACTCAAATATGGTGGCCGAAAATGAGGAACAAAGGGAGACCATTTTTCATTCGAAATGCCTAGTGAAAAAAAACTATGCACTTTGATCATAGATGGTGGGAGTTGTACTAATGTAGCTTCAACTGAACTTGTAGAGAAGTTAGCATTACCTATGACTAAACATCCAATTCCTTATAAACTGAAATGGTTAGATGATGATAGTGAAGTAAGGGTAAAAAATAGAGTTTTAATCACATTCTCAATTGGAAATTATGAAGATGAAATTCTATGTGATGTAATCCATATGACTGCGTGCCATATTCTACTTGGTAGACCGTGGCAATTTGATCGCAAAGTGATGCATGATGGTTTTACGAATGTGTATAAGGTGAACAAGAATGGCAAAATCAAAACCTTACTACCATTACCTCCTTCAAAAATCCGAAACACAAAACCAAAACCAAAAGAAAACCAGATGTGTAGTGGTGTGTTTTTGGGGAGAAAACGATTCGAGAGGGAGTTGGAGAAAATTCAGTTGGTGTATATTCTGGTTGCCAAGGAGGTGAATGAGGGAGTGGACGTTGAGGATCCACATTTGAGGGAGTTGTTGGAGGAGTTTGGAGACGTATTCCCTAATGACCTACCAAATGGCCTACCCCCTAAACGTGGAATTGAACATCAAATTGATCTCATTCCCGGAGCACCAATTCCAAATAAGCCTTCCTATAGATGTAATCCCAAAGAGAGTGAGGAATTACAAAGCCAAATCAGTGAATTGATGGACAAAGGTTACGTGAGAGAGAGCAAAAGTCCGTGTGCCGTGCCGGCTTTGCTTGTGCCAAAAAAAGACGATTCATGGAGGATGTGTATTGATAGCCGTCTTTGTGAATAACATCACCATAAAGTACGAATTTCCCATCCCTAGATTAGATGACATGCTAGATGAGTTGAGTGGATCCAAGTTGTTTTCGAAAATTGATTTAAGAAGTGGATACCACCAAATATGCATGAAGGAGGGAGATGAGTGGAAAACGGCTTTCGAGACGAAGTATGGGTTGTATGAATGGCTGGTTATGCCATTTGGTCTCACAAATGCCCCTAGTACATTCATGAGATTGATGAATGAAGTACTTAGGCCGTTTTTGGGAAAGTCCGTAGTTGTATATTTGGATGATATTCTTGTTTTCAGTACTAACAAGGATGATCATTTAAATCATTTGCAACAAGTGTTCGAAGTTTTGAGAGAACAAAACCGTATGGGAAGCTCGAAAAGTGCACGTTCATGCAAAGAGAGATTGGCTTCCTTGGGTTCATAATTTCGGATGAAGGGGTGAAGGTGGATCCATCCAAAGTCGAAGCTATTTCTTCTTGGCCGGTTCCTACAACTATCACCGAGGTGAGGTCTTTTCATGGTTTAGCTTCGTTTTATAGGAGGTTTATAAATAATTTTAGCACTTTATTAGCTCCTATAACTGAATGCACTAAACATGGAAAATTTGTATGGAGTGACGCAGCTCAAAAGGCGTTTGAACTTGTAAAGGAGAAAATGTGTAAAACGCCTATCCTCGCTTTACCTGATTTTGCAAAACCATTTGAAGTTGAGTGTGATGCAAGTGGAACGGGTATTGGGGCTGTTTTAATTCAATGTGGTAAGCCTATTGCGTATTTTAGCGAGAAATTAAATCAGGCTAAGTTGAATTATTCCACTTATGATAAAGAGTTTTATGCCATGGTTAGGTCTCTTAATCATTGGAGTCACTATTTACGACCACAAGCTTTTGTTCTTCATTCCGATCATGAATCACCGAAATATATTCATGGACAACATAAGCTTAGTGCTCGTCATGCTAAATGGGTAGAGTTCTTGCAATCGTTCAACTTTGTTGCCAAGTACAAAGCCGGAAAAGCTAATGTGGTAGGCGATGCTTTATCTCGGAGACACCTATTGCTTAATATGGTGGATTCCAAAGTGCTTGGGTTTGAACTGATTAAAGAATTTTATGTTCTTGATGAGGGGACACGAGATCTGTTCGTGGCTACCAAAGATGGTCCAAAAGACCATTATCATCAAATGGAGAGGTTCTTGTTCAAGGGGAACAAACTTTGTGTTCCCAAATGTCCCGTTCGTGATTTGCTCATAAGAGAAGCTCATGGTGGCGGTTTGGGTGGCCATTTTGGCGTTACCAAAACCATGGAGTTATTGCAAGAACATTTTTCTTGGCCTCATATGATCAAGGAAGTGCATGCTTTGTTTTTAGCTCGTTGCGGTGTTTGTCAAAGAGCCAAAAGCACGTTCCATAAGGGGTTGTATACTCCTTTACCGATCTGGGAGAGGCCTTGGGAGGATGTTAGTATGGATTTCATCGTTGCACTTCCGAGAACGCAAAGAGGGAAGGATTCGGTCATGGTGGTGGTGGACCGTTTCTCAAAAATGGCACACTTTGTGCCTTGCCATAAAACGAGAAGATGCTATTAACGTTTCTTGTTTATATTTCGGGGAAATTGTTCGTCTGCATGGAATACCAAAAACTGTTGTCTCGGATCGAGATAGCAAGTTTTTGAGTCATTTTTGGAGGTCCCCGTGGAGGATGATGGGTACTAAGTTACTTGTTTAGTACTTCACATCACCCCCAAACCGACGGTCAAACAGTGACTAATCGAACTCTAGGCACCTTGTTAAGGGGCTTAGTGAGCAAGACCGGGAAAGATTGGGATGTCAAGCTATGCCATGCGGAGTTTGCTTACAATAGGACTCCCACTTTTGCAACAAGACATTCACCGTTCGAAGTGGTATATGGGGTAAATCCGTATGTACCTATTGATCTTATTTCGTTGCCTAAAGACTCTTATGTCCACGGAGATACTAGGCAACAAGCTGAAACAATGGTGAAGGTTCACAAAGAAATACGCACCAACATCGAAAAGGCCAATGAGATGTACAAGAAAAAAAGCAAACAAAAGCCGAAAACCGAGGTTGTTTGCTCCGGGGAGATTTGGTGTGGATCCACTTGAGGAAGGAGAGGTTTCCAAGTAAAAGAAGGCATAAACTCATGCCCCGAGTCGAAGGACCTTTCAAGGTTCTTGAACGATATGGAAACAATGCTTACAAGATAGACCTTCCCGGAGAATATGGCGTGGCGAAGAACATTCAATGTAGGGGACTTATCCCCCTATTTAGAAGATAACGATGTGCAAGAATTGAGGACAATTCCTTTTGAAGAAGGAGAGGATGATCCGAAATTAGTTGCTAGTTCCGAAATTCTACTAAGTACTAATCTCAATCACAACAAGGGAGAACTTCACGGTTTAAGGATTAGTATTAGTTTAATTATGTTAAGCAACGAAGGAAAGGAAGTTAATTAAGCTAGTTAGTTTAATTAACGTTTTTGTAATTTTCGGTTTTTGTAAACCCGGAATTATTTTGTTTAGCGTAAGTGTAAATTGGATGAACCATGCTTGGGGTTGCGAATCACACTTGGGACGTGTGAAAAGGGGTTCTTGAAGATATTTTGAAGCTTCCCTTGCAAGCTAAGAGAAGCCCCCCACTTGGTGATGCAAAACCGGCCCTCCTTGCCCCAAAGTCAACAAAACACACAACAACACTATTCCTTCTTACATCTTTGTTGGATTAAGAGATCTTTGTTATTTAATTGCTTTGTTTAATCACTTTGGTACTTAGATCTTTTTGAGATTGATTAGCTTGTAATATATATGTAATGGTGATCATAAATGAAAAACAGATTTGGATAATTGAAATTTAAGCGTTGTGCTTCAAATTAAAACACGTTGTGTTAAAGATTAAAAACCGAGGTTTTTACTCTATCTTTGAACCGATTTTCTTGGGAGGTCAAACTACGAGAAAGTCAACCTAATTGACATATTCGAGAGTGGAGATTCTCGTTCTTTGTTAATTAAAACCGTAATTGAGGAAGAGAGTGGAGATTCATTTCCTTAGTTATAAACCGAATCGTAAACTTTAAGTGGAGGCTTGTAGTTTATCATTCAACTATCGTAAACGCAATTCATTTTGAAGTGTGTTCACATCACTCATGACACACTTGACATGGGATTTAACAAGTAAAAAAAAAACTTGTATATGTCACTTTAAAACTCGGTATGTGATGATCACTTGATTTAGACCGTGCAAATTTTAGGGTTTGATAACTCTTCTGCTTTCCATGAACATACCGTAAGTCTAAATTTGAATATATTATGAAAGAACATTGTAAAATTTCTTGATCCTATTTTTGAAAAGGGTTTGTGTTTCATATGTGTCTAGGACTAGATATGGGGAGAAGGAAAGAGAAGAATATCAAGGTTTTTTTTGGAGTTTCATGGATAGATTTTTTAATATATTTCAGGTTGTCAAGAGAGTCTATTTATAGAGAAAACATATGCACAAAAACATTGGAATTCAAGTGATAGTTGTAAGAAACTACATACATAAACAAATGGCACATAACCTATGCAAATCATCTAATTTAGGTTTAAATCTTTGAATAGATCAGACTATCATATTAGGCTCCGTAAAATTAATTTTAACAATAATTTGTTCCTAATTACTACTCCTCTCATTTTAATCAATTTTGGCTTTCACAATTGTCAATGCACAACTTGACCATTAATATCTTTAATTATCGATTAGCAAAAGTTATAAAAGTTGATATTTTGAAAATATACATTAAGACAAATCCAATAATGTCTTATATACTAACATTTATCTATATGTGTTTGTAGAAAAATAAGATCAAAGTAGGTTATATGAACAGTACACATGGTCAAACTGTATCGAAATGAAATGAAAGTGGAAAGGTTATAATAAATGAAGTTCTAAAGTGACATACACTAGATGGGAAAGGATAGAAATGGCTTAGGGTAAGGACTCTCTAACTCAAACTAGGAAACCAGAAATAAAAAACTAAGCCTTCTAAAGGGGATACACTGCCAAGAGATTGTTGATGACGCTGATTCTCGTTGTAGGAGGTATTAGATGTCGATCGTCATTGACCATAGTTTGCAGTGCATTTGTAGGATTCAACACTATATGTCAGATGTTCATTATTCTATTGGAATACGCTGTAGAAATGTAGGTTGCGCCTTTTGAATTTTCTTTTAGGTGCAGGGTTCGTATTAGACCATATGGAAGTAATCACGCCTCTATTGTGAAGGCTGTCAAAAAGTAATCTCATGACTCTAAATGAAGTCGGGGTGGTGATAGTGCGCGAGCTTCAGATTGGGTTCACTTTTATTGTTCCTCCATTAGGCGTTCCTAAGTTGTAATCTTTCGACCGGTCATGCACAGAATCGAGTGGACCTTGCTTGTAAGTTTTAAGAAATGATTTTCAAAATAGCAAATGGAAATGAGAAATGGAAATGGAAATGGAAATGGGAAATGAAAGAGAAAGAGAGCAAGGGGCAGTCAATATGCTTGTTCCTTGCGTCCCCCCTTAGGAGTTAGGGGGGTCACAGGGGGGATTTTGATCCCCCGCACTCGCCCGTTCAATTTTTGAAAGGAAATTAAATGAGGGCGTTCCGAATAATCGGCGAAAATTAAGTTTCACTTTTTTCTTTTCTTCTCATGGGATTTTGTTGATACTGTATGGGGCCACCGTCTTGAGCAGTATATCATGTGAAGGGGTCTCAAGCTTATAGGAGGTCACCACTCCCCGTCTTGAGTCCCGAAAAAAGGGTAGGTCTTATCACAAGCCTACCCCAAGCTCGTAAGCTCTCATGAGTTCCGGGTGGTCTTAGTAATTTTATACAGCGACAACCAATGCCATCTTGTCTTACTGAGCTAACGGAGGATACAGCAATTGAGATCGCGAAAATGTGATTTCTTCATTGCACCTTCAAGCTAAAGAGATCCTTACCCAGAGAGTCTTGCATCAATAAGGTTCATTGGTCACTTATGTGATTTGCAAAAGACAGAGCTATCTTTCTCTTTTCAACTGAGTTGATTCAATTAACTGTAACTTAATTCTTTAACTTCTAACTGTAACTTAATGATTTAACTTCCTATTAGAATGCAATGCAGCACAGTCCCCCACAAGGGCTGCCTACTTCTCTAGTTCACCACCGTATCCCATGAGCCATTTGAAATTGTTTATGGATTAGTAAATGCACATTTTAAAGTTTTCGAGAGTTAAAAGAATTTGATTTCTCGATCTTGTTGCTATCGCTTTTCAATAAGTGAGGGAGCCCTCGAAAGGCGCCCGAACGTTTATGAATAAGCTAGTAACAAAAGAAGTTCCTTAAAAGGGTAAAAGTGAGTAGTTCGTACTTGATCAATAAGCAGAGGAAGTCTTATGATCTCATTGTATTGAACGATTCAGGTTGGGAAATGATTTCGAAATGGAGGATTACAAATGGATATGGTTTTTGACTAGTATGGGCTTGACCATGATGTTGATATGGGCCTAACTATATGCATATGCAGACATGGATTGTACTGGACTATGCCAGTAGACTGGACTCAATGACTGGGCTTTAGGGAATACTAGGCTTTGAACTTGCAGGTAGAGTAAGCAGACTAGACTCAAAGACGATTGCCTATGTGAACTTAAGGAATACTAGACTTTGAACTTACGGGAGAGTAAGCAGGCGAGGTGATAGGAAAGGCTAGACTTTGAATTTACGTTTAGATTAAGTAGGCTAGACAGTGAGGGTAGCTAGACTTTGAATTTACGGGAGAGTAAGCAGGCTAGGCAATAAGGAAGGTAAGACTTTGAACTTATATTTAGAATAAGCATGCTTGACCTAAGGATGACTAGACTTTGAACTTACGGGAGAGTAAGTAAGCTAGGCAATAAAGAAGGCTAGACTTTGAACTTACATTTAGAGTAAGTAGACTAATCCTAAGGGTGACTAGACTTTGAACTTACGGGTGAGTAAGCAGACTAGACGCTAGGGGAGACTAGACTTTGAACTTACAATTAGAATAAGCAGGCTAGACTCAAAGATTGGGCAATTATGGACTTCGGGAGGAGTAGGTTTGCTAACCTCGAGGATTTGGGCCGTTATGGGCTTAGGGAGGACTAGAATTTGAACTAACATTTAGAGCAATCCAAAAGATTAATGGGTTTAGAGTTTGGACTTCGTCCTATATGGGTTTCGAATTGGATTTAACTAGATTACATAGAGATGCAAACTAGACCTAGGATTGGGCTTTTATAGTCTGAAGACTTGACTAGGGCTTACATGGAGATGCAAACTAGACCAAAGGTATGAATTGGGCTTTTATAGTACTAAGACTTAACTAGGGCTTACATAGAGATGCAAACTAGACCTAGGGTATGAATTGGGCTTTTATAGTCCTAAGACTTGACTAGAGTTTACATGAAGATGTATATGGACCTAAGTTTTAGATTGGAATGGACTAGGAACAGACTAGGAGATGCACATGGGCTTGACATGGACTATGGTTCACATAAAGATGCAAATGGGCCTAGATTTTGGGATCAACTAGACTTATATGGGCCAAAGATGGACTCTAATGCTAGTGGGCCTAGTATGAATGCATGGACTCAAGCTTAGATGGGCCTAGGATGAATGCAAATGGATTCTAATGCACATGGGCCTAAAATGAATGCAAGGACTTAAACTTAGATGGGCCTATGATGGATGCAAATGGATAGGGATTGGGTTGATTGGATTGGATTAGAGGTATTTGGACTGGGCTTAGATTTTTTGAAATTCGTTTTTGAAAGGGACCCCTTGTTTTTATCTTTTATTTGGAAAAGTTGATGGATGATTAAAGATCGATTAATTTTTTGAGAAAGATTTTTTTTGTACATATAGTAGGATGATGATTAGTAAATGTTTTCGAAAAAGATAGAATAGAAGAGGGTGTAGGATGATAGATTTTGAAATAGATATGTTTTTTTTTAAGGAATGGGATATGATAGGATAAATACGATAGGGAAGATTTTTTGGATAGGAAGGATAAGATGGGATGAGGTAGACATGCATGACGACTCTAACTCTATCATGATCACTTTCTAGATGCACTTTTTAGGATAGACTTAACTTTAGGTGATATGTATGAAAAGATTGATTTAATGTTCAAATTAGGTGAGTTTTGTTTGAAAAAGATGTTCTAAAAGTGATCATAAACGACAATGCGCAGATAGATCGAAATCCGGCAAATAAGCCGACGAAACCAAACTGCGACGAAGCTGGGGAGCAATACAACTGAGCGGTGTTATTGCACAGATAGAAGTTGCATGCCACGCAAGCTACTTGCGCCACACGCAGTCTGGTGCATCAGGTGCAAGCTTCTTGCGTGAGACGCAAGATACATGCGCTTGGTGCACTGCTCTGGCGATGCGGTTTTTCATTTTCGACGATATGTATTGGTCGTTTTATTATTATTCTAGCCTAATCCCAAGGGAAATTCGAGGGGAAAGCATGTTGAACATAGCAAACAGGCAATCAATGATGTCATATAAGCAAGAAATAGTATGCAGTTCTCATCCTAGAGTCAAGATCTATGTTTAATACTATGGTCAGGCTTTGGTTAAGGCTGAAAAGGGTCCATGACTAAGAGATTGATCCTATGCTTCGTACCTTTGCTTAAAAAGGTGGCACGTGTAAGACGCGCTCCAGTTCTCTAGTCAGGAACAAGAGAACAATGCCATGGTTGGCTAGGTTTGCTTATTACTAAGATCCAACACTATCGCTCAGGAAGCTATTTGGAAAGACAAAGCACAAACCCCCTCGGGGGTGGCCTCACGCATAGAACATGCGCTAATGAGGCAGGGACGATTGTCCTTATAGTGGCTTAAATCAGTTGACATGCATATGCAAAATTGTAATGTTATTCAAAAGCCTAAAACAAGTATGGATCGTATTTTTCGAGTTTCACCCGCTCATTTTTAAAAAATGATTTTTTTTAAAATCCTCCCCAGTGTACTCGCCAAATTGTAGGCGTTTTTTATTCACCTACGCGGGATGAGCGCATATTTGACTACCTCATTGGAAAGGTTATGTTGAAAACATTTTTGAAGTCTCCAATAAGTCTTTAAATGAAGACTCATAAACCTAATTGGATATCGAGAAATCGTAGAGACAACTTAGGGACTTATCCAATGTAGATTTCCCATGACTCTATTAATGGTCAATAAACCATTGATTGAGTTCGGGGGTGAAGGTACGAATCAGATCAGGAATCAAATTCGCCCATTGATGGCTTCTGCTTGATATCGATTCATGTCATATTTTATGCAATTAAACATCCACATAATGTGTTAATGCACTATAACAATTAGTCTACGTTGATTCATTAAACACATAAAAGACTATTTTTTAGGTGACATTTTATTAAGCAATCATATTACTGGGTTCCTAGCAGGTTGTCCATATTATCTGATTTAAGTGTTAGAACATTTATTTAGGTGTTGATTAACAACAATATACAAGGTGGAAAATTGCAATCAACCATAAAAAAGATGTTCATGAAAAAGAAATAAAAATAAGAAGAAAAAAATATTGCAGGGAGTTAGTTGTAATACATAAGTATTTAAAGTCGCATGAATATGTGAACAATCTACATCATGAATAGAATGTTAGTAACTTCAAGAAAATAATAAAAATAATAAAGAAAAGAAATATTTTTAATTTAATTGACCCTCAGAAATTGTACCTCCATCTGAGTCGTTTATTTGCACGGATCTTAGATCGAATATGATCAAGTCTTGAAGAAAGATTGTGTGAACCAAACTAATTATTGCTTTTGTTTGATTTATGTAACGTAGCAATTATATAGGGTGAATAAGAGGTGAATACTATTAGGCATAGGAATTGCCTTAGATATTAGAATGATGATAGTTGATGATTAGATAATCATATTGTATGGGATTGTTGTAGGTTCTAGGAATTATGAAATAAAAAGATGATGATGTGATGATCTTGATGAGTGTTAGATGGTTAGGCGTGGTATGTTTGGGTGACGAGGAGTAGCGTCGTTTTTAGTTAGGCGGTGAACTAGGGAGGTTATGGATAGAAAGTATTATATAGGTGTAGGTAAAGGTAACCAAAAACAACTAGGTTTCTAAAAAGATTATTTATTGAAATGATTTTAGAAAAGGTTTTAGATAAAGATAGACGTTATGAAAATACTTTAGGTAAAGATGATTTTTTTTAAAAGATATTTCGCAAATATTTTAGATAATTAATAAAACTACTTAATATAATTAATTAAATCAATTAATTAAGTTGGGCTAGAAAAAAGATTTTATAAAATTATTTTTAAAAGGTTTTCAAAGATGGGCATTTATAAAACTATATTAAACTGTTTTAGAAAGTGGGCTTATTAAAACTATCGATAAAAAAGATTTTCGAAAATGAGTTATTAAAACGGGTTAGAATATGGATTGGGCTTAAAATATTTTATTTTAGACTCCTTATTTTTTCCTTATTCGATCCGGACCAATTAGAGCGGAGGTAGTAGTCACCATAGGGTACTACATGGAGAGACACGATTTTATGTCTACAATAAGTAATTTCAACCAAGTTGAATATAACAGTAAAATGGTGGGGGGCTCACGGAAGTTACGAGGAGCTGATTATTTTACCAGATGGAGAATCAGTAATTCATTTATTAACATTACAGCAAAAGGCCCGAGATTCACTTTGACGAACAACAGGAAAGACGCGTGCATTATTATGGAAGAACAAGATAGGGCGTAGGGAGATGATGCTTGGCATGATATTTTCCCTGATGCTATTCTCCCCCACCTCCCAATTATGTTTTCTAATCACTCTCCTATTATCCTCGACACTCACCCAAAGAAAAAATCAAATGCGGCATTATAAACTTGAAGCTTGGTGCATGGGATTCAAAGATATAAAAAAAACATAATAAAAGACTCCTAGGCTAATAGGGGAGTCGGATCAAATATTTTCTCAATCCAATGAAAGCTGAAATCAATTAACTAGGCATGTAAATAATGTTGCTTGCGTTTTAAGGCAGAGAAGAGCTTGAACTAGGGCAAGCTTATCTCAAACCTAGAGTGGGATCAAAGCCAGATTCAAAGCATAGAAGATGCAAAGACGATGTTGCTCTCAAAGGAAGAACTGAAGCCAAGCTAAAGTTAGAATGGATAATCTGGAAGCAAATAGCCAGAACGAAATGGGAATTGTTAGGGGACCAAAGTACAAGATTCTTTTTCAAGTGTGTCAACACTCTTTCATTAAAAAGGAGGATGCATGGGGATTGGATAAGTAATCACAAAGAGATTGAGGAGGAATTCCTTACGACTTTCTAGTCCATCTTCCATCAAGAGAAAAACCCTAAGCCTATCAATATTGAGATGCCTTGGTTCCAAAACCTCCCTTTAATTTCGAAGGAAGAAGGAAAAAGGCTTTGCAAAGAGATCACGAGGGAGGAAGTTCGAAAAGCAGCATTCAACATGAAGTCCATTAAATCTCCAGGGCCAAATGGTGCGGGTCATTTCTTCTTCAAAGATCACTAGGACCTGGTGGGCAAAGATATTTATTGAGCTGTTAGAGACTTCACTTCAAACGGCCGGATGCTTAGGGAGGCGAAGGAGACGTATATTGCCCTAATCCCCAAAGGTGGATCACCCCGAAAAGGCCTTCTAATTTAGATCGATCAGTCTGTGTAACACAACTCATAAGATCATCTCGAAGGTGTTGGTGAACAGGCTAATACCAATTATGCCATCCCTGATAAGAGAACAACAATATGCTTTCATTCATGCCCGGCGGCAGATCTCGGATAGCATCCTTATAGGTCATCAACTGGTGTCATGGGTAAACAAGCAAAGTAAAGGGAAAAATTATGTGGCGACCTCAAAGCAGATTTCAATAAGGCCTATGACCGTATAAGATGGGACTTTGTGGAGCTCACTCTCAGGGCCATGAAATTTCCCGAGACCTGGATAAGTTGGGTTAATGCGTTTCTACAATTACATATGTGATCCTTAAACGAATTTCCTTTAGCTCACTTTTACCCTAAGGTGGGTCTCATGCAGGAAAATCCTATTTCGTCACATCTCTTCATTTTAGTATGGACATTTTGGGGAAAAGATTAAAGGTGTTCCATGAGAAAAAAAGAAATCAGGGGTCTAAAGATCTGCAGAAGAGCTCCGGAAATAACTCATTAATTTTTTGCTGATGATGCTTTGTTCTTTTTTCAGGCTAATCCAACATTATGTGCCACTAGCAGAAGTGCCACTAGTAGAAGCACTCTGGATGAATTCTGCAAAATATCAGGAGAACTCATCAGCTTTGGAAAAATCTTTTATAATGTTCACTCCAAATACCCCCTCCACTTTTATTTGGTTCATGAGAAACCCCATAGGGGTAGGAGTAGGGATAAGCTGGACAACTACTTGGGGATGCCCGTTGGAAATTGATGGAAGATCAAAATCAATTTTTAATGAATTCCGGGATAAACTCATTAAGAAAATCTCCAGCTGGTAAATTTCCTCTCTGAACCAGGAAAGAAAGCTCATCTTATGTAATAGTATTCCTGGTGCGATGGGTTCACATATAATGTCAGCTTTCCTTTTCCCACATAACATCATCAGGAAGCTAAACTAGGTTGTCTTGCGATACTGGTGGAACACAAGCGAGAGTAGATCGGGAATTAGTTGGAGGAAGCGGAGTGTGCTTGGAAAACACAAATCAGAAGGAACTCTGGGGTTTAGATTGTGGAAGTCATGAACAAAGCATTGGTGTTCAAGCAGGCATGGAGGATCCACAACAATCCAAATCTCTTAGTCAGTAAACTAATCATATCAAAATATGGGGGGAGCCCAATCGACCTTGCCCTGAGAGAGAAAAAACCAGCCATTATGTCCCGGGGAGCGTGCGGAATGTGGAGAGTAGCTACCATAATGAAGAAAGGTATAGGGAAGTGGATAGGAAATGTAAATCCAAAAAAAAATTAGGGATAAATGGGTAGAAGGGGATCCACTTATACTGCATCAAAATAGAGGGCCTTCATCGTCCAACTCTAATGCAAACATTCCAATATGGGTAGCAGATTTGATGAATAGCGGTTAGAAATAAGATTAGAGTAAAATTTTCTCAATGTCGAACAGAGATAGTGCAAGAAGAATTCTCGCAACTCATATCAGCAGCACTGAAGAAGAACACATGTCATATTGGGATGGCACGAGGAGTGGGAACTACACTATAAGATCAGGCTATTAGTGGTTGATGAAAAGAAACCCAGGCAAAGGGCAGCCACCTCCCACTAGTACAGAATTAACGATGTGCGTCGGCCTATTTGCGTCGGATGCTTGAAGAAATGACGCAAATGATCAAGAGCAGAGTATTTGCGTCGCACATCCTGGCAAATCCGACGTACATTCTCTAAGCAAATGATTGGGAAGTACATTTACATCGCATATCCATATAAAGCTGACGCACATGTATAACGCAGATGGTTTTTTGGATCCGATGATGTGCGTCGGTTCCCAACGCACATCCGACGTAGATTCTTGGATGCAATGATGTGCGTCGGATATCACCACCAATCTGACGCAGATGCGGACAGGATTTGCATTTTGGCGTAAAGATCATATGCGTCGGACCACTAGCACATCCGACTCAGATGCTTAGACAACGATAATGTGCATCGGACCCAGTTAGCATGCGACGCAGATCAATCCCAGTTACTTTTTTTCGAGCATTTGAAGCCCTAGCCAAAATTACTCCCAAATTAAAATTACTCACTCATAGTTCTCACTCTCTCTCTTGCGAAAGGCGAATCCGGTGCACTCGCCGTTCCCTCACTCTCGCCAGCGACCGTCCCTTCTCCGGCGAATCCCTTCTCGCCGGCGAACCCTCATTCGCTCCTCACCCTCATTCTCTCTCTTGGTTTTAATTCTGTGCTCACACTCATTCTCTCTCTTGGTTTTCACCGCCGAACCGAAGCATCACCAGTGATATTTACCGGCGTCTCCTCAGTCACGCCGGCGAACGGCCTCTCCTCAGTCACGCCGGCGTCTCCTCTTCTTTCTCTCTCACTCTCTCTCTCACTCGCCGGTGCACTCTTGTTTCTCTCTCACTCTCACTCGCCGGTGCAACTGTACCACGACTGTCGCTCGCCGCTCTTGGCGGTTGCCGCTTCGCGCCTGTCGGTTGTGCTGCCGGAATTTCACTGCTTGTCGGCATCAAATTGCATCGGGCTTCGCCGTTCCTTGAGAGCAGAGGTACGTATACATTTTTTAAAAAATTTATGATTTAATCCTACTTATAATGTTCTTTTAGTTTTTATATTCATAGTTAATCCTACTTATAATGTTCAAATTTATATTCATACTTAATCGTGAATTGATAATTGAAATTTAGAATTTTATGGTTTATGTCCCTCTAATGTTTGAATTATATGACCAAACTACATTGCGGGGTGGGAAATCTAAGGAATGGCTTGGTTTGTGATTGTGAAGTTTCGGATTTCCATTGGAAATGATTCTAAATTATGAATTTAATGATTGTGTTGACATATTGACCTACCTTAATGGGGTGGAGAGGGAAATCTAAGGAATGGATTGGTTTGTGTTGTTTAATTGCAATGTGCATCATTTGCCAAGATATCCGTTCGAGGCTTACTCATTAGGAGTAAGTCTTGAATAGTCCCCGGTTTGGGACTGTCTTTGAGTTTCTTATCTCACTTAGGATGTGAATGAATGTTTGGTTTTCGATTCTAAGAAAGATCTAGCTCATTTCCCTAAGCGTTCTCTGGGTACATATGTTGATAGTATACCTACTATCTTCATCGTGTACTTGGAGAACTGTAGGGAAGTGCTGCCGGATTTTTCTTAGAATTGAAAACCAAATGTTCATTCACTAGTGAGATGAGAAACTCAAGGATGGGTTAGGTTGGAGTGATAAGGACCCAAATGTTCATGACTGCATTTGATAAGACACTTTGAATGATGTGATCTATTGTGTTATTGTTTCGTATCTCTAGTGTATGAATATGGATCGAAACTGGATGTATGGTAATCGGATTTCGACGATATTTCTACAAGAGGTTGATGAATTTATCAGGGTTACGTTAAAACATCAATCGCATAATGGGTCAAAGTTAGTCTTGGGTCTTTGTTGTGATTGCAATAACTCTAGGGGGGTATCGTGATGTGGATCAAATGAAGGATCATTTGATTCGTCGTGAGTTTAAGAATAACTATACTAGGTGGACATGGCATGGAGAGTTTTATGATCAGGGTATGAGCTCCACTAGCTTGTGTGATGATTTGCATGTTGATCACATTGATGATGAGGTTGATGTTGATATCGAAAAAGGAGAGGATGATAATGAGAATGATAGGGTAGATGATGAGAATGATAGGGTAGATGCGATGTTGCACAATTTGGAACCGATCGTCCGCATATGTATGATAGTATTTTAAGTAAAGCGGACAAACCTATTTATCCGGGTTGTAAGAATTTCACTAAACTTTCTGGCATCCTCACATTGTTCAATATGAAATCGAAGCATAGTTGGACAGATAAAAGTCTAAGTGAGTTGTTCACTTATTTACAAGAATTGCTACCTGAAGGGAATGAAATTCCCAACTCTACCTATGAGGCAAAGAAATTGTTGTGTCCATTAGGTATGGAATATGAGAAGATACATGCATGTCAAAATGATTCTGTGTTGTATCAAAATGAGTACAAGTATTTGGGTGAGTGTCCAAGGTGTGGAGAGTCTCGGTACAAGATAAAGGAGGATGATGAGGGGGTGAGAAAGAAAGAAACTCCGACGAAGGTTCTTTGGTATCTTCCAATCATTCCGAGATTTAGGCGTTTATTTTCGGATGAAAATAATGCTAAATTATTAAGGTGGCATGCGGACGAGAGGAAGAGAGAGGGGATGCTTAGACATCCGGTCGATTCTCCGCAATGGAGAAATATCGACCGAAAGTTTCCCCGTTTTGGTAAAGAACCTCGAAATCTTAGGCTTGGACTTTGTACAGATGAGATGAACCCATTTGGCACACTAGGTACCCAACATAGCACTTGGCCGGTTCTACTGACCATTTATAATCTGCCCCCCTGGTTATGTATGAAGCGTAAATTTATTCTGCTATCGCTTCTTATTTCGGGTCCTAAGCAACCCGGAAATGACATAGATGTGTATCTTGACCCACTCCTTCAAGATCTGAAATTGTTGTGGGATGAAGGTGTTTCGATGTTCGATGCGCATGCGAAAACTGACTTCACATTACGTGCCATGATATTTTGCACGATTAATGATTTCCCGGCTTATGGGAATTTAACAGGGTATACAGTTAAAGGAGCAAAGGCATGCCCTATTTGTGATGAGGATATGATTGATGAGCGGTTACATCATTGTGGGAAGAATGTATACCTGCATTATCGTACATGGCTTCCTTTAGATCATCCATTTCGTAAGAAGAAAAAGTTGTTCAACGGAAAAGTGGAGATGAGAGAAGCCCCTGTACCCTTACGTGGAAAAAAGGTTTCTAAGCGGGTAATGGATATTGAAACAGTGTTTGGCAAGCCCTTTAAAAGTGTCTCAAAGAACTTATACAAGAAAATGTCTAAGTTTTGGGACCTCCCATATTGGGAATGTTTAGAAGTCAGACATTGTCTTGATCTAATGCACATTGAGAAAAATGTTTGTGATGCCATTGTCGGAACATTGTTTAATATGCCCGGGAAGACAAAGGATGGAGTAAAAGCTAGGAAAGACATGGCTAAAATGGGCATACCAGAACTACCACCTCAGGAGCGGGGACAACACTATTATCTTCCACCAGCTTGCTACAGTTTGTCTAAGAAGGAGAAAACGAGTTTTTGTGAGTCTCTGCATAGGTTAAAGGTCCCTGCTGGATACTCGTCAAATTTTCGAAACGTTGTCTCACTGAAGGACTTGAAACTCGTTGGTTTGAAATCTCATGATTGTCATATCTTGATGCAGCATTTATTACCTGTTGCAATACGAGGAATTTTGCCTTCCCAAGTAAGATACACGATTACAAAGTTGTGTTTCTTCTTCAGAATTATCTCTAGCAAGGTGATTGATCCTAACACTCTAGATAACTTGCAAGACGATGTAATAGAGACGATGTGTCGATTTGAAATGTACTTCCCACCATCGTTCTTTGACATCATGCCTCATTTGATAATTCATCTTGTCCGAGAAATTAAACTTTGTGGGCCCGTTTGTATGAGGTATATGTGGCCTTTCGAAAGGCATATGGGTACTCAGAAGGGCAAAGTGATGAATCCAGCCAGACCAGAAGCAAGTATTGTCCAAAGAACAGTTGCGGAGGAAGTATCTGATATGTAAGTCAGTATTTAGCACGTGCACAAGCAATTGGATTGCCAAAATCTAGACATGAAGGAAGGCTTGATGGTTTTGGTACCATTGGGAGAAAAAGATTGTGTCTTGATGGAGAGTTGAAAAGAAAAGCAGAATTGTTTGTGTTATAAAATCTGAAACAAGTTCATACTTACTTAGATGAGCACATGATTGTGCTTAGTGTTCAGTATCCATTGAAGAATAAACGTGAGTTGATGATTGAGCATAATCGGTCGTTCGTTGATTGGTTTAAAGAACGAGTTATGAACCAATTATCTGACACTCCTAATGATGTATCGGATATGTTGAGATGGTTGGCGTATGGGTCAAAGACGCAAGTTCTTTCCTATGAAGGGTATGACATCAATGGTTATTCATTTTACACTAAGCGGCAAGATGACAAATCCACGATGCATAACATTGGTGTTACGTTGGGGGATTTGTCATCAGAGTATAAAAGTAGAAGGGATAGAACGATTGTTGAGACAATGAAGTCTTACTACGGGTTCATTGAAGAGATATTAGAACTTGACTATGTTGACTTCAAGATTCCGCTCTTCCAATGCAAGTGGGTTGATATTCGTCGTGGTGTAAAGAAGGATGGACATGGCTTTTTTACATTAGTCAATTTTAGCCGGTTAGGGCATCATGAAGATACTTTCATATTGGCATCACAAGCAAAACAAGTACTCTACATGGTTGACCCTGCCGATTCAAAATGGTTTGTTGTCATTGAAGGAAAAAGGAGAATACTTGGAATTGATGATGTACACGATGAAGAAGAATACGATAAGCAATTTAATGAAGTCATTACTTCGTCAGTAGTCATTCCAAGTACATTAGGGGGAGATCTGGACACAAATTACATTCGTCGAGACCATAATGAGGGATTTTACGTTGTCAAAGAAAAAACTGATTAATAGGTAACTTATGTAATATTATTGCAACTACTATTGTTTATAATCTTCAATTATATACTTTATGCTTTGTTAAAATAATTTTGTAGTACTTCATTGATGAATCTAACATATCTTTGGTTGGTATTTGAATTTGGTTTCAGGTGTAGTGATGGAAGATGACATAATGCATGATGCATCCAATGATGATCGGCAGCCACGTTCTGAGGCCGAGATTACTGATGGAGCTAGTAGGAAGAAAAGAGTGAGCAAGCCTAGAGGTCCTACAAAAGGGATACGTTCCAAACTCGGGGTCCAAAGAGTACTTCAGTGGGATAATTTGATACGTCCGATTGGGGAGCATGCTGGTGCGTACAAGACACATTGCGGTGAAATCAGTAGAAGCAAAGTGTCTATCTTGCACGATAGTTGGGATGATGTTCCACAAGACCTAAAAAATAGTTTATGGGAAGATGTTAAAGTAAGTAACCTATGTATTTTTAAAAGTCATTCTTTTAATTTAATTGAGATCATGTTTATTATACTAATCGTGTATTATTGGTTAATTTTGTATATTGAAGAGAGAGTTTGGAATACAAGAGAATGAGAGGAAGAAACGAGATGTGTTGACTACTTGTGATAAGCGGTGGAGAGATTTCAAGTCAAAATTGGTGAGTCGATGGATCACAAAAACGAGGAAGGGGCCTAACAATGATATGCAACCGTACGTGCTCTAACCTTTCATCACTAAAGAGATTTGGGACCAATTTGTGACAAAGTGTAGCTCTAAGGAGTTTAAGGTATATAATATGTACGTTACAATCACATAATATGTTATAATCTATTTTTTTTTTTTGGGAATATTGACTAGTTACTTGTTTTCATATTAGGCTAAAAGTAAAAGAGGAAGAAAGTCTCAGGCTGCCAACATTCATCCTCATTTTTTGGGTCAAAAGTCATATGCGGAGATGACTCCCGTTTGGAAAGACAAAGGGTATATCCCTTCATCCTCTACAGCATCATCTGTTGACTCATCCACATCATCAGTTATTTCCTCCTTGCAGGATCGAACTTTGCCATGGCTTTTCGCGAGATCGAAAAATGACAAGGAAGGAAATCTTTTCTTGCCTAATGAAGAAACACAAAAGATAAAAGAATCCATTGTAAGCATTCTTCAAATTTTATGATATTTTCTTGTCTAATTACTCGTATTCTACTAATCATATGAATTTTTTTAATTGGACACAGGATGATTGGAAAAGAAAAGAAAAGGAATGAGAGTTTGTTCCAGGTCGGATGGATGATGCTCTATCACGTGCTCTACAGGAAAGACCGTCCTGGCCGTGTGTTAACAGCTGGGCGTAGCATTGGGATTACATCTGTTTGGGGATATCCTGATCGAAGTAGTTTTGCTCGAAAGGGTTGGGGCATGGATGATCAGGAGATGGAGGAGTTCGAGGCTAGAGTGAGCCAAAGAGTTAGAGAACAGACGATTCAAGAGATGAACTCGAAGATAGATGCATTAGTTCAAGAAAAGTTAATGGCTTTTGCAGCGCAATTAGGTCTTCAAGTACCAAATCAAACAAGGGAAGATGCACTGGTCTGAAGTCCTCACTCTCCAGTTGATCCTAGTAGCTGTCACTCGGGGGGCAAAGATCCATTTGTGAACTTGCAGGTATTTATTTATTTTATATATTATAAAATTATGATATTATGCTTCTAAGACATTTAATTAATGACATTGTGTTCTCATTGGATGTTAAGAGTCCAGTTTCGTGTCGTTTGGCATTAGCGAATGTCTCGGGGCCGATCATTGTAGCTGAGGGTACCGTTCATCCACAAATGGAGTCATCATCACATCCTACGGCTGTGAAAGTGAGTGTTGATGATTTTTTTTCGGATTACGCAGATGCTCCAGTTCCACTACCTACTCCATTCATCACGAAACTCAGTCAAGCTATCGGTTCATTCATAGAATGGCCGAAAGAGTTAGTATTTGTAGTCTCAGATAATCAGGTAACTTATGTTTAATATCTTGATTTATATACTAACTAAGCTTGATTTATATATGAAATAATCTATATACATATATAGTATGAATTAAAAAGAAGTCGAATTGAATTAGGAATTTTTGCCTAAGGAAGATGCGATGAAGAAGAAGAAAAAAAAATAGTTGGTAGTGATTCTTGCACCGATGAGTCTGCACATAGGCACGTAGATCCTTTTATTGACTTGTCACTAGAGGATATGGATGATATTGTCAAGGACATGCACTGATTATTTTGCAACTGACCCTCAGATGAGCCTTTTAGTATGCAAGTTATGAAGGGTACCGTCTTCAACTATGATAGTGATCAGATGATCATTCTCTCGCGACAAGATGTTTTTCAACTTCTCACGGGATCATGGCTTAATGTATCCATTTTGCAAATATTTATGATGTGAGAATTCTCAAACTCTAAACTAATTAACATTGATATTTATTTTTATTGTTTCTCCTAAGTATAAGTATTTGGAGTGTAGGCATTTGGAAGAGGAGTCTGAACGAGAGGGTACTATTGGTTTCATGTGTCCTTGTATGATTTTGGCGACCATGATACGCAATCAACCAGATGACGTGATCAACTACATGGCAAGTTCAATGAAAGCGAATCAAAATATGCGTTTCATCCTATGTCCGTATATTCAAAAGTATGTTAGTTAAACTAATCTTTATTTTGTTTTATCTTTATGAACTTGTGTTTATATGAGCATCACATTTTGTTTCATGCCTTAGGGAATATTGGATTCTTCTTGTCATTTGTCTATCTAAGAAAGCGGTATATATATTTGATTCGCTCCAGAGAGAAAGAAAATTAGCTATCAAGCTGCCGCTGAATACGTATGTTCATAGTTGTTATACATGTTAATTATTTTACATGCATTTTATGATATTTTAAATAATTTATAAATGTTTATAGTAATTAATTGTTACAAAATTTCTATACTTAGTGCATATACAAGTTTCACGCACCTTGAAGGATCCAATAAAGGAACTAAATTGTCTTGGATAACTATGCCGGTAAAACTCTTATGGTTTTGTATTTGATACACATTTTATAATTCTATTGAGGATTTTATTTCCGATTCTAATATATATCTTAAATTTGGTGTAGTGTGCTCAACAATCGGGAGGAGAGGAATGCGGCTATTTCGTGATGAAATGCATGCTTAAAATCGTCCGCATGCACTATGATTCAACTAATTTAAAGGAGGTATATGTATGTCGTAAATTCGTTATTTATACTTATAGAATTTTCAAGTATATTAACTAATTTAATATATTTCTAGGATTTTCCACCAAGTCCTCAGCCATACTCCATAACTGAGATCGACGAACTCAAAGAACTTTTTGCAAAATACTTTGTAGCGGTCGTCAAAGCAGCAAACTAACTAGTTAGTATATGCATTTGTAGGTTGAACAATATTTTGTTGATTGAACCTTGTTGGTTGCTTGATTTCAATATTGGTTGCTTGATTGAGATGTACTGGAACAGGTTTTGGTTATATATGCAAAATTTTCCCAACGATTTCTTGGGTTGTCCAAATTACAAAGGAGACTCTGCCGAATTTTCCGCTTTCTGCTCATTAATATTAATATAATGTTCGTTTATTTTTGAAGTTTAAGCTTTAGTATACGAAAAAAAAGGCTGAAAAAAAAAACCAAAAAGGCTACCATTTGCGTCGCATGTGGCACTAAGGTGCGACGCAAATGGGAGTTCCCTGGGCATGCTGCGCTGCTGGGGCCTTGGCTTGGCGTCTTCCATCTGCATCGTATGCTTGACCATGTGCGACGCAAATGGTCCATCATCTGCGTCGCACATGGCTCAGCATGCGACGCAGATGGGAGACGCAAATGCATTGTGTATGCTGGGGCGAGGTGTCATGTGCGTCACACCTCGAATGCCATCCGACGCAAATAGCTCCTCAACTGCGTCGTTTCCTAATCCGACGCAGATCAAGTCTCCGTCATTTGCGTCGAGACCTGTGCCGTCGGACCGATGTCCGACGCAAATGGTGGTCCCAGGTCCGACGCAAATCATTGATTTTGTACTAGTGTCCATGCTGGACGAAGTTCTGGAGCATTATCATCCCTTTGAAGCTTAAGTTGTATGTTTGGAAGATCTACAACAAAGTAGTGGCTACATCAGACAACCTAAAAAAGAGGAAGATCACAATCAACGAAAAATGTGTGTTCTGCAAGGAAGGGAAGAAACGATCGATCACCTTTTCAGGGGTTACGAGATCATAAGAAGATTTTGGATAAATTCGGACCTGGGATTAAGGATAAATGATAATCCCAATACGGTGTTCCATGGATGGATAGAAAACAACCTAAATTACTTCCTCGATCTAAAAGAGGATGGTACAAATAGTGTTAACGAGCAGAACCAAAACCGAACATGACTAGGCTCGGCTCGGCTCGAAGCTCGAAGCTCGTCGAGCTTGAAATATCGGGCTCGGCTCGAGCTCGAGCCTAAAACTTCCCGCTCGGCTCGAGTTTATCAGGCTCAAAAAGCTCGAAATTTACGTTCAGCTAAAAGCAAATCTAATGTCATATTTTTATAAAGCCCAAACGTTAAATGGTTTAAAGGCCAATATCCAAACACTTGTTAATTGCAAGGCCCAAACAAGTAAAATGCCAGCAGTAAGGGATCACTAAGGCAAAGCTTTATTTTATAGAGCATTTAACACACACCTTCATTATATCCTAGTGATGTGGGACGCGATGCATTTCACTTTGCTGTTTGCTTTTAACAAGGAGTCATCCTTTTACTTGCCTCTCTCCAACGTTAAAAATCTATAATGTTATCCTTTTTCCTCTTTTAAAATCTGTAATGGGGTGTTAACGTTGAAACATTATTTTCTCCTTAGTACAACGTTGAATATGAGAGAGATTTTCTCCTAATTTACCAAGTGATGCAGCATGTAAAAGAGATTTTAACAAGGAGTCATCCTTGTTCTAATGTTTCATCCTATTACTTAGTACAAGGAGAAAATCTCTCTCATATTTTTTTATTGTTTTTTGCCTTTGTTTTTTTTTTTTGAAAGGTTTCTTTTCTTTTTTAGGTGTTTTTCTAGTTTATCAAACATGTAAACTTTTTAGTGTGGTCTTAGAGTCCAAGATTATAATTTTTTTCCATAGTTATTATTTTTATCCTATATTATACATTAATGGAATATTTTTAGTACTTAAAAAAGTATCGAGCCTGTTCACGAGCTTTCGAGCGAACTTAAGGTAGTTCAGGCTCGGCTAACGAGCTGATCTCGGACTCGAATCGAGCCCTCGCGAGCCGAGCTTTGACCGAGCCGAGCTCGAATAGTTTGCGAGCCACCCTAGCTCAATAACACCCCTAGGTATAAAGGCCCTTTTTACTCTTGTCGCCACAACATTGAGTATATGGCTTCATAGGAATGAGGTTGTTTTCCATAACAAGGAGCCTAACCCAAAAGTAATACTAGCTTATGTAGCGTTTTGGAAGGGGAAGATCAGAAATTTCAAGAAAGAGAAAGAAGTTCCTGAGAAGCTGGTCATAGTCAAGAGTTTGCTAGCTCTAGAAAAGGCGGAAAAAAATGTGAGATGTCTAGTTGAAGATATCAGAATTGTTGTAACATCTTTACATTGTTTTTCAATGTTTAAAGGTTGATACGGACAGAGTAAAGATAACCCATAACTTGCCTATCATGGGGAGGAAACCCACATAATCTAGCCCTTACGACCTTGCTTTTTGTAACACGCTGTTGCCAAAAAAAAAAGATAAAGTGTGGGCCATAAAAGTCTAAGAAAATTAATATAATAATAGTGAAACCATTTTAAAAATGGAGGTGTCCAAAGTAATTTGGGACAAATAAAAAAAGGAACGTGTTCAAACTATACTAGGTCGGAGAGATTATTACTTTATTGAAAAAGAAGTCGATGTAGGAGTTAATAGTGTTATTTTATTTGGATGATAAAGAGTGAGAGGAAATACTTAAAAAGTATTAATGATTAATATTTTTGGCTCTCTAGCCTCTACATGACATAGAATGATGGGACATGCTTAAAAAATAAGGTGGAAATGAAAATAAAAAGCGTAGAGTAATGAGGGATAGAATGGATAAAGATCAAGGAAATAAAGGATCATGTTCTCATTTAATCTGACTACACTCAAGTTCGCTCTCTCTCACTCACACACTCAAGTTCGCTCTCTATCTCATCGATTCTGCAGTACAACGTCACATCATCTTTCTAAACCCAGTACTTGCCCATACTTTGTTACGTCTAGACAGCTAAGACACCAAACCTACGCCAAGAAATTGGTAAAATTGCCTGCCTTGATGATCATGAAGTATATACAAAACTGTTTATGCAATTCGAAGTATTACAAATGATAAGGCCTCAAGAACCACGTCACAATAATCGGCCAGGCCATTAGTGTTCTCAAATAAATTTGCACCACTCCTACAAGAACGTGATACAGCAGAGCGCATACAACCTGAACTCGTCACTGAAGATAGCTTGAAGAGCATATCAGAATCAAAGACCTTTCCTCTTACAACAATATGGTGCCACAATAAAGTCATCTTAAATCTTAATAGCCGGGTACCAACAAATCAAAATTTGCATCAAAACTTTAGCTTGTTTCTTCAGAAATTGCAGCATGAAGGACGGTCCTTGGCTAAATTATCCCATAGGCACATCATCTGCCGTGGGGATTGATAATGTGCAGTGAAATAGCCTTTCATGCACCCATACTGGCAAAACTTCCAGTTGTGGGAGTACTGGACACGTTGCGAGCTATTGAACTGCTGAATCCACATGCCCATGCTCACATCTTCCATCTTGAACAGCTGCAAGCATTATCAGAAACTAGTTTAGTTAATTTGGAAGAAATGTTGATGGGAGCAAAAATAAGTAAGATATTCGCTGCCACTGACCCTTAAGCCTTGGTTCATATGCTGATCTCCAATGAATCTAGCAATATCACTAGAGATTATATAAGCTGGGCCATTAGCATAAGGAGGATATACTTCTTCTGGCCACTCCTGTTATAGGTAAATCTCTTAAGTCATGGAAATTGACAAACATATCATCTGTAAATTCTGAGTCAAGTACTACAAAAGCAAGTGCAAAACCTGATTATGCTTGACAAACTATCAAACTATCCCCAAGGCCCTCTTCCCCAAAAATAAAAACAAAAAGGAACCAAACAAAACAACCACCACCCTTACAGACATGAGAAGTATAAACTATTGGAGGCAATGTTTTGCACGCTTGTGATAATTTATAAACATGAAACTGATATCCTGCATCTTTATGATTCTCTATTCTGCAATTTCTGCTACACTCTAGCAGGCATAGACAACTTGTAAAGTGCTGAAATACATAATTATACATACAAATTGTTTGTCAAAGCAAATTAGCATTATAATACTTTAGAACAGCTCTCGCCCATAGTATTGAATCTCAGCTACATCAGCACATCGCGTCCACGTTGTAAAGGTTTTTTTAGCATACTGCCACCGTGATATTAGGCCATGATGGCCAAAAACAATTCGAATTACCCATGAAATGGGTTCCCTGACAATTATAGTTGTCACAATTGTCACCGGATGCGAAATTTAAAACCATGATCTCACATAAAACAGAAAATGCAAGAAACTATTTCCTCCGTTCTTTACAAAATGCAACAATTGGATTTTTACACTATTCAAACACAACCCTATCACCATCCATTGTGCTTTTCACGTACGAAAAAACATAGTCATGTGGGGGCAATCGAGGTCTTGTTAAATTCGTCTCAATATATACTTTCAATATATCATGGCCCGTTCGTTATCGTTTTTTGTTTCCAATTTTAAGTTTTTTTGAAAACCAAAAACAAAATTATGGAAACCAGAAAAAGTAGTTTCTAGTTTTCTGTTGTCAGTTTTCAAAATTAGCATGTTTACTATCAATATGACTAATTTTAACCTTATTATACAACTCATATCATATAGTTCTAAAATCATAAAAACCAAAAACTGAAAACTGGCAGTGATACCGAACGGGCCCTCAACTTTTTATAATTTTTACTAAAAGAAACTTAAAGATATTAATGGTTAAAGTTGTGCATTGACAAGCATGAAAACTCAAATGTTGCAATTAATAAAGAATGGAGGAAGTATATGCTTACATACTACTAAAGTTAGAGAAATGCAATGACTAAAAAACAAACCTACTCTCTCCATTCATTGTAGCTTTTCACAATATCATTTGGCAAAATATTAAGGGTAACACAGACGAACATAGCATGTGATACCTGAAATATTTAAAAAAAGATAGTGCCAGACTAGGCATTTCTTAGGGAGAGAGAGACGTCAATTGAGATTTTTGGCCCAAAAGGATATTCAAGGGAATGAAATAATTACATTTTATCTAAAAAGGAAAAGTCCAATTGCTCTATGCTGGGCCCAGCTAATGCTGGAGATAGAACACCAGATAAGGCCTCTGGAATCCTTCGTCCTCCACACTACTTAGGTCAGTGAGAGTTTCTGAAATCCTACACTTGCTTACATAGCAAGTTGACACAATAGAGGAACCACAAGTGGATCAAAGGGGTTTATTCATATGCACAAGCACGAAAACTTGTTCTTTTTTCCCTTTTGTTATTTTATTTTTCTGGGTCCGGTAATGGACTCCAGCATAAGCTTGTTGAGCAGGATATAAGAGTAGGTAAAAACTGGCAAGCAGCGAATCGTGTGAAGCAATTTAATTGGATTCTTCATTTAGGATTATATTTTTTTACTAAAAGACCCAAGAGAGCCACCAAGATTCCGACTGCTGGAGACTAAAAAGATGGGACTGTTTCAGATCCATCAAAGAATGTAATAAATTCAAGCATAATTCATTACCGAGTAGTTCAATGACTTCAATCGAATTTCATTATGACGATGCCTGTTCTTGAAATAATAAACCAAAACCAAGATTATAGCAGGAGAAAGAATATTGGTAAATTCTCCATTCCACCTGGGATCAATTTTCTTTCTTTAATATATGTATTTTAATTAAGATAGGAGCGATGATACTGTGTCCGGCTATGAGGTTCTCAGGGTTTAAGCTCTTTCAAAGCATAGGGGCGGGGCCATCAAGTGGACTCATCATAAGATTCACTCCAGACACCAACCCCACCCCCCACCTTCCACTTTGTTAAGGTATCACTCAACAGAGACCCAGCTCATCCCCATACCCCAGATAGAAGGGTGAACTCGTTCTGACTAGACTCCCAAAAGTACTCAAAACACCACATGATCTACCACAAAGTGCCTAAATTTGTCAAAGCTAAGCAAAAAGAAGAGACAGAGTGAAGAGACAGCAGTATCCTCTCGAGCCTCTTGGTCTGGCGAAGGGTTCAAATCCATAAATGATAACGCATAGGACAGAACTAGATTAGAATAAATTGCATTTGAAACTCTTTGTTCCCACAATGTATCTCTAGCTTAAATATCAAATTTTCTCCAATAGAAATGATGGAAATGTGCATACAGCTTTAAATGGAAATATGAGTAATAAGACTGATATCCTCGGGTCAGTAGTCTTAAGTTCTTATAACTATTTAGAGATATTAAATAATTTAATTATATATCAATATTTTAAACAAAATTGTACCCATACAAGAAATCATTATCTGTTTAGCAGCAGTATTTGATTAGCAAGCCAATATAATAGCTTCCAGCAAACTAAATTAATTTCTCAATCCTGAAACTACCTGCAGCTTACAAATCAGGGATGAACTTCCTAAATACTGGTATTAAAATTGGAAAATTTGTCAGAAACAACCTTTTAAATACAAGTTTTTGCGATAAACAACCTTTTAAAAAAAGTCTGGCAAAATAAGACCTTAAAAATATTTTTTTTTTTGTGAGGAACAACCTTGAACCATTTTCTAGGCATTGACCAAGTATTTTGCGGCTTCGATTCACTAAATTCAAACATGGCAAGGCACGTAATCCACATTTTTTATATTTCAACCCCATTTCCCTTCATATACTGATTAATTCAACGTTGGAAAATATTTGGTCAATGTATAGTTGAAACATAAAAGATGCAGTTCACGTACCTTCCACATGTTTGGTTTTAACAAGTCAACGCTGAAAAAGGCTTGGTCAATGCCGGAAAATGGGTCGAGGTTATTTCTCGCAAAATATTTTCTTATTAAGGTCTTATTTTGACCAAAGGTCTTCTGTTTGTCAAGAATATTCCTTTAGCATAAGACCTTTACAGCTTTTCAATCTTAACTTTACAAAAAAGCCTCTTTATACACATAAATATATTCTCAAAATCATCCAACTGTCGCATCTAACTAAGGCCAGATCCAAGATCTGATGACCCTCCCCAAAGCATAAGAATATTCGTGCAATAACCAAACATTTCCAATTTCTTTTCAACTCAAGACAATTCTTCATGATATAATCTAATACCCAAACACTTGTAAAATCAGATGCGGACTAGTCCCCAGATATATGGAGGACAACCTCTCTAACTATACCCTATTACCCTCCTATATGGCTTTTGGTTCACCTACACAAGAAAAACTAACCCTAACTGAGATAAGCCCCAAGTTCTCCTCCATTATGTTCTCAACATAAGATGGAGTCGTTCACCACCATTCCCTTTTCACAATTAATATGACTCCCATTATCTAAGTTGAAAAACTAGGAATTGAATTCGCACTAATGCACCCTCATAAGGTCAACGCAGCCTCTGCTGAAGCTCCTCTGCTGCGATCCTCCTAATTACATCATCATCAATAATCTCCTTAACAGTCAATTTCCCTGCAACGTCTGGTTTGCATGTTTTGACTTCATCTTTCACCACAGCGGTAATAAATGGTGGTAGGTATTGAATTTATAGGTACATTACATAAAAAGGCTCTATCCCAGTTTCCATGGTAATCCTTGTGCATACTCAGATACCGTCTTTTCTTCATTCATTTTCATTACCACCCATTACCACTTTAGAAGTGGTATCGAATAGCAATAAATAATTGTGAATAAAAGCACATGTTTCAGGACGAAGTTCTATTACCATCTTTACAAAATCACGTATACATTCATTACCAATACCATCATTTCATACCGGCTACCAAGCAGGCTGTAAGAGCAGTGTTACCTAATTCGCGGAACGCCTCGGATCACGGAACGGGTACGGGAACGCGGTTCGCTAGTTGGGATAATTCGGATCGCAACAGGGATTTTTTTTGGAACGGAACATAATACGTTTTAATATCATACTTGGATGAATAATAAAAATTATATAATCTGTTTTAAAACTAAAAGTTTTTTGGGAGCTTTAAACTTTTGTAAGTTTTTAAATTTCATAATCTGATTAAATGGGAAAATAAAATTTAAAACAAAAACTGAAATACAATATTCTCTTATTACTACTACTATGAAATAAAGAGCTTATTTCCCTGCATTTATTATACTTTATTTCTTTTTGATTAAGAAAAATTCCAAAAAGAGGAGGTGAGAAGTCAAAATGTGTTGAAAAGTAAAAAAGGGGAGGTAAGTACAGTACGGCTGTAGTACTTGTAAGTTGTAAAATAATAAAAGGGTACAGCGCTATAGCTGTATTGGTCTTCACGTACCCACTGCCATTTCCCTCCTCACCCCAAATAATTAATAAAGAAAAAAAATGACTAAGT
Organism: Beta corolliflora; assembly: GCA_947648045.1. Classification (NCBI taxonomy): domain Eukaryota; kingdom Viridiplantae; phylum Streptophyta; class Magnoliopsida; order Caryophyllales; family Amaranthaceae; genus Beta; species Beta corolliflora. Next base: position 11,994,327 of record CANSZD010002918.1, on the reverse strand, counting down.
CTATGCTTCACAGCTTCTTTTATTTTTTCGATAAACATTATCTTTCTCCTCTTCTCTATGGTGGCTGGTGGCCGGAGTATTGGCCGACGAATGATATTCCGACCAGAAAATTATACCATTAAACTCGACTCAACATGCTGAGCAAAAGCCCCAATGTCTCCATATAAGACATCACACAATTCATCCCCAATTTCTAGATCTAGGGTTTTCTATACTCAAACCCCATATCTCAAATTTGATGGTATAGAGCAAATTACGTATATCACAGCTTATCATCCATAAACATAAAGTGTCGACAAGCTATTTGGAACGCCAAATTTGCCGATTTAGATCGCGTATCCAACGATTTGGTGCGGAAACGAATCGCGTTTCGGAACGGACGAACTGAAACATGATTCGCGGGGGTAGCGGCGAATTAGGTAACCCTGCTGTAAGAGTCTTACCTCACACGCTGAAAAAACGGCTCCAGCACCGCTCTTTTGCAGCTAAAATGGCAATCCATATGCTCTGAAAAGTGCACAGGCATGAGGATTTCAACATAGTTTCCCCTTTGGGACGAAGCATATGGTGGGGAACCAAAGGCAGGTCATTTGCTCCCCCGCCCAACCCTAAGAAATTCCAAGTGTGCCTAACTGCCTATTGAAATCACAAGTATATTCAATTTACATATATTGCTCTTTCACATAGCACAATAGCCCCCTTAGCGAATATAATGGATCGACATATATGTTTCTAGTGACAACAAATAACAAGTTTTAAGAGCTTTAATGTCCATGGTTTCAATTGTAAAAGGGAACAGCTTCCAAAAATGAGAATTAGAATCAAATACCAAATATGACCCTTTGCTTCTCCCCTGTCTCCCCCCCTCTCCTGATATCTTTAATCTTTATAAGCTAATAATAAAAAATGTAAAAATAATTAATTCATCTTCTTAAATAAAAATGTAGTTCAATGTTATAGTTCTTATTACCTGGAGGCTCAGTTCATTACACAAACCTCCAACCTACCCTACAATCCCATCACAGACCAACTGAGCAAGTAAGTTGGTCAGCCCATTTAATAAGTAACAATTAAATTTGATCAACAGTTCTTGAACCAAATTTTACACACTAGCTTCAATGGTACACACTAGCTTCTTTAAAACAACACCCAAAAGACATGGAAGCAAAGTCCTACTTTAATATCAGGCCACATGGAGAATTCAACAAAGTACAAAGAGATAAAGTATAAGAAAACACACAACTGCTGTCATTTTGTTAAATCATAAGTTCTGAAATGCATTCGAGTTAGCAAACATCACACTAATTGCTCCGATCAGAAATGTAAAATTCAATTTAATAGTGCTCTTTCTTTTTTAAGCGCACTACAATTTCGCATTAGCTAAGAATTACAGTCACTTAATATTTTGGCCTGCTAATGATATTGATCATTTCTAAGGCAGCCATAATAAATATAACACTGAACTGAATTTTAATGCATCTATGACTCTATGTAATGTTGTGTAGACATTAACTATAAGTTTCTTTCTCAACCAAAAACGATTGCATAAATCTGCAGGGTCAATGCAAGAGTAACTGGATTCTAAAGTGAAACATATTCGGATATTCCACAGGAGAAATACCCCTACTTACATCATATGTCTAACAAGAGAATGGCTGTGCAAAGGTACCATCTTGACATTTGATACTGTAAGTGTCGGCTTTACCCTATTGAATTAAAGTTACTGTAACAAGAATTCATACCTCATAGGAGACAGCCCATTTGCCATTTCTAAGAGGTCGATGTAAGAGATTTAGATTTCCCATGTAAAGAGACTTCTCAGGAGCAATTGCCTCAATTTGCTTCAGCACAATGTCTAATCTCACAAATGTATCATCATCACATTTCATTATGTATGCAGCAGTAACATTTTGAACCTGAAAAAAACTATTAATCATTTAAAGGCTGAAGCATTAAAATCCTTGAAAAAGAGATGAACTCCAGAAGAAAGATTACTCACCCCATACTGACATATAGCAATTGTCTTAAGAACCACAAGTTCATAACGGTCAAGAAAAGGCAAAATCACAATATCACCAAAATAAGCAGCTTCTTTCTTCAAAACTGCATTAACCTCCTTGCGTTGGTTCTACAAGACATCATAATGAGCTACATACTAGTAAGGAGGAAGATACAAAGAAAAAGTATAAAGACAGCCAGTGAATTGAATGGAAAAAAGCATTTAAGTTAAACAAAACCAAGGGAAAGGATATATAGGAAAAGGGAAACATTATTTAGGTTCCAACTACCATGTTGACAGCAACAAGACAACCAAACAAATTTTCCAAAGAAAATCTAAAGCTCAAAGAATTCAACTTGTGTGCAAGCACTTTGGAAAGAAGAAAGAAAACCATTGGGTAGTCATCACATTTCACCATAAAAAAGTCAAAAATTTAGCCATGAAGTCCGAAGAGACTCGCGCCGTTCCCCCTAACACAAAACGCTCCTCTACAGATGCTTTTTTACATCCAACAGCTTCGGCAGGCCGCTTAGCCACCTTCATACAGCAAAGACTGAAACGGTGAACTTCGTTCCTGCCACCTTAATATTAAGTATACTGACCCCCACAGACCTCATCATTAATCTAGGGATGTAAGACAATAAAAACACGAAAAAAATTACCCATGCATTCTTGGAAAATCAAGTACATTCCAAGCATTCTTGTGAAGTTGTTTATTAGTAATCATCAACCATTGACTACGGATAGATAGCAGAATTCCACTTGACAGATCATTATATCATAAAGTTTGTGCTCAGTAATATAATAAAAAGGGTTGAATACTCCAGCGCTTCATCCTAAAGGATATTCCTTAGGCCAAACCCAAGACCAAACCTTATAAATAGGAAGGAAGAATATGGAATGAATAATATTCTAATAAGAGGTCTTGTATGGAGGTTTTCAGCAATTTCGGGCAACCTAATACAGATTCAAAGAACGAGACTATATTAAAAACAAATAGTCACTAACAAGTACTTCAATTTTAGTTCAACAGAATAATCATCCATACAATGTGAAAACAACAAGTCTAGTTTAATCAGATATAAGAAAAAAGGACAAATATTATCAGTAACATAAGACAACAATTGATACTAATTCAACAGAACTACATAGGGCAATAGATTACTTCCGTGAATGAAGTTTAATCTGCAGAATGGTAATATATCCCCAAGAATGAAGAATCCATAATCAACCTTCATTGCACAGGGGAGCATATTAATATGTATCGAGCAATCTGCTAGTTTCTTGATTAAGAGAAAAAGCAGGTCAGAAAAAAAAAAAACTAGCAGATGGATATCAGCGCTCCCGGTGCAATATTAATATTAGTAAGTAATTAGTGGTCCCTTCAAAGAGATTTAGCAACAACCCTCTGGTTGGATCTGGGTTATCTTTTATATGGCCTGTTGGTGTCAAGATTTACCCTTTAGATATGATATTGAGATCCTGTCACATGAGTCCTTTTCATACTTCACCTTTCAGAGTTGCTAACCCAAGTTCCCAATGGCAGCTAATTCTACCAATCTGTGCAAGTTTCAGTAGCTAGTCCAGTGTCTCTACACCACAACAGACTGAGGTCACTAGCAAAGTAACAATTCTCATTCTACATGTTCAAGTGTGGAAGCAATCAGGAAGTAGATAAACTTGCCAGGAAGTTTCTTAGCACAACCTTGGCTTGCAAGTTACTCATGCAACAATCAACAAGCTTTGTTTATCTTGCATGGCACATGTACAAAACAAGATGCAGATTTGTTTTCAACCAATACTTGGAAAGAAGACACCTCATAATTAAAAAGCATAAAAGCTATACAAAAAAGCGTGCTAAGTCGTATATGCGTCCACCAAACCAGTCCCACATATAGGGTTAATTATTGTATTTTGAGGTTACTAATTGATGTACTAGGGTTACTTATAATTGTTGGGCTTACTTATTCATATAGTCGAGGTTATTTATAATTGTCGGGGTTACTCGTCCTAGGGGTTACTTAATAATATACTAGGGGTGAAAGTTTTTGGATTACTTATAATTTTGGGGTTAGTTACAATTATTAGGGGTTGCATATATTAAATTGAAGGCGTTACTTATATCTTAATATAGCTGGTTGTCTTTCACGCACGCGGCCACATGGTTATTAATCGTGCGGCCAGCCGCACAGAAGGCCTGCTGTAAAAAAAGAAAAGACATGTATACGATGAAAAAAAACAATAGGCAGCAGAGAAAAAACAAATCAAGAACGGCATTCTTCAGATGTTAATCATATAAACATAGTTATACAGCTAGATCAGGTAACCATGATTACCAGTGCAACAAAGAAACGAACAGCTACATTTGATGACTTGATTTCTGGAAATTGCATCCACGTTTTTCTCACTGCCATGCGTTCTGCAAAATGATTGGTTGCAGAGAGTACACCAATGAAAACTCGGATAGGTTTGTTTGGCAAAGGGGAAGCTTTCCATTCTGCTGACATCTCTAATACTCGTTGAGGAGAGAAACTGGGATGAGTAGAAGGCAGTGAGGTCACATAAATGGATTGAACATCCACATCACCCTGAACTGCTAAACCAGTTGCATCTTCAAGAGTGAACCCCTATATAAACAATGGAGGACCACACTCATGCTCGTTAATGGAAGTCCCATCCAAATTTCAACAGAACACATCAAAACTAAAGCCAGGCCATGATGCAGAAATATGCTGACATTATCACCAGCTTCCACACAAAAGAGCAATCTGAGCCCCCAAACAAAAGCAAATCCAGTTCAAAAAATGTACACAAGTGAGGTTATAAATTCTCCAAAGAAACTATTGAACTCATAAGCCTTCTTAAATTTTCAAGTCACCTTCAAAGTCGATTACCATTGTAAGAGTTAGTTAAGCCTGCAACCTTTACAACGGGAATGAACTCGAAGGTAAAAGCCATCAGGCACAAAGTACATTTTAAGCAAAAATGTACAGAGTGAACAGCAACAGAGAATAATTTTAAAATGTAAACTACTGGAAATTTCAATTCTCCTTCCGTGTCACTCTGTAAGACTTTGATAGTACCAAGGAATTAAATCTCCGCCAAACCACAGCATCGCGACCGCATTGCAAAGGCTTTTGAGATTACCACGACGGTGATATTAGGCTGCAGAGCATCTGCATTGCCCATAAAAGTGATCCTATGAATGTTACTGCGATCACGATTGCATCCGAGATTCAACACCCTAATTACTAAATACATGCAACACAGAGCCGAATAAGAGAAAATCACTAAAATATAAAGAGCTGATGATAGATCACCAAAACTAGTGCGGGATATCCAAGCAGTGAGTCAAATGGATATGTAATAAGAGAGAAAAAGGGTGAAAAAAGGCAGAACTAGCAGACAAGAGAGCAGGGTCATCTGCAAGGAAAGGGAGAGGAGAGTTAGGGAGAGAGAACTCTCTCGCACATGCCCTTAAAAACTCAAATCCATGTGGGTAAAGCCCTTTATCAGCAATCTGGAACCAGATCAACCAACTTGATTAAGTAGATAGGGTTATAAACAACCAACACATGAGTTCATAACAAAGGCTCAAAGATCTATATGGGGTGGCTTGCAATTGGATACACACATGATGAGATTAATCTACCCAGTACCTTTTGACTAGGTAGCACTGATACGGATACGGGGACGGATACGGGTACGGGTACGGGGACGGAAAACGTTAAAACCAAAATTTCTAAAAACGGGTACGGCTTGGATTCGGCAAAAAAAAAATTTAATAATATATATTACCTTAATTTTTTAATAGATATAAAATCTCCATCTAATTTTTGTAGATATTATTAAATGACACACATGTAAAAAATATAAACTAATAATTTAAAAAAAGTCTTTAAAAAAAGTCATTAAAAAAAGTCTTCTAATATTGTCCAACACCCAAATAAATCCCCTTTTTAAAGAATAAATAAAAAAAGAATAAACCTATATGACCTGCTAAACTGTGAAGTACGGAGTAGGAAAAAGGAAAAAAAGGGAAAAGTGGAAAAAGGGAAGGTGAGGGAGTATTTAAAAAAGAGAAAATAAAAAACCAAAAGCTGTAGGATTGAGAGTTGTGCCCCACATTTAATATAATAAAAAAAAGTAAAAGATTAATTTCTATATCTCAACTTTACCGCTGTACCCCACATCTAATAAAGAAAGTTCAAGCAAGGACCAACTCCCACTTCCACTACCAAATTATTCATCTTCTTCAGCACGACATCTATCTCTCTCCTCCCTCTGTTTTTTTAACCAGTAATGGTTGATTTTTTTATTCCGGCAATTCGAGGTCAAGTCAACCATGGTGACTGGGTACGCTTCCTAAGCTCCAAAAACGTACCCAGCCCGTACCCAGTTGCAGACCACCCGTACCCATTTCTTGCTGCCGTACCCACCTGCCCGGAATCGTTTTGGGTACGAATCCTAGGCGAATCCGTAGCGTACCCGTACCCGGTACGGGAAACGGCGCCTGGGAAGCGTACCCGTGCTTCATAGCCTTTTGAAGGGCCAGTATATTTCACTTTCAAGCCAAATTACTAGACTTACCCATAAGGTTGAAATTTAGATAAACAGATGATATCTTAAAAAAGATGAATAACCTATAAGAATTTAACATTTATAAAAAGGGACAAAATAATTTCAGGCATGTGACATACCGTTCGATATGGAAATGACGAAACATGTCGACCCCCAATATTGATATGATATCCTTCAATGCCAGCACGGATGGTGAGGATAAACATTTTACCCTCTGCAAATGGAAATGGCCAAAGTAATTCAGGTTTATGTTTGCGCCCAATAAATCGCTTAAACCATGAAGTTGTTTTGGACTCCTTGGGGTCTACGACATCATTAGACATCCACTTCTCACATCTTCTGTATCCGTCAACTGTAGAAAAGCACATTAGAATTTTGATAATCCCCAAAATCAACACATCATAGCAAGCAAGATAGATGACAGTCATTACTAAAATGAAGTTGCTCCAGTCATTTAAGCAATGCAGGTAAACCACCCTCTACATCATGGATATGCCAGCAACATATCTTCAGATTATTCAAATAATAATACAATAGGAATGGTATAGAACTAAGATACATCGGTTTCTAGAAACTAAGGAAGGCAACTCATAACTAGCATTTGTTTGCACGCTATGCATGCGTGTCATATTAACGCTTTTTTCTCAATTAATTATTCATCAGTGTTACAAAACATTTGATTCGAACCGACAATTATAGTTAATTTTAATTTTTTACTATGTTTTTCTTAAATCAATGTTTCGTTGGTTTTTTTAGTTATTTGTTCATCATTATTCAAATATAGTATTGAGAGAAGGAAATTTAAAGCAGAAGAAAGCTTGTGCTCAAATAAAGTGGAAGAATTTATGTATCAGGTTCAATCGTTGAATATTAATAAAGTGGAAGAGTTTGATTTATATAATAGAGATTACCGAATAATAATCAACATTTAGGTTTCAAAATATTATCAGTATAATTATTAATATGAAATTCAAGTTTTTATTTTTTCTTCTTATTGTGTCAATTTAATTTTTTATTAGAGTTTTTCAGACATATGTAAGAAGATGAAATCATTCTCCTTAATTTAATATTTAATTGAAATTTCAAGTTTAATTCCATTGTTAACTTATTCAATATATATGGCAAGTAGGAAGAAGAAAAGATATTTAATATATACGGAAATTTAAATTCATTAAGGGTATATCAGACTTTTGTAAGGGGGACACCATCTTCCTCCCCCCTTCACTTATATAATAGAGATAATAAAGCCTAGTAATAGTCGACCGGATTTATCATTTCATTTGAAGATTCTACCAAGTTGGAAAGGGAAGTAATAGCAATCCATTCAGGATTAACGGTAACATTAGCTTTGGTGAGTGATAGTGTAATACCCATTTAATAACCATGAAAAGGGGGGAGGCAACTTGAAAACTCAACACATACAATCACTGGGGAAGATAAGGAAGAGTAGGTGTGGATAGAAGAAAGATGTCGGCCTATTCGTGCCCACTTAGACGTTGGCTATTTTCAAACAGGTATAGTTACATAATATAATGATATATAATACAGCAATGCATTATACTGCACAATCCTCATACTGCTTTAGATCCCTAAGGCCTCTGCTATACAGAAAGTAAGGAGAAGCAGCACATGTATAATTGCTCATTTGCTCCTACTGTGAATCACCAGTACTGACTTAAAAGGTTCAACTTGCTGCATCTTGTGCATACATTATCACGCTATGTTTGTCATACAACACACACTTCCTCGATTTCAAAATACTTAAACTGTGACTTCCACGCTTGTCAAAGCACAACTTTGACCATTCATATCTCTAACTATTTGTTACTAAAATTTATAGGAAATTTGATATTTTAAAAGTACACACTTAGACTAATCCAATTTGATATTTTAAAAGTACATACTTAGACTAATCTAACAACATTTTACATAACAACATTTGTTTTTTATATATTAATGAAAATTTTTGCTGATAATAAAAGTTAGTATATGATTACTTAAATAGTGCAAAGGTCACATAATTACAAGCATTTTAAAATGGAGGAGTATATCTTTAAGGCATATGTATAACTTTAAGGCATATGTATAACTTTAAGGCATATGTAATGCAGCATCAACAACATAGCTCCAACATAGCTCCAGCTTCAACATTCATCTAGATCTGGATTCTAATAACTGCAGCCACAATATTGAAGTCAATCTAAATCCTTAATTCTCTAATAAACCCAAATAACACTATTGTCATCCCTACTCGAGCTTCCTATGAGGAAATGAAACATAGGATCTGTAGGACCCAAAATTAACCTTGATAGCTCATAGCTCTATGAAAACCTACTCGACCCCAAATTTAACAACTACTTTTCAAAAATTTACAATGAATAAACTAAGATCGTCTACAGTTCATGTGAGATAATTAGCCAATTATTCTGGTTCCATGTCACACAAAGAAAAAAAAAATTATAAAGTACTAAGGCTTTGTTCTTTTCATGAAAACCCCTTATCCAGCGTAATCTAAACTTAATTTAATTTTTGCAATGAGTGAAAGCTATTAGAAATTGCCTAAACTAATTTTTGAAAGTGAAAAGAACAAGGCCTAAATCAACCATACATTGTATACATTCCTCTTTGAACTAACATGATGCAGCAAGCTATAATATATTTACTCCCCCCCATTTCATGTTACCTATCCACTTAACTTACCTTTTCTAGTCCATATTATAAGTCACTTAAAATTTTAGATGCACTATTACTTCTTCAAATAATGCCAATGTTATTACTTGTCACTTTTGAACAGCAATGCAATAACTAGCAACTCCTTGAATTGTGTACTTAACCTTTAAAAAACTTATGTTGAGTGAAGGAAAAGATACTTTTACAGGTACACACAGACAAGAAACTGAACTTTAAGAGGAAAGAGCTGCCTTACTGAGCATATCCTCATCCTTTGCTGATGGTGAACCATCACATCTGTGCGCTTTCCCCCATTGCATCCTATAGCATGTGTTATGCTCGATGACTGCTCGGTGACTCCAATCCCCTTGCAATCTGGGATTTAGATGCAAAATCTTTGGTGGAGCCTCTCCTTCCACTGATTTCAACCCTTGCAATTCTACACTGAACTGTGAAACCATAACCAAGGGATTACCGCTCCTGAACTTGGCCAGCTTAGGTACATACTCTCGATGAGCATAATGTGGTTTGCCAACTACCGTTACAGAAGAGCCTGCAACAAGACCACATGGAAGAAAAGTGACATTCTCTTGACTCACTAAATCCTCCCTATTCACAGCTATCCACGAAGGGCATGACTCTGGCTTCACATCAAAAGCAGAATTCTCACTAACATTAGCAATATCATAATTATCTAATTCTTCCCATGCCTTTAAACCCAAAGACCAAGCCTCATCTGCCATTTCTTCCAATTCAGACAGCTTACTGGTCACATTTCTCTCCCTCATAGAATCATTCGTCATTCGACCATACCGATGTCTAAATGGCCTTAACATATGAGACCCAAGCTTTTCATCTTTCAGAGATTTCCCAGCAAGCATCAACCGAAAATCTGGGTTTTGATTATCCTCCAATTTCCTGTGAAAAGTATCTTTCTCAATCGAAATTTCCGATCTTTTCCTCACATCTTCATCATCTAACCCTACTTTACCAAGTACATAACAATCATCCCCACTCAACCCAGAAGCAATTTCCAAAAGTTGAGGAAACTTAAATGCAATAAAACCCAAATAGAGTAGAGCTAGAACCAACAAAACATATGATAACCTGAATCTCCTAGGACCAGTAGGGTCCACTTTCTGCCTCTTCATTTTCTCATACACGAGAAGAAGCAGGCAAAAAACAGCATCTCTTCATTTATGCCTAAAATCAAACATACCCATTTCTCAATGAAACAAATGCTGCCCAACCTCAACATAAAACCAGTAATTCTTGCATTCAAAAAAATTCCCAAGTCCAAGAAAAGATCACAAATATCAAATTCTTCGATAGCATTAATGACCCACCACTTAAAAAATCGAAAAAGATTATATATGTGACATGTGAACAAAATCAACCAAAATTATCAAAATTGATTGATATCAAAAGAAACCCGTGTGAGAAAACCAACCGCCAGACCATTTTATGGACGAACAATGATGGGTTACAATGCTTAAAATGCAAACAACCAACGTATAAAAAGTTAAGGGATTATTACTCTATTACCAGTCACTTTAACAATGGTGAATAAGTTTGAAAGACCTAGAAACCTTTGAAATATTGACGCTGTTCAAAGTTGATGTATTTTTTTGTATAAAATCTGGGAACAATAGGAAAAGCGAGCAGCAATGTCGAACGGCTCTTGTGTAAATTGAGTTGCGACGGCCTACAAGGCTACAATTTCGGTCCTGATGTTCTATTAAATTTGTGCATTGCCATATGCTGCCTCTGGCTCACTTGATAGGAATTTCACATCATGACCTAAAGATCAGATGTACTTGGAAGAGAATTCCCCTTACAACTCCCCCTTCTTCTAAGTGTCTGGGCCTCTGGGTTGGGTCATGTGCGATTAGACCTGGAAAAGTTGGTCCTGATCCGAAAATCCGGTCCGAAATATCCGATCTGGGTCCGAACCAGACGGTCCGAACCTTGATTAGAATCCGAAACGATTCGGTCAGGTCCGAATCCGATCCGAAATAATCTTGACCCGAAACTCATCCGAAATGTGAATGATTTGATATGGTCTTACCCCGATCCGAAATTATTGGTTTCGATTAGGCTTTGATCCGAAGTACCCGAAACTTACCCGTTTTTTTTATTAAAAAAATTATCATTGGCCACTGGTGCAAATTTTTGGAAGAATTTCATGTAAGTATATGTAACGAATACTCAAATAGTTAGACGGAATAATTTTAAAAAATGTAGGGAGTACTAACTACTAAAGAATTAATATCCAATAAAAGGGCTAATAATAGAATAATTAATAACTCAAAAGATTAGTATAGAATAAAATTTATTTACATAGGAAAACCCTTACCCTACTAAAAAAGCTCAAAATCTTTCTTGTCCAATCCGAAATCCGATCCGATCCGATGATCTGAAACCATAATCCGAAATCCGATCCGATCCGAAACCAATCCGATCCGAAATAATAGTCCGAACGATGACCCAATCCGAAACGGTCCGGTCCGATCCCGGTCCGAATGTAACTTGATCCGAAAACGGTCCGATCTGAATTGGTCCGATCCGAATCCGATCCGATTGGTCTGATTGTCGGGTCTATGTGCGATGGCAGCTCAGAGGTTATATATCTTACCAAATTAAAAAAAAAAATGTTGCCTCTGTCTTTTATTAGATTATTCATTTGACTTTTTTACTATTTCTTGTGATTGAAACTTGGAAAAATATAGTCATCTGAAATGTTAGATTTGTCTCAATATATATTTTCAAAATTTTAACTTTTTGTAATTTTTTTATATTGATAATTAGAGATATTAAACTTAAAATTAGTGTATGAACAGGTGTAGCTAAAGAAATGGGACAACTATTGAAAAAGGAGAATGTATCTAATAATATTGATATGATCCAACAAAAATGTCTATTATAAATACACGTGTTAAATCTGAGACTGAGTTATCTAACTTGAATCTATATCTATTTCTATTATATAAATGAAGAGGGGAGTTGGGGAGGACTTTCAAACAGGTGTGTGTTGCACCTGGAGCCGTTGCACTAGGCGCTAAAGCATGGGTTTTAGTATCCATTTTTTTTACAGTAATACCCTGACAAAAAAAAATTTGCACCAAATACCTTTGTAAGTTTCAAAATTCACCATATACCCCCCAACTTTTAAAAAATTCACAGGATGCCATTAATGACTAATGGTTGTTAATTCCGTTAGTCATTAACTCCTAATGTTACTAATCTTATCTAACCCTAACTGACCCATTTAACCCATTTTCTCTCTCTTCCTCCACAACCCATTTTCAACAACTTTGACATTACTCAATTCATCCTCTTCAAATTTTCGATTATCTCTCCTCCTTAAAACCACCAACACACATCAGAATAATTACAGCACCGTAGCGGGAGGACCACCAACAGCACTATACGGCAGAAGCAACAGCACGACAGAGGGGAAAGAGAAGGGGAGGCAGCGTCACCGACGACTTGAGGCACCAATGCATCAGCACCCTCGACTTGAGGCAAGGATAAACATGGCAGGAGCCCAAAACTCCGTGCTTGCGCTGCTGGCGGTGGCGAAGAGACAAAGCTCTGGCGAACAGAACCACATGGCGGAGGTTGGCAGCAAGCAGGAGAAGAGAGAGATTTGGTGATATTGGTGTGATGAGGGCAAGATGTCGGTGGTGTGTTGGGCGTGGGGCGAGGGAGAAGGAAGGAGACGTGTAGAGGTGGGGTGGAATGCGGGGATCAGGATTGGGAGGTGTAGGTGGAGGGGGTGGTGTGCTAGGTGTTGGTGTCCGGTAGTCGATGTTCAACTGGATGCGGGGAACATTATTCAACTTTTTTTGTTTCTAATTTGGGTTTAAATTTTGGGGTTTTAGACGATGGTGATGGCGGAGGTGGAGGTGTAGGTGTAGGTGTAGGTAGGGCTGTTCACATGGGTGGGTCGGACCGGAATTTGGACCGGATCGGACCGGATTTTGGACCGGACCGGACCGGACCGGAGATTCCGGTCCGGTCCCCGGTCCGTGGAAAGTGACGATTCCGGGTTTCCGGTCCGGTCCGGTCCAAACCCGGAAAAATCAGGTCCGGACCGGAAACCCGGAATTTTAGTATTTTTTTTTTTAAAACTGCCAGCCCAAGTCATTTTTTCAGGTCCAAACAGGTCCAACAGGTCCAAACAGGTCCAACAGGTCCAAACAGGTCCAACAGGTCCAAATAGAATATTTAAAATCCAAAAAAAAAAAAAAAAAAAATCGAAAATCAGGTCCAACAGGTCCGGACCGGGGGCGGACTCGATTTTTCCGGTCCAGACTGGACCGGACCGAAAATCGGGTCCGGTCCCCGGTCCACCAAATCCTACAAATCCGGTCCACCGGTCCAAGCAGGTCCGGTCCGGTCCGGTCCGGTCTTGGACCGGTGAACAGCCCTAGGTGTAGGTGGAGGGAGTTGGGTGGAGAGAGCAAGAAAAGAAGGAAGTTTATGGAGGAAGAGAGAGAAGGGAAGGAGATAGATTAAGGTAGGATAATTAATACTCCCTTCGCTTTTTTTTATTTGCTACATTTGTTGCCTTGGGAATGAAGCTACTACTTTGATCGATTATTTTGATTATTTTATAAGTAAAAATATAGTCATGTGTGATCTTGTTAGATTCGTCTCGACGTGTAGATTCATAATATCAAATTTTTATAATTTTTACTTAAGCGAAATAAGAGATATTAAGAGTTAAATAATGCTTTGAAAACCGTGCACAACAAATGTAGCAAATAAAAAAAAGCAGAGGTAGTAGTTAGTTTGTTAATTAGGTTAATTATGGGTTGGAGGGAGATTAGGGAGGGATAACCAAAGGTTATGGATTAATTATGTTAATTAGGAGTTAATGACTAACGGAGTTAACGACCATTAGTCATTAATGGTATCCTGTGAATTTTTTAAAAGTTGGAGGATATATGGTGAATTTTGAAACTTGCAAAGGTATTTAGTGCAAAACATAATTTATCAGGGGTATATGGTAACCTTAAAAACATTTACATCATCTCCAATTTGTTTGTTTTTTTAGAATAGAAAAGGAAAA
>CANSZD010002918.1:11345000-11375000 GCA_947648045.1 Beta corolliflora | reverse complement strand
TTCATAATGTCCGAATGGGACTGTAAAGGCAGTTTTATAACGATCTGTGTCAGCAATTTGAATTTGCCAAAAGCCACTCTTCATATCAAATTTGGAAAATATTTTGGAGTCATAAAGCCTATTAAGAAGATCCTTTTTATTAGGAATTGGATAACAGATCCATTGAAGGACCTTATTAAGAGGTTTATAATTAATAACTAGTCTTGGAACACCTCGTTCTTTTTCTGCCTGATTCATGACATAGAAAGCAGCGCAAGACCAAGGAGTTTTGGAAGGTCGGATTAACTTCTTATCAAGAAGTACTTGAATTTCTTTTTTACAGGTTTCAAGTAATTCTTGGTTCATTTGAATTGGTCGAGCTTTAGTAGGAATTTGTTTTTCTGAAAAATCCTTTTCATAAGGAAGGAAAACAATATGCCTTTTTCTTTCCCAAAAAGCATTTGGAATATCTGAACAAACTTCATGTTGGAGTGTTGCTTGGAAATCCTTTATTTTATGTTGAATATGAGGATTCTGTAACTGTTGTTCTATCCTTTGGAAAGATATTTCTTCTTTTAAAAAGGAAATCTGTTTTCTTTTTGATGTAATTAAGTTAGTTTGGAGAGAATGGATTTCTTTATTTTGTAATGGAGTAGAGAAATGGAAAGAAATGTGTTTTCCAAAAATGAAAGTATGGATACCAAATTTGTTTACCGAAAATGGATAAATTTGAGTTAAAAATGGAGTACCAAGGATAATATTATTATTAAAATCTTTAACAAGAGTGAAAGCAGTTTTAAAACAATAATTATTACTACAAATATAAGCCTTGGAAAGTTTATACCTGATTTGGAGTCTTTGTCCATTAGCACTGGACAAATGTTCAGTAGTTTTCTCATAGTATTTAGAAGGAATTAGTCCTTCTTTAATACAATTGAGATCAGCACCGCTATCAAATAAGGCAATAGTAGTAATTTGGAAATCATGATCAAGAATTAATTTAATTGGGCAATACCATCGTTGATAATTAATTTGTTGAATAGTTGGAGAAGTAATTGGAAGAGGGGAGTTAGAAGTTTCTTGTGGAGAATCATGTTGCTCAAGATTTGTAATTTGAGATTTTATCTGATTTATTTCATGTTGAAGATCTTGGAGTTTAATGGAGGAAACAATAGTTTTTGGGGAAAAGTTTTTATCATGTTTTTTGGAGGATTCAGAGTCATAATTTTCTGAAGATAAAGAATTGATTTGAGGAGAAATAGTATGCGAAATTGTATTGGAAAAATTGTTTTGTTCATAAACCTTTTGAATGTCTCCTAAAGTGGGACCTGATTTATCATCAGCATCTCTTCCTACTTTATATGGAGCAGCTTCACAAGTTCTTCCTTCCTCAGAAGGAACTCGTAAACCTGTTAATGGAGGATGAATAGAGGAAACTAATTCACCATTTTTGAGAATCCATTTTTGAGCAATAGTGGACTTAACACATAAATCTGAAAATGGATAAGGGATTTTTAAATTACTTAAGTAAATTGGAATCCATGTGAAAAATGGAATATTAGCACCTAGTTCATTTAATTTGGAATAATATTTTTTCACAAATAAACTCTGTAGCAGGTTTATCAAAATTGGAGAAAAACCAAAGGCGTTTTTCACAATTTACTGGAGATTCAAAATCATTGGAAAGCATAGGTTTATTAATTTGGAAACCACCTTTTGTAAAACCATTTAAACTAGAGAAATTTGGAGGTTTCATTTCAGACTTAGTTGGTGATGGAAAATCATTTTCATCAACTAGTTCTGGAATGGGAGATTTTTGAAAAACTTTGTAATTTTGAGAAACATTTGGAAGATCATCTGAATTTGGAAAAGTACTTGACCTTTCAAAAGAACAAGAAGATCTTGCACTTTGAAAGTCATAATTGGAAGAAGAAGATGGAAATTCCTTACTTGAATTAAATCGTATAAGAACTCTGCCATCTGGTTCCTCAATTATTTGTTCTACCTTGGATTCTTTCAAAGATTTTGGAATTGGTGGAGTTTGAACTTGCCATTCATCTGGAATAGTAATTTTATCCCACGGAAGAGCTTCTGGAGTATGTGTGGTTGCTTTGCCATGTTCAACCTTAAAGATCATGGTCTGACCAGGAGCAAAACGTATTCTACACCTTGGATTCATTTGGGTATTCAAGAGTTTGTAATAAACTCGATAAATAATGGAAAAGTTTCTAGCACCTTGGAACTGAAGGTCTTTTGACATATTGATATCTAAAGTTAAAGTCTTGAGAATATAAGGATCATCAAGATCTTTGCTTAGATTTGGAAAACAATTGAAGTAAATTGGACCTTGACAAATATTAGTATTTGCCAAAGCTAACAGAGAATCTTTAAAGTGTTTAAGAGAAGCGTCTCTGAGAGCAAGCATAATTGGACAATCAAGACCTAATCTGACCATAGGTTTGACAGCAATTTGTACACAGTCAAAATGGATATACCAAAAACCTTGTTCTAAGTGTTTTTGGATAGACTCTTTATCTAACAATTGGATAGTCATTTGAAGCTGATTGACAGTAGTAGTAAATTCTTCTATATGGATACCTCTACCAAAATTAAATTTCCAACTATATTCTTTATCATAAATGTCAGTTTTAGAAAGAATGGGCATTTTCCAGACAAAAGGGTCATCCTTTTGGGTAATCTGCTTCTTCTGGACTGGATTCTTACTGTCACCAAGAACCTTTGAAAAAATACCACTAATCTTACCTTTCACCATGTTTACTGATAAACACTACAACAATAGTTATAGCTTGAGGGACCACTGGGACCACCTGAGGGACCACCACACCTGGAACACCTACACCACGACTTACCAACGGCTTTACAGGCTGACCAAACCCAGGCTGACCAAACAGCTGACCAAACCCAAACAACAACGACTATAGCAGTGGTTGTTCAATAACAATGGCTACGAGTAACCTTAGAGCACTTCGTCCCGGGCTCTGATACCAGGAAAATACCCAGGACAGGGGAAGGGGAGATAAACCCTAAGTACTGACCTAGTTTGTATAAGAAATACACAAAACTAACTAAAACTGACAAAGTAATTTTAAGCATAAAATGAAAACATAATTATTTAGAATAAGTAATAAGAAGTTACTGAAAAAGTGAAGAAGAAACTTAGAATTGTTATTGAAAACTTGGAAATTTTTTACAGACTTGAGAGCTTTCTCTTACATGTATTTTCTCTCTTAAACAAGCTCTGCCTTAAACTGAATACAAGTGAGTCTATTTATAGACTTGAAAAGTAAATACAATAAAGAAGTACAATAATTGAACTAAGTTTACAGTATTAAGTAATCTATAGTGCTTGGACAGCTGGAGACTTCTTTGCCATTGCTTTTTGGAGTGCCATTACTGTTGTAATTTTGGACGATGTTGGTGAAGATGCCACGTAGGTGAATGAATAGTACTATTTACTATTCACTATTCACCTTTTGACGAATTCTGGAAATTTCTTGGAAAATGGCTGGAAGTTGCTGGAATTTGTTTTTATCAAGCTAGAAGTTGCTTGGAAATTGCTGGAAATTGTATCTGGAATTTTATCTGTAAACTGGAATAATTATGTCCCTAACTTTTGCCTAAGTGTAAAACACTTAGCGGGATCTTTCTCTTAAAAATCAAATGGATCTTGGGCACAAGGCCCACCATACAAATCTGGGCTGGAAGCCTCAGATGAACTGGAACTGGAAGATTGAGTCTTTTTAGTTTGGTTAATAAATTGGAGAAACTGATCAAATAGTTCATCTTTATTTAGGGATGTTTTATTTTTCCTTTTGGATTTGGTGGATGAGGATGGGGAATGAAATGTGTTTGTTGGAGGTGCTAGTTGGACTTGTTTATATTGTTGGAAACTCTGTTTAGTCCAATCATTATAATCATGGAGGGCAGATGAACCATGCTGGAGGTATTGAGAAACACAGTTTAACATGTTTGAGTAAATCTTAAAATTTTTCCACCATTTGACCCGATAATCACGAGTCAAAAAATAAGGTTTGGATTCAGTGAGTCTGGAAATGGAATAATTCCAGCACATAATCCATGAAATCCGAAATATTTGACAAAAATAAATAATACTGGAGAATTTGAAGCCTTCTGGTAGTGTCACTTTGGAATGATAATGTTGGAAAGAGGTTAAAAGGTTGTCTGGGAAAATGTCAAGAATTGCTCCGTAACTATCCCACCATTCAAGGAACCATATTGGAAATGTCACGTTTTTCTGAAGACAGTCAGGATGAAAACTAAAAAACCAAGAATGGTTATAACTTTGGAGTAAGAATGCACAATGCCATGCTTGTACATAATCATAAAAATTGTAAGTCTGTGGAAGTTTTGGATCAAGAAAATTGGAAGAGAAGGTTTTGGCTTTTGAAAGAGAAGTATGTAGATTTGTCCATTCAATATTGGTAATAACATGGAAAATCAGGCATTTGGAATAATTTGTTGTGGTGCTAATATTATCCTTAATGAAACAAGAATTTGTGTCATGAAAGATATTTCGGTAATATTGGATTGGTTTAGTGATTTCAAAAGGAAACCAATTGAAGCCATCTAGGAGTTTAGTTTTGACATATTTGGATATTTTGTGGTTAAACTCGTCTTGAGAAGAAAATGTGTTGGAGGTAAAGTTGGTTAAAAATAAATTAGCATAATGTTGTTTTAGGTGATATGAAATATCAGTAGTATCTGGATGGGTAATTGGAGGAGCTGTTTCTGATAGTGTTCGAGCATAGGAATTTGGAGGGTAATTTAATAAATTGGAGGATTGGTTTGTAGAAAGAGGAACGTTTTCTGTAGGATGAATTACTATACCTTTTTCTTTCTGTTGCCTGGAGGTATGATCCTTGGAATTTTGCATTCTGTTCATCCCTGTAGAAATCATATTAATATGTTTATAAATAGAGTTAGTTTGGAGATTATGGACATCAGAGTGTTGCAATTTGGTAGAAAATTTGAAAGAAATTGGTTTATTATCTATGACAGCATGAATACCAACTTCATTGACAGAAAATGGATACATTTGAGTGAGAAATGGAGTGCCAAGAATAATATTATAATTAAGATTCTTGACAAGAGTAAATGGAGTTTGGAAATAATAATCATTATTGAAAATGGATGCCTTAGAAAGTTTATAATTAATATGGAGTTTTTGACCATTAGCAATAGTCAAATGTTCAGTAGCATGTTCATAATATTCTGGAGGAATTAGGTCTTCCTTAATGCAATTAAGATCAGCGCCACTATCAAATAATGCAACGTCATTAATTTGGAAGTCACCATCAATAACTAATGTAATTGGACAAAACCATTTTTGAAAATGAAATCGGTGAATAATTTGAAGAAAATTTTCACTATCAATTGGAGTATCTGAAATTTGGACAGGATCAGTTGGTATAGGAGAACGTTCTGAAGTTTCTCCTATGTCAAAATTTTGGAGTAAAGTAATTTTTGCGTTAAGTTATAAATTTTTTGTTTGAAGGTTCAAAACATTTTGCTCAAGATCTTGAATATGAGATTTTATTTGAATCACGTCCTTTTGAAAATCATAAGTATTAACTGGAGAAACAGATGGTTGATGGAAAGGAGATTCATCAAGTATTTTTTGAAGACTAAAAGAAGCTGGTTTTTTCTTTTCTTCAATAGGAGAAGATTTCAAAACAATTTCTCGTAATCTTTCAAGATACTGTTTTTGGAGATTGTTATCTGGAATTTTTTCAATAATATCAAGAAGTAATTCCTTTTCTTTGTCTTTTTTGGAAATAACACAAAGTCCTTTAAGATAAAACTGGAGAGAATGATCAGAATTGAATTCATCAGAATCTTGATTATAGTCGAGCTGGTAAATAACATGATCATAATCAGAATGATCAGATGCTTCTGGCTCATCCTGATTTAATTGGAAGATAGTGAGAAGTTTATCTCGTAAAGCTGGATCATCTTGAAAAATTTCATTAATCTTATTTTCGAAATGGCAATTATTTGCTTTATGACCAGGTTTGCCACATTTATAGCAAATAATCTTTTGGAAATCCTTTTTTGGAAATTCTTTTGGAAATGTTTTCTTTTGATAAAACGTATTAGAAGATGGAGTTCTTTTTTGGCGAAAATTGTGAATTTGTTTGAATTGTTGTTTTCGCATAGTGGAAGGAGCTTGGATTTTTTCAAAGCCAAAGGCTTCACAGAAGTATCCAAGTTCTCTCCTTTGCTGAGCTTTTTCATTACCATACTTAGTTTGTATTTTGAGCTCATTGCAAAGAGATAATCCTTCTCTCTTAATAAAGGCAAACAATTGTCCATATGTTAAATCGTCATAAGCAATTGATTCTTGATTTGTTGCTTCTTTTAATTTTTGGAAAATTCGTTGAGCAAATAAATTTGGAAGTCCTGAAATAAATTTTTCTTTCCAAAATGATTGTTGGGCATTAGTTCTACGAAGAATATTGGATAAAAGGTATCTTTATACCATCTGTAATCATTTAAAGTTGGACATCGAAGATTGGATAGGATCAAAGCATTGGAATTTAAATAATCTATGAAAGAGCCAAGAAAATGGAGACTAATAGTTTGGATGAGAAGGATAAACCCGTCTTGTTCTTTCTGGGCATTTTCATGAAGATAAATGCTTTGTTGATGTTCTGGTGTAAAAGTATTGTCCCACTAATTTTTTAATTGTCCGGAAAATCCATCGGCAATGGTAGAAGCAATTTGTGCATTTGTAAAATCATTGGAAGAGTATGCATTAGCAGCAATGCATATTTCGTGTAAAACTTTAGTAATTTCAAATTCTGATCTACCATCTATATTCCAATCATATAATTGATCTCCAGAATAAACATTTTGAGGACCATAAGTTCCTCGTTCTTCAAATTGGAGGTCTGGAGGAGTAGGTCTAGAATAATAATTTCGCATTGGATTATTATTCCAGTTTTTATTGTAAATTCGATTTATTTGAGATGGAAATTCATCATCTGAAGAAAAGTTTTTTGCAAGTTCTTTTGCCTTTTTATCTTTGTCTAGACATGTGATATTCTTGTCTAACTTGTCAGAGATTTTCTTCAAAATTGATTTATTACTAAGCCCAAATCCTTTTGATAAACTTGTTGGAACATGCATAAGTGGCCTAGAAATCTCATTTAGAAAAGTAGATGAACGGTTTTCATTAATAGAAATTCCATTCAATTTTTTGGATAAATCATCAATTTCTTTGGAAGATTCTATAGAAGATTCAGAGTCATAAATTTTTGGAGATAAAGAATTAATTTGGGTGAAGATGTGATCAACTTGTTTGGAAATAGTATGCAAAATGGTATTGGAAAAATTATTTTGTTCATAAACCTTTTTAATGTCTCCTAAAGTAAGACCTGATTTATCATCAGCATCTCTTCCTACTTTATATGGAGCAGCTTCACAAGTTCTTCCTTCTTCAGAAGGAACTCGTAAACCTGTTAATGGAGGATGAATAGAGGAATAAACTAATTCACCATTTTTGAGAATCCATTTTTGAGCAATATTGGACTTAACACATAAATCGGAAAATGGATAAGGGATTTTTAAATTACTTAAGTAAATTGGAAGCCATGTGAAAAATGGAATATTAGCACTTAATTCATTTAATTTGGAATAATATTTTTCACGAATAAACTCTGTAGCAGGTTTATCAAAATTGGAGAAAAACCAAAGTCGTTTTTCACGATTTACTGGAGATTCAAAATCATTGGAAAGCATAGGTTTATTAATTTGAAAACCACCTTTTGTAATAACATTTAAACTGGAGAAATTTTGAGTTTTCATTTCAGACTTAGTTGGTGATGAAAAATCATTTTCATCAACTATTTTTGGAATGAAATCTGAGTTTGGAAAAGTACTTAGTTTTTCAAAAGAACAAGAAGATCTTGTACCTTGAAAGTTATAATTAAAAGAAGATGGAAACTCCTTACTTGAATTAAATCGAATAAGAATGCTACCACCTGGTTGTTTATCCTTGAACTCTGTCAGAGAGGTTAGAATTGGCATTTCCCAAACAAATAGATCATCCTTTTGGGTAATCTGCTTCTTCTGGACTGGATTCTTACTGTCACCAAAAACCTTTGTAAAAGTACCACTAATCTTACCTTTCACCATGTTTACTGATAAACACTGCAACAATAGTTATAGCTTGAGGGACCACTGGGACCACCTGAGGGACCACCACACCTGGAACACCTACACCACGGCTTACCAATGGCTTTAAAGGCTGACCAAACCCAGGCTGACCAAACAGCTGACCAAACCCAAACAACAACGACTATAGCAGTGGTTGTTCAATAACAATGGCTACGAGTAACCTTAGAGCACTTCGTCGCCGGCTCTGATACCAGGAAAATACCCAGGACAGGGGAAGGGGAGATAAACCCTAAGTACAGACCTAATTTGTATAAGAAATACACAAAACAAACTAAAACTGACAAAGTAATTTTAAACATTAAATGGAAACATAATTATTTAGAATAAGTACTAAGAACTTACTGAAGAAGTGAAGAAGAAACTTTGAACTAAATTTGAGGACAGGGGAAGGGGAGATTAACCCTAAGTACTGACTTAGTTTGTATAGGAAATACAGGAAAATACCCAGGACATATATATATATGTATATATATATATATATGTATATGTATATGTATGTATATGTATATGTATATATATATATATGTATATATATATATATATATATATGTGTATATGTATATAAATATATATATGTATATGTATATATATATATATATATATATATATATATGTGTATATGTATATAAATATATATATGTATATGTATATATATATATATATGTATATATATATATATATGTGTATATGTATATGTATATAAATATATATATGTATATGTATATAAATATATATATGTATATGTATATGTATATATATGTATATGTATATGTATATATATGTATATCTGTATGTGTATGTATATGTATATGTATATATATGTATATGTATATGTATATATATGTATATCTGTATGTGTATGTATATGTATATGTATATATATATGTATATATATATGTTCACACTATTACTGTTCACACAATTCACTATTCACATATTTATCATGCGCTAGCCGCCTATCTTTTGTTTTATTATAACTGTTACAATATTTATCTGTTACATGATAAAATATCTCTATTTTTCAGTGCTTATCTTTGTAGACAGGTGTCTTAATCTTGTAGGCTGTGCTCTATCTCCGTAGTAGATGTTGCTGTATTAGAAGATTCAGCTCTGTCTGCATAGCTGTCCATATCTTCAATTTGACTACCAATTTTCTCCTGCTACCAAATATCTCTATTTTTCAGTGCTTATTTTTCTTTAGTTTTCCCCGATTAAGTACTGTTCACACTATTCACTATTCACATATTTATCATGCGCTAGCCGCTTATCTTTTGTTTTATTATAACTGTTACAATATTTATCTGTTACATGATAAAATATCTCTATTTTTCAGTGCTTATCTTTGTAGACAGGTGTCTTAATCTTGTAGGCTGTGCTCTATCTCCATAGTAGATGCTGCTGTATTAGAAGATTCAGCTCTGTCTTCATAGCTGTCCATATCTTCAATTATAGGTACAGTCATTTGTTTAACTCCACACATCTTACATGAGTGGTTATTATTTTGCTGCATCCAACTGCAATATCTCTTCAAGGTATCTTCAGTTAGAAAATTCCTAGGTAAATACCTAGTAACTGGTTCTTGATCTGGATGGAGCAGGCTCCATACCCATGACTTAATGGTTTCGACCGCATCATGGCCGTATGTTTTGCTTTGAGAGATAATTAATGTGTTTAATTCTCTATGATTTATCCAAACATAAGTCTTAACCATGCTAATCAAGGCTTCATAAATTGCTTTTATCTTGACTGCCCTCTTTTCCCTGAGGAGATCTGGTATCTTATTGCGGTTTAACTCTGGCTGTGCCTTAATTTCTTCGGGAAAGATAAAATTTGATGTACAGCCCATTTTAACAACCCTAATACATTGGTTTATCTCGGAGAAAGTAACTTCGCCTGGGGCAGTATAGCATCTTACAAAAATCATAGGAGATTTTGTAATATGCAAGTAACTTTTAGCTGCTTTATATAAATCAGGAATTGATGATAGCTCTTCTCCATTTATTGTATATACTAAATTAAGAAGGCCATAATCATAAGCTGCTTTGATTAAATTTGCATTGCAACCAGGCAACGCTATTAACTCGTTTACCCTTTTTAAAGGGTTAGTAACATAACCTCTTTCTATCTCTCCACGGTGGTCTTTTGTGGTTAGTTCTGGTACGGTATTTAGCCTATTGGCAATAAGTAAGAAATAATCTATATATTGGCGAACCAAAGGGGTCATTGTTTGTTTGGTTCCTAGGGTTAGTTTTTCTTTGAAAGAAGTGGTATCTGGTATTAGGCTTGGAAAATTAATTTCATTGATAACTGGAGTAGGGGTATTGGTTTGAGTGGGGTTATAGGTTTGTAAGGACATACTTCGTTTGAAAGGGGAGTTAACTTTTCTTGTAATAATTCGACTTTTATATTTTTGGCTAGTGCCAATATCTGCTTGCTCCATACTAGGATTGCTGGAAGTGGCTTCTCTTTTCATAGAAACAAGTTCTTCCATTAACTTTTTGAGTTGTATCTTGAGTTCCTGATTTTCTAGAACTAGTTGTTGAGCTATTTCTTGAGAGATAGTCTGCAAAACAATTTTCATTAGTTTTCAATAATTCAATAGAAAATTCATATTGGTTGATATCAGCTATTATTCGATTTATCTCTTTTCTTGTAATGGAATCTTGTAGTTTTTGGGTTAGCCAGCTTCTAACAGTTCTATTATCCGTTCTAATTATGAATTTACTATAGACTATGTAACATTCAAATTTCTTAATTCCATATTTGACTGCTTTTAATTCCTTTTTATTTATATCCCAATTGATTTCATTTGCCTTAAATGTTCCTGAGTGATATCGACAAACATATTCTTTTTTATCGTTTTTATATCTATACTTTAATACTGCTCCGTAACCGTTTTTAGTTTCACTAGCATCTGTTTCCACTATCCATGTAAATTCTTTGTCTTCATCGGGAAAACTTAGTTTTGGTAACTTTCTGACTAATTCCTTAATTTTTTCTAAAGTCTTTGTGTCAGTATCATTCCATCTAAAATCGTAGTCTTTCTTAAGCAAAAAGAAAATGGAATTATTTAAAACACAAATTGAATTCTTAGGATTTGAAATAGATAAAGCTGGAATAAAAATGCAAGATCATATAGCCCAAAAAATTATAGAGTTTCAACAAGAAATTAATACTAAAAAGGAATTACAAAAGTTCTTAGGAATAGTTAATCAGGTTAGAGAATTTATCCCTAAACTATCACAATATACTGAACCATTAACTAAAAAACTAAAGAAAGACTACGATTTTAGATGGAATGATACTGACACAAAAACTTTAGAAAAAATTAAGGAATTAGTCAGAAAGTTACCAAAACTAAGTTTTCCCGATGAAGACAAAGAATTTACATGGATAGTGGAAACAGATGCTAGTGAAACTAATAGCGGTTACGGAGCAGTATTAAAGTATAGATATAAAAACGATAAAAAAGAATATGTTTGTCGATATCACTCAGGAACATTTAAGGCAAATGAAATCAATTGGGATATAAATAAAAAGGAATTAAAAGCAGTCAAATATGGAATTAAGAAATTTGAATGTTACATAGTCTATAGTAAATTCATAATTAGAACGGATAATAGAACTGTTAGAAGCTGGATAACCCAAAAACTACAAGATTCCATTACAAGAAAAGAGATAAATCGAATAATAGCTGATATCAACCAATATGAATTTTCTATTGAATTATTGAAAACTAATGAAAATTGTTTTGCAGACTATCTCTCAAGAAATAGCTCAACAACTGGTTCTAGAAAACCAGGAACTCAAGATACAACTCAAAAAGTTAATGGAAGAACTTGCTTCTATGAAAAGAGAAGCCACTTCCAGCAATCCTAGTATGGAGCAAGCAGATATTGGCACTAGCCAAAAATATAAAAGTCGAATTATTACAAGAAAAGTTAACTCCCCATTCAAACGAAGTATGTCCTTACAAACCTATAACCCCACTCAAACCAATACCCCTACTCCAGTTATCAATGAAATAAATTTTCCAAGCCTAATACCAGATACCACTTCTTTCAAAGAAAAACTAACCCTAGGAACCAAACAAACAATGACCCCTTTGGTTCGCCAATATATAGATTATTTCTTACTTATTGCCAATAGGCTAAATACCATCCCAGAACTAACCACAAAAGACCACCGTGGAGAGATAGAAGGAGGTTATGTTACTAACCCTTTAAAAAGGGTAAACGAGTTAATAGCGTTGCCTGGTTGCAATGCAAATTTAATCAAAGCAGCTTATGATTATGGCCTCCTTAATTCAGTATATACAATAAATGGAGAAGAACTATCATCAATTCCTGATTTATATAAAGCAGCTAAAAGTTACTTGCATATTACAAAATCTCCTATGATTTTTGTAAGATGCTATACTTCCCCAGGCGAAGTTACTTTCTCCGAGATAAAACAATGTATTAGGGTTGTTAAAATGGGCTGTACAGCAAATTTTATCTTTCCCGAAGAAATTAAGGCACAGCCAGAGTTAAACCGCAATGAGATACCAGATCTCCTCAAGGAAAAGAGGACAGTCAAGATAAAAGCAATTTATGAAGCCTTGATTAGCATGGTCAAGACTTATGTTTGGATAAATCATAGAGAATTAAACACATTAATTATCTCTCAATGCAAAACATACGGCCATGATGCGGTCGAAACCATTAAGTCATGGGTATGGAGCCTGCTCCATCCAGATCAAGAACCAGTTACTAGGTATTTACCTAGGAATTTTCTAACTAAATATACCTTGAAGAGATATTGCAGTTGGATGCAGCAAAATAATAACCACTCATGTAAGATGTGTGGAGTTAAACAAATGACTGTACCTATAATTGAAGATATGGACAGCTATGAAGACAGAGCTGAATCTTCTAATACAGCAGCATCTACTACGGAGATAGAGCACAGCCTACAAGATTAAGACACCTGTCTACAAAGATAAGCACTGAAAAATAGAGATATTTTATCATGTAACAGATAAATATTGTAACAGTTATAATAAAACAAAAGATAGGCGGCTAGCGCATGATAAATATGTGAATAGTGAATAGTGTGAACAGTACTTTTACTGTAGCACTTTCACTGTAGCAACAGTATTCGAAATAGTATGTAATTTTGTACGAACACTTAAACATGTTCGTCCATAAATAAGAAACGTCTGATGCTGCTACGAGGCATCAGCAAGCTTTTCACCACTCTTCCTCTTTCTCTCACTAAAGCTTTCCTCTCTCTTTAAAGTATAAAACACGCTTCACCCCCAAGTTGGTATCAGAGCTAACTATTCACAAGACCGGAGTTATTCACCTAGAGCTTATTCCTCAAGATAATTTACAGACAATTATGGAAGCAGATAAGGTAACCCCTTTTCTTATGAACTAAATTAAAATTCAATCCCCTAGTTTATAATAATACTGAAATCTGTTAAGATAATTCTATAATTTCATATATGTATATGTATATGTATATGTATATGTATATGTATATGTATATGTATATGTATATGTATATGTATATGTATATGTATATGTATATGTATATGTATATGTATCTATATGTATATGTATATGTATATGTATATGTATATGTATATGTATATGTATATGTATATGTATATGTATATGTATATGTATATATATGTATATGTATATATATATATATGTATATGTATATGTATATATATGTAAATGTATATATATATATATATGTAAATGTATATATATATATATGTATATGTATATATATATATATATGTATATGTATATATATGTATATGTATATGTGTTGTAGCCTATAATCTACGGTCCCTTTGAAGACCCTTGGGCTCATCTGAGCCGTACACGTGTCCTCCCCCAAGTTAATATAGAAAAAAGGCTTAATCTCTGGGCTATACTCAGTTGGGTTAAAAGGTTTATTTTCTGGCCCAACAGTTAAAACCCAGCACTGTAAGGTGGCTGCAGGAGAGTGGTTAATAAATCTTCACAAATCATGGCCTGCCACGTGCCATTAACTGATTCCCCAACCAATCAGGAGCCACCATTCTAGGTCAGATTTTAAGGATAGCTGTCATCTTGCTATCACTATAAATACCCCTGAAATCAGGAGAAAGATCATTCAATGCAAACAGTGCAAAGTTACTTTGTAAAACTACTCTCTCACTTTCTCTCTCTATCTCTACTTTCTCTTACAACTCCTGATATCTGACTTAAGCATCGGAGGGGGAACCACCACCCAAACCTCCAGGGTGGGTCCCTTTTTGCAGGTTCGGGAGTGAAGCTCAGGCTTGGACTAGGTTGATTCAGACATTTGTTGCACAAGTCTCCAAGGAAGAACATCTAAGGGATACTAGTTTACTTGCTAGACAAGAAAGCTCAATCAACAGCTTACTTGTTGAACAAGGAGACAAAACATTTGACGCCATCTGTGGGGAGACGCAACGATGACTGATTGTCAATCGTCCAACCTTGCCAGAAACCGAAGTCTTCAGGTTAATGTCGAAGACACAGAAGAACACGAGAGACCGCCTCGAGGAAGGGATAGACCCCCGTCCATCGTCCAAGTTACTGGACCAAGCCAGCAGCCTGTCATCCAAGAGAATCTTGAACGTCCAGTGACTGCCGCCCATCTAGAGAATGCCTTGAATGATTTCCAAGCAAAGATGGCTGCAGTCGTCCAGGAACAGATCAAGAGCAACATGCTGTTTTCCCGGTTTAACCCTGAGCCAGCCGCTAACAATCTAGCTCCTCTCAAGGGGCGTTCCCAAGAAGATCGTCCGGGTCCCAGTCGACCTATTCGTCAGGAACCCTCTAGGAGGATGGCCAGAGGAAAGCAGCCAGAAGGCAGTGAACAGCGGAGGAAGATGGACTGGAACCTGGTGGTTAGGACCCAGGATCAGGCTCGCCCAAGTGGGCATAGAATGGAAACAGATGCCAGAGAATACCTAGAGGCAAAGAGGGCTGCAGCTCTACAACGGTCGGCCACGGGGTCTACCCCGTATTTGAGAGACCCTCCTCTGAGGATGCCGTCCAGAACGGAAGGAAGAAGTCTGGGGACTTCCCTTGTTCGTCCAAGACAAGAAAAGACAGTAGTTCAACCAATGGTCCATAAGCGACCAGTACCAGCAAATACTTCATCTAATCCTGTGTTGAAAGAATATCGCAAGGAGTTCATACCCATTGAGGGACAGTTGGGAGCCCTCCGAATCAATTGGCCTACTCCGTTCTCGGCCAGGATCATGGAGGCGCCCCCCTTCCCAAAGGTAAAACTTCCAACGATAGAGCCTTTTGATGGAACAACTGATCCCGATGATCATTTGTCCGCTTACAAGCATCAGATGTACGTCCAAGGAGTTGATGATGCTACTTGGTGTAAGAATTTCTCGGCTACCTTGAAGGGTGTAGCTCAGAAGTGGTTTAACAACCTTCCATCCAATTCAGTCAACAATTTTACTGAACTCAGTTTCTTATTTACTAGTCACTTTGTTGCTAATAAGCAAGAGCAAAAAACAAGCATGCACTTGGGAAAGATCGTCCAAGGACCTAAAGAAGCTCTCAGAAGCTTTGTCAAGAGATTCAATCTAGAAGCCCTTCAGATTCAAGATCTTAATGCCGGGGTGGCCTTTGACGCCTTTATCAGAGGACTAAGGCTAGGAAGTTTTAAGTTTGATCTTGTCAAAAAGAAAATCACCACTCTTGCCGAAGCTTTTATACATGCTACTGAAGTATGTGCTGAGGCCAAGCACCCCGACTCTAAAAAGCCTGAAGAGGTTGCCCAGCCAAGAAAGGGCAACCCCAAAAAGGCCGAGACTTGGGCCATAGCCTCTACCACTACTTCGTCCAGAAGAAGCAAAAGGAAAGCATCTGAGCCTTCTTCATCCAACCCAATTGAATTCAAGAAGG
Source organism: Beta corolliflora (assembly GCA_947648045.1). Classification (NCBI taxonomy): domain Eukaryota; kingdom Viridiplantae; phylum Streptophyta; class Magnoliopsida; order Caryophyllales; family Amaranthaceae; genus Beta; species Beta corolliflora. The sequence goes on along the minus strand of CANSZD010002918.1, from coordinate 11,358,864 downwards.
ACCAATACTCCATTCTCATGGAGATAAAAGATCAATATGAAATGAAAGCTCCAATTGAGATGAAGACTCCTTACGAAAATAGAGACAAGAGCAAGTATTGTCACTTTCACAAGGACTGCGGCCATGAAACCAATGAATGTAAACACCTTAAGAGGGCTTTGGAAGATCTAGCCCGTAAAGGAAAGATGAACTCATACTTACCCCAAGGGGGAAAGAAGTTTCAGAGGAGAGACAATTGGCAGACTAAGAAGAAGGAGAGTGAGAGCACGGACGCGGATGTTGTTCTCGTAATTTCCGGAGGATTTGCTGTTGGAGGACCAACCAATAGAGGGTGCAAAAACTACCTTAAGGAGCTTGGCCAAGTCTTGTTGGCTGATCAGGCAAAGGCTGAGCCCTTCCCAAAGGTGGTGGTCAGTGAGCAAGATCGGGGCAAGCTGAGGACTCCCCATGATGATCCTTTGGTTATGGAAATGAAGATAGCAAACCTAAGGGTAAGAAAGATTCTAATTGATACTGGAAGCTCGACGGACATCATTAGTGCTGATTGTTTGTCCAGATTAAAGTTCGACGAAAAGAACTTGGTTCCCGTCCACCATCCCATCATAGGGTTTGGGGGAGGAGTTATCCATCCCATGGGAACAGTCACGTTGCCTGTCCGAGTTGGAGAGAAGGAGGCTTCGCGGACTTTGTTTGTCAAGTTCTTGGTCGTCCGAGATTTGACAGCCTATAATGTCATTCTTGGACGGCCTACACTGAACCGCGTAAAAGCAGTAATAGTAACTCATTTGATGCTTATGAAGTATGAGTGTGATGACGGCAAAATTGGCTCCTTGTATGGAGACCAGCAGGTGGCTAGGGAATGTTATCGAACTACCCTTAAGTCGTCATCATGGAAAGCATGTGATGAAGAGCAGACGAAGATCGGTGGCAAACAGAAAACGTCTGAAATTGGGAAAGATAAGACGAAGGTGGCTGGAGAAAGGAAGGCGTCCGAAAAGGAAATGGAGCCTAGGAGGACAATTGAGAGTCCTCAGATGCCCCTCGCCCCCTCAAGGAAAACGTCTGAACATCTCCCAAGCAAGAAAAAGGAAGTATGAGCCCGTCAAGGAAGAACCTCCCTCGTCTGAGGAAGTAATGACCATCATGGGACTAGCACTAGAACGTCCAGAGCCAGTGGAGGTCCATGAAGATATCTGTTTAGATGAGGCTCGTCCAGAAAGAATTTTGAAGATTGGGTCCTCGCTCTCTCCTGAGTTGAGGGGCCTTTTAATCAGCTTGCTGAAAGAATTTCAAGACGTGTTCGCTTATTGTGTTGAAGAAATGCCTGGAATTGATCCAAAAATAGCCGTCCATCGACTGAATGTTGATCCAAATTTAAAACCTATTCGTCAGAAGAAAAGGCATTTAGGACCGGCCAGGAATCAGGCGGTCGACCAGGAAGTTCAGAAGTTGTTGGAGTCGAAATTCATCAGAGAAACCCATTATCCAGAATGGATAGCAAATGTGGTCATGGTGCCAAAGCCTAATGGCACTTGGAGGATGTGTGTGGACTACACCGATCTAAACAAGGCATGTCCCAAGGACAGCTTCCCTTTGCCTAAGTTGGATCGTCTAGTCGACTCCACCGCCGGCCACGCTTTATTAAGCTTCATGGACGCTTATTCAGGTTTTCATCAAATCCCTATGTGGTCAGAGGATCAGGACAAAACGTTCTTCATTACTGAGAAGGGCTTGTATGACTGGCTAAGGATGCCTTTTGGCCTCCGTAATGCCCCGGCCACCTTTCAAAGATTGATCAATACAGTCTTTCAGCCACAGTTGGGAAGAAATATGGAAGCCTACATTGATGATATGATAGTCAAGAGTTGGAAAGAAGAGAGTCATGTTGGTGATTTGAGAGAAACTTTCGAAACTCTCAGGAAATACAAGTTAAAGCTGAACCTCAGCAAATGTGTCTTTGGGGTTTTGTCAGGGAAGTTCTTAGGTTTCTTGGTAGATCAGAGGGGAATAGAAGCCAACCCAGAGAAGATCCAAGCCATTTTAGACATGAAGTCTCCGTCAAAGATAAAGGAAGTCCAGCGATTGACGGGTTGCGTGGCTGCCCTTGGACGTTTCTTGTCCAAGTCAGGTGACAAGTGCCATCACTTCTTCGCCACGATAAAGAAAAAGGCCAAGTTTGAATGGACAGCAGAGGCAGAGCAAGCCCTTCAGCAGGTCAAAGATCACCTTCGGCAGTTGCCTAGGTTGGTCAGTCCAGCTGAGGGGGAGAAACTGTTTGTATACCTGGCTGTGTCCACTCAGGCTGTGAGTGCCGTCCTACTGGCAGAAAGAGAGTCCGTCCAAGTCCCCATATACTTTGCGAGCCATGTGCTCAAGGATGCGGAAAATAGGTATACTCCTGTTGAGAAGTTTGGATTGGCCCTCGTCATGGCGAGCAGAAAGTTAAGGCCCTATTTCTTGGCGCACGAAGATACTCGTCTCACACCGATCAACCCTTGAAGCAAGTTCGCGAGAAGATGGAAGCCGCCGGACGAATGCTAAAATGGGTTGTTGAGCTTAACATGTTCGATATATCATTTGAACCAAGGAAAGCCATTAAGGGGGCAAGCCTTGGCGTATTTTATAGTTGAGCTCACTCGACCGCCGTTGAGCCAATCTCTGATCCAGCTGAAGGAAGGAAGCATTGGACGCTCATGGTTGATGGGTCGTCAACAGTTAATGGATGCGGGGCAGGAATCATTTGTCAATCTCCGGAAAGAGACAAATTTGAATATGCGGTAAGATTCCAATTCCAAGCGTCCAATAACGAAGCTGAATATGAAGCACTTCTGGCTGGAATCAAAATGTGTAAAGCGGCAGGAGCCTTGGAAATTGAGGCCAAATCAGACTCCCTCTTGGTCGTCAGTCAAGTCAACGAAGATTTTGAATGTAAAGTTGCATCGATGAGTAAATATATGCATCTGATTAAAGATGAGGTGGAGCCTTTGAAACGATTTGTTCTCGACCAAGTGCCCAGGTCAGAAAATCATCAAGCGGATGCTCTCTCTAAATTGGCCAGCTCGGCTGAAGGTGATGTGCCAAGAACAGTTTTTTGGGAAGTAAAACCCAAAAAGAGTATTGACCAAGAGTAAATCATGTTCCTTAGCCGAGGAGCAGTATGGATGGAGCCCATAATAGAATACAAGAAAACAGGGCGGCTGCCATCAGATCCTGTGGTGGCCATGTATGTGAAGGCTCGAGACAAGTGGTTTGAATTATGGGATGAGACCCTTTACAAGAAGTCATTCAACCGCCCCCTCCTCAAGTGCATCACCAGAGAAGATGGTCTAGAGGTTCTGAAGGAACTCCATGAAGGAGCTTGTGCATCTCATATTGGGGGAAGAGCATTGGGTGAAAAGGCTTTAAGGACGGGGTACTACTGGCCGACCTTAAAGGAGGATGCCCTCGTCTATGCAAAGAAGTGTGATAGTTGTCAGAAGCATGGGAACCTGCATAAGAAGCCGTCCAACTATCTAACTCCTATCTTGTTCCCTCTGCCTTTTGCCAAATGGGGCATGGATATTCTAGGACCTTTCCCCATGGCCGCGGGGTAAAAGAAGTTTGTGATAGTTGCAGTGGACTATTTCACTAAATGGATAGAAGCTGAAGCCATGCGAGGAATAACTACAAACGATGTCAAGAGCTTCATTTGGAAGAGTATTATAACTCGTTTTGGCATGCCGCAGTCCATCGTCTTTGATAATGGCCCTCAGTTTGAAACACCTAAACTGAGAGATTGGTTGGCAGAATGAGAAATCAAGGCTCACTTTGCTGTTGTTGCCCACCCACAGGCCAATGGGCAAGTGGAGTCCTTCAACAAGATTCTAGCTAATGGAATCAAAAGGAAGTTGGATAATGCCAAAGGACAATGGGTTGAAGAACTGCAGCTAGTGTTATGGTCCATCAGAACAACTGCCAAAAATTCTACAGGGGAGACACCCTTCATGTTAGTTTATGGCACTGAAGCCGTCTTGCCCATTGAGATTGAAGAACCCACCCTACGAGTTATGTTGTACACTAAAGATGCCAACTGGGCTGCATTGGGCACGGCTTTGGATCAAGTCCCAGAAGTCCGGGGCAATGCCTGCTGAGAATGCAATTGTACAAGTTGCGCATGGCTCGGGAATTTAACAAGAGAGTCGCAAGACGACAACTCAAGGTGGGCGATCTTGTTCTTAGGAAGATGGAGGCTGTTGGACGAGCCAAGGAGATGGGAAAGCTAACTCCAAATTGGGAAGGACCTTATCTGATTATAGAAGCGCTGCGCAGTGGCACCTTTCGTCTCCAAGATCTGGATGGACGGATTATACAGCGCACTTGGAACTTAGATAATCTGAAGAAGTACCACGTTTAACTCCATCATCGTCAGGAATCTAGCGGAAAGTTGTAGTCAGTCCAAAGTGCCACGGCACAAGACAAGAAAAAAGAATTGTATACATGTATCTTGGCACTTAGTCAAGCAAAATTCATATAATACAATTCCTACTATCTTATCGTCTGTTTTCTCATGATTATTTTCACCAAGTTGGTTCACTTTGGGGCATTAAATCAGTTACTAGTCTAAAAGTGACAATAACTTGGAACAAAAAATACTCATTTCTATGCCGAACATCACTCCCTCGAAGAGACCGGCCAAAAGTATAACGACCTAAAGGTTGATAACATACATTGGCAATCAATTCGACAAAATCTCTAGTAAGAGAAATGTCGAAGTCTCTTAGAGAAAGCTGACCAAAAATAAGCCCTTAGTAAAGGATACTTATTTTCAAATATACGGGCAGCTAAGTAGTAAAGACCCTAGTAAGGGATCGCTACTTTCGGACGAGTGTTGCTCCCTCAAGGAAGGCGGCTAGGAAATTCTTAGACCATGTCTCTAAAGCTCGTCCTTAGCAAATTCAGCCGGCTTGGCCAAGCATGGTCGCTCTCCTTCTTGGACTATGGCTCGTCCATCATTTATGGTGGAGCTTAGCCCACGAAGGGGGGGGATGAGACAAGCCTATCACTAGAGGAAAAATGTCCAAGGGCTGCAGTCAAAAAGGGACCATGGGCTGCGTTTTTTGACCGCAGCCATTGGACTAGCAGCCCTTAACCCACCAAGGGGTGCGGTTTTTGCCCTGACCGCAGCCCTTGTGACCCAAAAAAAATAATTTTTTTTTTTTTTTTGCATTTTTTTGTCCTAAATGTTTTCAAACAGTTATACATATATAAGTATCATTTTTCATTGCAAATTATGTTTTTTTACACAAATATAGATTGCATTACATGTGTAGAGAACATACTACCAAAATAGATTAACCCCTATTTTCATCCTTACTCCCTTCTTCAACAGACTCCAATTTTACACAAATATAGACTCCTAAATGTTCCCAGACTCCTTTCAATGCATGAAGAAACACCAAGTCCATCAACTCTTGGATCAGTCATGTGATACGCATCACAATAATTGCCTGCACCTCCCAATCAAATACTCAGCAATTATTGGTGCACCTCTTCTCATTGCATGCTCCAAGCTCTCTGCAGTCCAGAATACAAAACAAAATTTAACTTACTGCAAAAAAAGAACTAAATATGCAGAAGTAAAAACAGTGCTTGTGTAGAAGTAAAAGAGAGTTCTATGAGTCTTTGTTGGTCTATGCAACCACAGATGTGTGTACAAAAAATAAATAAGTGAAAAGTACTCCCTCTAGTATAATATGCACATGATTCCATGAGTTTGTCTCAGATTTAATGTATGATCTCCTGCACGACAAAGTGTAAAACTGTGGCCTTTCTATCAGTTCTCATGACACCAATGAGCTTGAGTGTAGCGAGCTTAAAGGCATGAGCATCACCACAGTTTGTCCCAACATTCATAAATTTTCCTGTCTCAAATAACTTCCCACTTTTGAAAGTGGTGGATATATATAAAAGTTCAGAAACCATAAGTTTCAGTTCATTTTACTATCCAAATACATTAGCAAAAGGTAGATTTTAAGAGCAGCTATTATAGTAAGGTTGTTGTATTTGTCAATAAAATCAGGAACCCAAGCATAAAGATTATAGTTCCCAGGGAGAATTATTTTCAATGGAGGAATGAGCTTTGCGATTTGTTCCAGTCCAAAATTGATCACCCTTCAAAGAAATTGTTTTAGAATTCGTGGAAGAAATAACATTTAGATATAGCTACAAATATTTGAAAGGTTGTAATTGTAACTAACATCTAAATCATGAAGTTGGAATATCTATATTGAAAGTTTGACCTTGGTTTCCCTTTGCCAAGATCCAGCTAATCAAGCCGCAAGCCCTACATATGCTTTACCAGCCAACAATTAAGAATGACAGAAGTTGAGTAGAAACCACATTTTGAAATTGGAAGCACCGTAGCACACTACACAACACCATGGTGAAGCAATTAAAATATGAGTACTTACATAATTAATATATTTTCTCAAAGAATCAAGATATTCAGTTTAATTCAATAGTCCTTTTTATCTCTAGTACAATTCAATATCAAAGGAGCATAGACATACTTCGCGTTACTCTATTACTTGACAACTATCTTATCATTTACACTATACCAAGAATACAAAAGGTATCCTATCAATTCATTTTAAAACTCACTTAAACCACTATTTGCTTCTTCCTTCAAGAAGGACCAGAATAATGGTGTTTTATGTTCAATCTCACTTCATAAGTATTGTTCATTCTTCTCTGAAGCTATCAAAGGCACAACTATCTAAACCTGGTGCAGGTTAAAGTAGCATAATTGATAAAAATCAATCAATACATGGTATGGGAAGATTGGACTGCTCATCTGAAAGCTCACTCCCAACCAGCTTTGGCCTCCGATCAACAACTTCAGAATATATGAAAGCTTAGTTTGATAAAAGGCATCATCTCAAACTTTTAAAATATAAGTTGTCAACATTTCAAGTTCAACATTAGGCCCTTTCACAGTCATTATTGAGAAAACATGAATCTTACTTTGACAAAAGGCATCATCTCAAACTTTAAAATATAAGGATATCATCCTAGTTTGTTTTTGGGGCAAAAATATAAGGAAAGCATTCTCTTAGTGTAGTTTCCATTAAGAAAAATACATCGCCTAAAGGTAAAAGAAACAGTTTATCATTCCCATTTTCTCTCCACTTCATTGTTCAAGCTTATATTCATTATTTACCCATTATAACAGTTGAATTGATAGTATAGCCATTCATAAGTAACATAACTTGGAACAGGGATCATGCCGCTTCTGAAGTCAAATATTCGAGAGGAAAGAAATACGGCTTTAAGCAAGTAGAAGAAGAGGGGGCCGAGAAGTGTCAAACCCGGATCGGAATTCAAAAATGCATTCTTCCGAGTAGCAAAATCCTCCACGAGCTGTATAACAAAACCTGTTTTGCAAACAATAGAAGGCATGAACATGGATATCGCCACAAGCTTTAGGTATACAATCCCAGAACAACCAATAATGCACATAAAGTCATAAACAACGATAGAGGACGGTATCGCAAGAAGAGCTCGTTTATTGAATCATACCCACTATGTACCAAATGCATATGTATTTTTGCAAGTGCATAAGCTGCACTAGGAAGGACAGATTCCACTTCTTCATCACTAGCCTGTAATTTACGTTGAAGAAATTTAGGAACTTAATTTTAAAAAAACAGGATAAAAATTACAATATAAAAAAGAGCCATCAACAATTACAGACAGAAAAGCTAACTTTCTTCACGTCTTCAGTCTGATCAAAGATAAATTGATACACGAAAGGCAAGGATATATAACAAAGACAAGAATAGAAGAACCTAGTTGGATTATGGGAAACAGAAATATACAGCTGACCATCCCTCTATATTTGTGCTCTTCAAAATCTGAACAGGCCTGTCAAATACAAACGTTTTTATCATAACATCCAGAGGTAGAAAAGATGACGCATGAAGAGCTCATATATCTAATATAGATCATTACTTACGTATCGACTGGGCACAACAGCAGGCAATCATCCCCTTTTGAATTTGTAAATACTCTCCTTATCATGCACTCCAGTGGAAGGTTATTGGTTGGGTCAACCTGTACACATAAACAATCAGTTTCACATCAAACAAAGACATAAATTGTGATTATCACTATATATGAAGCTCATTGCCTGCAATCACGGAGCACCCCTCATCAAACAATGCCCAGCAATCCTCACAACTACTCACAAGCTCAAGCTACTAACCAAAAAAAATCTAAGACTAGAATTTACCCTCAATCTCCCCATAACATAAAAACCCATTTGCACTCACAAGCTCAATCCTACTCAGATAATCAAACCAAGATTACATTACACTATCGAAACGACAAGCGAAATTCAACACACACACAAGCCAACATCACAATTCACAACAACCACAAAAAAGCAACTTTTAAACAAGAAAAACTATAACAAGAGAGTTAGAAAGTCACTCAACAATAGTAGCAAGTCTCCTAGGTGCAACCATCAAAACACAGCCTTGGCTTTTTTTATGTTTGATTTCTGCAAAACTGGAAATTGGGTGATTTTCGTCACTGTTTGCTTTTACTTGGGAGTTTTCGGTTTCTTTGGAGGAAGAGAAAGGATGTTTCAGGGGTTGTTCAACAGTTGCAACATGACAGTGTAGATGAGAATTGGGAGGGAAGAAATATCAACTTGGATTACTCCATCATAAACCTCACAATAATGAACTCAAACCAACAACATCAAACACATAAAATTCCACCAATAATTCATTTCTCTCAAACAATTTCCAGATGGCATCCAACATAAAGTGTCAGCTAAACCAAATTAAAACCTAAAACCACTGAAAAATTTGTGAATTGACTCAAATTACAACAAGGAATAGAGAGAGAAACCTCGGGAGTGGGGAAAGAGCTTAATGAACCAGGCATGGAGTTTAGTGCCATCGGAAGACTTGGTGAGACACCAGCAGCGATTTCATAGACTTCGGCGAGAGATTAACGGGGAAAGGGGGTTTGGAGGCTTCTGGGTTTTTGCTTTTGCAATTGATGAAGGCGAGCCGAGATTAGGAAGGCTCCGGCGAGCCGAGATTAGGAAGGCAGCTCCGGCGAGCCGAGGTTAGGGAGGCTCGAAGAGAGAGGGGGAGGTGAGGGTGTAAGCGTGAGAGGAAGAAAGGAGAGAGAAAGAGAATACGCGGTGAGGGCATGAGGGGTTTCGTGGGTGAATGAGAATACGCGGGTTATTAATTGGGGCTGAAGAAAAGGGCTGCGGTTAGCCCATAAACCGCAGCCCTTAACAAAAGGGCTGCGATTAGCCCAAAAACCGCAGCCCTTTAGTGACAAAGGGTTGCGGGTTTTGGGCTAACCGCAGCCCTTCACTATTAAGGGCTGCGTTTTGCAATAAACCGCAGCCCTTGCATTTTTTTCCACTAGTGTATAGGACGAGCTAAGGAGAGAAGGTCGTCTAAAACCAGGGCAAACTTGAAATGCCTCTGTAATATTTAGATACTGCAGGACGAGTGTTACCAACTAGAGTTCCAGGACGATCCTCTATAAGCACTTGGGCACTTTTTGAGAGATATGCAATCGTCCAAGGGCAAGGATCAGAAGTGGCATGCGCAGTTCAATTAAATATCGTAGACCGTCCAAAAAGTTCAGGACGAGTCCAAAAAAGATTTTCGGTCGTCTAAAGGCAAGCACGTTGTTATTTCCTTAAACATTTGTGAGGATCGTCCAACATTCAGGACGAAGCTCATTCAATACTTAGAAAGATAAAAGACAAGCAATTGGCAAAAAAATCTTTCATATATATCATTGGCAAAAGATTTACAGCTTAAGACTGAAGAGTTAAGGCCACAACGGCAGACAAGCCCAGAAACTTAGAAAAATAAACCTAAAGCTAGGTATCATCTTCAGCACGAGTTTCTTGGTCGTCTTCAGGGTTCTCCTCCTCAGCTGCAGCTTCGTCGTCGGAGTCAAGAAACTCTGGAGGTTCCTCGACGCATACCATAGCCTTATGGGCGCTCTGTTGATACTCCAGACGACGAACGAAGCTGGGGACCTCAGCTTCCTCAGCCAGCATCTCAAAGGCTTTGATGGCCCAACCCTTAGACGTTTCAACGACTTGAGCCAATCATTCCTTGGCATCGTCAAAAGCCGGGGCTGCCTCCCTCTCCAGACGGGCAGTCTTCGCCCTTAAGAGAATGTTCTCCCTTCTCAGTTCAACGGCGGCAAGGAGGGCCACATTTCTCTCACCCTTCAGATCAGCAGAGACAGCATTAATAATCATCTTCAGACGATCCAACTCCTTGTACAGATCGTTGATGGTAACAAGATAATTCTTGTTTTCTAATTCAAGGAGGGCTGACCTCTTCTCCAAAGCATCCAGGGATTGACGATGAAGGGTATTAACCATCTCAATGTCATGGATGGCCTTGTCGCCTGCCGTTGTAGCCAGGTGGACGAGCTTCTTATTCTCCTTTCTCAGCTCTCTGGCCCAATCTTCAGTAAGCATGCTGCGAGCAAAAAGCTGGAGCAATGAAAATAAAATGAGTCGTTAGACGAGAGACAAACACTAATTTTACAAGTATAAAACAAAACCAGTAGAAAATTATACCTCAGCAGCAAGCTGGGACATATAGCCAACATGCCCGGCAGACGCTCCCCTTAATCCTTTGATGTAGGATTCAGGGTAACATTTGAAGAGCTCCTGCTTAAGCCGATCCTTTTCTCCCGTGGACATTTTGGCAAAAGCAAGGGAAGACTCTTCGTCCGAGTCCATGGTGGGAGGAGCTGAGGGTAGAGCTGGGCCTTTGCCCTTATCTGAAAGAGGGGGAGAGTCAGTTATCTGGATGGGAAAGACGATGGCTTGTCTATTGGACGGACTCATAGACTGTCCGCCGACCCGCACCGTCCTAACTCTATTTGAGTAAAACGACTCACCAGACGAGATGGATGCCGTCCGTACAGCAAGGGGCATCTGGGAGACCAGCTTCGCTACCGAGCCGAAGCCCTGGATAGTTCTCGACAGTGCTCTCTCGCCTCCCAGCACCACCAAAGCCAAGGCTGACTTTGGTTAGACTTCGGCCGAGTCTGGTCTGACTTTGGCCGAGTCAGAAGGCAAAACGTCCAACTGACCAGCAAGGTCAGAATTTTCTCCTACTCCCCCACTCGGAGCGACAGCAGAAGGCCCCTCCTTAAGAGCTTTATCTTTAGGGGGAAGCATGGTCTTCTCTTCCACTCCCCCACTCGGAGTAGCTTTCTCTGTCTTCTTTCTTACAAAGCCCTTAGGCTTTTTGGCTTGAGGCTGGTCCGTGGCCGTTGTAGGCCTCTTCTTGGACGAAGATGACTTCCCAGGAGGGAGTTTGTTTGTAGGAGCATTTTTCTGCAAGAAAACAATCAAAGTTAAAATAACGGACATCCACAGATCAAAATCTAAATCAAATTGCAAGGCTTCAGACGAAAATCACCCAAAGAAGGAAGGCGTCTTAAAATGAACACCTCCTCTCCTAAGGGAACCTCGTCCGAACAAGATTCTGAATACAGACGAAGTTGATGCAAAGAAGGAAGTCGTCCCAAAATTGGACGGACTAACATGATTCCATCCAAGGATAGGAAATCAACTTTTCCTCCAGCTTCAGAACTTAAAACCTCTCAGACGAGTATGGCCCCAAGAAGGTGGCCGTCCTAGCATGGACGCTTTCCTTCCTCGGGCTATCCTCGTCCAAGGAAAGGTACTATAACTTGGACGAGTCCAAATGGTACTCGTCCAAAGACTACAAAATCTCTCAGACAAGTATGGCCCCAAGAAGGTGGCCGTCCTAGTATGGACGCTTTCCTTCTTCGGGCTATCCTCGTCCAGAGAAAGTTACGATTACTTGGACGAGTCCGAATGGTACTCGTCCAAAGACTTTAAAAATCTCAGACGAGTGGGACCCCATGAAGGTGGTCGTCCTTGCATGGACGCTTTCCTTCTTCGGGCAATCCTCGTCCAGAGAAAGTTACGATTACTTGGACGGGTCTGAATGGTACTCGTCCATAGACTTTAAAAATCTCGGACGAGAATGTCCCAAAGGTGAATGTCCATGCTCTGACGTTTTCCTTCTTTGGGTAATTCTCGTCCAAAGATTGGATGCCAATTCCGGACGAGCTAGAATGATCCTCGTCTTAAAAAAAAAAAAAAAATATATATATATATATATATATATATATATATATATATATATATATATATATATATATATATATATATATATATATATATATATATATATATATATATATATATATATATATATATATATATATATATATATATATAATTTACCAGTGTCTCAGCCCTCTTTTCGGCACTGCTTTTGGCATATTCCTTCCATAGATTTTCTGTGAATTTAGATAGGGCTGTTCATTTCGGATATCCGATCCGATCCGATCCGAAATTTCGGATATCCGAAAATTTCGGATCGGAGAAAATGCGATCCGTATCCGATCCGAAAAAATCGGGTATCCGAATTTTCGGATATCCGAAAATTTCGGATCGGATAATCGGATATCCGATCCGTTCTTTCTATATTTTTCATTGGGTGTGAAACTAAGTTCGTAGATACTTACTTTACCGTACATATACAAATATTTATATTAATACTCTTTTCTCATTATAGTGTACATTTTTTTCTGATTTTCTTGAGTTGTAGGATTGTTACAAAACCTCAATTTTAAATATTATATATCAGATTGCTCATTTTTTATAGGATACAATCCGCATTGGCATCTTTGAAGGACATAGTAGGATCTGTTAAAGAGAAATATGCAATGTAACTTGAGAATTCAATTCATAGAACAAAAATAAAGGTTGAAGAGAAAAGTTCAATTACAGTACAAAAGATTGAAGAGATAAATTGAGTTCAACATGCAAAGAACTCTAAGATCTCGAAATGAAGACCTCATCGACGGCCCGCACAACGGCGCTACACCTTGAGGAAGAGGAAAGGCCGGTGGGTGGTGGCCGACGTGATCGGGGAAGAGGGAGGGCCGAGGTAGCGAAGTGCGACGAGGAAGGTTAGTGATGTGCGATCGCGCAACAAGGGCGAAGAAGGCCGGTGGCCTGTTGGTCGATGGGCACCGTGGCGTGCCGGTGGCACGCGTGAGAGTGGGCTGGGACAATGGGGGGAAGTGGGCGGCTGGGAAGTGCTTCAATAGTTAGGTTATGTTTGCATTAAGGAATGAGGACACATGAAAATTGCAGTTTCTAAAATTTTAAGAAAAGAAAGTTTTATTATTTTAAAAAGTTTCGGATATTTCGGATATCCGAAATAAAAAATTTCCCGATCCGTATCCGATCCGAAATATTTCGGATATCCGATCCGAAATATCCGAAACTCAATAAAACGGATCGGATATCCGATTTTTCGGATCGGATCGACCGGATCGCGGATCGGATCGGCCGGATCGGATCATTATGAACAGCCCTAAATTTAGACATGCTTATGTCTCCCGTCCAAGAATCCTTGAGACGTGCTCTGGCCGAGTCTGCGGCAAAAAGACAAAAAATTGGTTAGTCTAATGAATTATGGACGATGAGTTTTACTTGGGGATTTGAATGGATACCTTTATCATCGGCTAACCGCAAGCCAGCGGCAACCAGGAAGTCGTTATTATAAAACATTTCCTTAAAGGGTATCCAGTTAGCTGGCCCTTTAAAGGATTTCTGGCCGGGCCTGGAGTACTTCTTTATTCTAAAGTACTCCACTACCTCCTCGTCATACTTGTCCTCCAGCTCCAACCAGGACTGCTTTCGTCCAGTATTTGTGACGGCTCGGTTATAGAAACAGTAGCTCTCCGTGGCCGAGTCGTTGGCCGCCCTTAG
>CANSZD010002918.1:11307500-11340000 GCA_947648045.1 Beta corolliflora | reverse complement strand
TAGAACCATCTTAACAGATCTCAGTATTATTATAAACTAGGGGATTGAATTTAAATTCAGTTCATAAGGAAAGGGATTACCTTATCTGCTTCCATAATCACTTGTGAAATATCTTCTACGAGTATAACTCTGGAATAAACAGTGAATAGTAGACTTATGAATAGTAAGCTCTGATACCAGTTTTGGGGTGAAGCGTTATTTTTAGAGAAGAGAGAATAGAGAAGAAATGTAGATAGAGGAAATGTGGAAGTTTTCTTAGGCAAGTGCCTTCTGATGATTTAGCCTCATCAGAGAACTCTTATTTATAAGCAAAGGATTACAACGGTTCGTACAAAATTTACATACTTTCGTTACAAACACTATTTGCTACAGTGAAAAGTGCTACATAAAAAAGTACCGTTCACTATTCACTATTCACATATTTTACATAACTTTGCCGCCTATCTTTTGTCGTCTACTTATGATAGCTTTACATATATCTCTCTATTTGATTACAGCTGTAAGGTTTATCTCTGTAGACAGGTGTTTTATTCTTGTTCGTTGTGCTCTATTGTCGTAGTAGATGCTGCTGTATTAGATGATTCAGCTTTGTCTTCATAACTGTCCATATCTTTAATTATAGGTACAGTCATTTGTTTAACTCCACACATTTTACATGAGTGGTTATTATTTTGCTGCATCCAACTGCAATATCTCTTCAAAGTATCTTCAGTTAGAAAATTCCTTGGTAAATACCGTGTAATCGGGCGCTTGATCTGGGTGGAGCAGGCTCCATACCCATGACTTAATAGTTTCGACCGTATCATGGCCATATGATTTGCTTTGAGAGATAATTAATGTGTTTAACTCTCTATGGTTTATCCAAACATAAGTCTTGACCATGTTAAGCAAGGCTTCATAAATTGCTTTTATCTTGACTCGCCCTCTTTTCCCCGAGGAGGTCCCGGTATCTCATTGTGGTTTAGTTCCGGGCCGTGCCTTAATCTCTTCGGGAAAGATAAAATTGGCTGTACATCCCATTTTAACAACCCTAATACATGGTTTTATCTCGGAGAAAGTAACTTCGCCTGGGGCGGTATAGCATCTTACAAAAATCATGGGAGATTTTGTAATATGCAAGTAACTTTTAGCTGCTTTATATAGATCAGGAATTGATGATAGCTCCTCTCCATTCAAGTGTATATACTGAATTAAGAAGGCCATAATCATAAGTTGCTTTGATTAACTTTGCATTGCAACCAGGCAACGCTATTAACTCGTTTATCCTTTTTAAAGGATTGGTTACATATCCACCTTCGATTTCTCCATGGCGGTCTTTTGTGGTTATTTCCGGAAATGTATTTAGTCTCGTTGGCAATAAGTAAGAAATTATCTATATATTTACGAACCGAAGGGTTCATAGTTTGTTTAGTTCCTAGGGTTAACTTTTCTTTGAAGGAGGTGGTATCCCGGTATAAGGCTTGGAAAATTTAGTTCGTTGATAACTGGAGTGGGGTTATAGGTTTGTAAGGACATACTTCGTTTGAAAGGAGGATTAACTTTTTTTGTTGTAATAATTCGGCTTTTATATTTTTGGCTAGTGCCAATATCTGCTTGCTCCTTACTAGGATTGCTTTGGAAGTGGTCGCTCTTTTCATAGAAGCAAATTCTTCCATTAACCGTTTGAGTCGTATCTTGAGCTCCCGATTTTCTATAATTAGTTGTTGAACTATGTCTTGAGAGATAGTCCGCAAAACAGTTTTCGTTAGTTTTTAGTAATTCGATATTAAACTCATACTTGGTTAATATCTCGCTATAATCCCGTTTATCTCCTTCCTCGTAATTGAATCCTCGCAATTTTTGGGTTAGCCAACTTTTAACAGTTCTATTATCCGTTACGATTATAAATTTACTATAAACTATGTAACATTCAAATTTTTTAATTCCATATTTTACTGCTTTTAACTCTTTTTTATTTATATCCCAATTGATTTCATTTGCTTTGAATGTTCCCGAGTGATATCGACAAACATATTCCTTTTTATCGTTTTTATATCTATACTTTAATATTGCTCCGTAACCATTATTAGTTTCACTAGCATCTGTTTCCACTATCCATGTAAATTCTTTGTCTTCATCGGGAAAACTTAGTTTTGGTAACTTTCGACTAATTCTTTAATTTTTTCTAAAGTCTTTGTGTCGGTAGCATTCCATCTAAAATCGTAGTCTTTCTTTAGTTTTTTAGTTAATGGTTCAAGATATTGTGATAGTTTAGGGATAAATTCTCTAACCCGATTAACTATTCCTAAGAACTTTTGTAATTCCTTTTTGTATTAATTTCTTGTTGAAACTCTATAATTTTTTGAGCTATATGGTCTTGCATTTTTATTCCAGCTTTATCTATTTCAAATCCTAAGAATTCAATCCGAGTTTTAAATAATTCCATTTTCTTTTTGCTTAAAACTATACCACTAGTTTTAATTATTTCTATAAACTTGTTCTAATAACTTATAATGTTCTTCTTGAGTTTTCGAATAGATTAGTATGTCATCAATATAGACTACACAATTTGATAATTGATTTAAATATTTATCCATAAATGCTTGGAATCTTCCCGGTGCATTTTTATATCCAAAAGGTAAAACATTCCATTCATAGAATCCGTTAGGGACTTTGAATGCTGTTAATTGTTTAGATTCTTCAGTTAGTTTTAATTGGTGAAAACCACTTTTACAATCAAATTTTGAAAAATAATTATATCCTTGTATTTGTCTCATTTTAAGTATTTTATTTGGTATGGGGTAATTGTATGTTATTGTTTTTTCGTTTAGGATTCTATAGTCGATAACCATTCTTGTTTTTCCTCTCTTTTGCTCGAATGATTGTTAACTATAAAAGCACCGCTACTATGTTTTGAATTACTTGGTCTAATTAGTTTTCCAGCTACTAATTCCGTTATATGCATCTTAAATTCTTTTTCATCTCTTTGAGTATTATTAAAAGGTTTTTGTGATATGATACTATTTTGGTCTTTTAATGTTATTTGTATTTCGTTTTATGCTTATGCCAATTTTCTAAAGGATTTTCGCTGCATAGTTCTTCTAACTTAGTTTTTAAAGGAGTAAGTTTATCTATATGTAATATTCCTATTTCTATTATGTCTAAATTGTTGATTCCTTTTTTGGTTTTCATTTTTTGGACTAGTTTATTCGCTTCTTCTCCTATTTTACAATTTTCCCATTCTATTGGTAATCTTTCTTTATTAGTAACTACTTTGGCTTTTAGTTTATGTTGACAAGGGGTAAACAAAGTAAGAAATTCTTTATCTATACTAAAGGGTTTATATTGGTTTAAGAAATTAGTTCCTAATATAATATCTTTTCCAATTAATTCAAAGCAATATACCTTAGGTATGACTAGTATTTTATCCCAAATTTGTATTTTTATATTCGTTTGATAAAGAGTAATTTTACTACTATTATTATTAAATCCGTTTATTTTAAAGGGAGTGTTTAATCTTTTCCATTTTGGTAAACAATTTTCTTTCATAATTGTTGTTTGAGCTCCTGTGTCTACCATTGGTGTATAATATCTACTTTTATAACCTTCAAAAATTATTTTTATAAGTATATAGATTAAATTACTCATCGTGATTAAGAATTATTAAGTCATTTTTCATTTTATATAACCTCTGTTCTAATATTTCTATGTCTCTAGTTTTCTCTTGTACTTTTTTAGAATATAATCGTATACTATCGTGATGACATCTTGCAATTCTAATGTAGTTTAACCTTAGATAAACCTTTTCTTCTTTTGCTATTTCTAACTGTTTTTGCAATTTTACTAGTTCAATTAAACAGGGAATAGTGTTATTCATTCATTGTTTTAGTTTTATATTGGGTTTGATTATATGTAAATTCAAAATAATCTTGGTTTAGTTTCCATGGTTTAACCTTTTCTAAGAAATCTTTTCCTAATACTATTTTGTTATTTAGGGTTATAACATATTCAATGTTTATATCTTGTAATGCAATCTTTGTTGTTAGGGTAATTAATCTATTAAAATTCTCATTGATGTTAAGAAATAGTTTTTCTAATGGAATATAATTATTTTCAATGTTGATGTCTATTTGTGCTGTTAGGTTTTTTGTTCCTATTTGTATAATTATATAATGTTCATATGATTTTAGTTGAATAGGTAGACCGTCGCTAAATGTCGTTTGGATCGAGAAATACTTAATCGTTTCTTTACTATTTCTAAATCTTCATAGTTTGGTTTTGAGTATAATTTTAATCCTTTTTCTATAGGTAAAATAAGATCTGTAAAAGGGGTATCTATAGTAATTGGTCTTAATTTATTTTTAGTATAAACCTCGATGTTGATCGGTTAATATATAAGCATTCTTACATTGTACTTGTCATAACTTTTGATCCATTAGTCATGTTTATTCCACTTAGCATCCAATATAATACTAATGCTTTTTCTATGTTTTGGTCGGTTAAACTTATAGAATAATTTGGTTTAATTATGAACCTTACTTTCGATAAATAAGATTTCCTTTTAGTTGTGCTATTATAGCTTGTTCTACTCGGTTCTTTTATTCTGTCATCGCCTAATTCTAATTCTAAGGGAGTATCTATTCCTTCTTTAAAACAGGCTTTTATTATTATTTCGATGGCTGCTAATTCTACAAATCTAAATGTAATTGGTTTATTTTTTAAGGTATTGTTAATTTTGGTTATTTCTTCATTTAACACTTCTTGTGTTATTAAAGGTACTCTAGTATTACCTTGTACTTGGGTTATATCTATAACATGTTCTCTATCTCGCTATAACTAAATATTCTTCCTTTTTTCTTTTAAAATATCTTGCTAAATTTGTGAAGTCAAATTTTTCTTATCTACTATTTTATCGGGTGACAAAGTAAATCCTTCATATTTTAATTCATTATATTTTTGCAAATCAAAAATAGCTCTTTGATTTCTATGTTGTTCCGTAATATCTTCATCATAGTCAACTTGTTGTAGTTCTTTATTCATCACTATCGGTTTCAGGTATTATCTTTTTCTTCATTACTTTCTTCATGACTTATTATTCCATTGATTTCATCATTATCCGTTTCATATTCGAGCACATATATTTCTTCATCCGGTGGTATATTGGTTTTACCTAATTCATATTCTCGCTATATGGAGCTCAATGAAATTTATATTTTTGCTATTTTTAGTATTATTTCTATTTGTCTTTGTTTTGCATTCTCTTGCTATATGACCTATCCGTCCACAATTGTAACATTTGCATCTTTTGGGGTTTTTAGCATATTTATAAATTTTTCTTTTAATAAAATAATTTCTATTTGATCTTTCCTTATTTCTATATTTACCATATGGTTTGAATCTTTTATATCGTCTTCGCATTAGTTTAGGTCTTTTTGCTTTATATCTTTTGTTTAATTTGTGACATCCAAATTTAGGTATTTCATATTTGTCACAACAATCACTTATTTTAGCTTGTTTTCTAAATGCCTTTTGGTTATTGATTTCAATACAATAATTTTTATACCATGTTTGTAGAAATGATATTTGTTCACCTAGAGTTCCCTGTTTTAGGTTCCGTATAATATGCTTCTTGTACCATAATGTTTATAGGTATTGGCAATTTTTCAAAATATAATTTCCGAAATACGACCTAGTTGTTCGGTGTTTCGGTTCCTAATTCATAATAATTCATTTGGAATGCACAATTATATTTGTTTAAATCTTCTGGACACATGGAACATATTTGCATATTATATAGTTGGGACTTACAGTATTCTTTCTTAGCTTCTGCATATTTTAAATCTGCATTTGGATTGCCAAATTCTCTTCGAATTATTTTTTCGTATTTTTTCAACATTTGTGTTGAATCTGTCATCTCTGTTCCTTCTATCTTAGTACTTCGTAATTCCGTTAATTCCGTAATTCCTATATTAGTTAAATAACTTTTTGCTATTCCCGTTATTGTGGCTTCAATATAATTAGCCGCACTAACCGGTATTTTTGCTTCGATTAATTTTGCGGTTATCCTAGATATCCAATTTTGTATGTCTATTTCAGCGTTTATAGAACAATCTAAATTTAAAGTTTCTCCTGATAGATTATCTCTTGGTATGTAGTCGTTTTCTATTCTACTTTGATATTTCCATATATAATCGTTATTTTTATACTTATAATCATATTTTTTCTTTTTAAAGGTTGGTTTATAGCTTCTATCAGTTTCCATATAATCATAATCTCCACATTTCCTCTATCTACTACGAGTATAGTTGGTATCAGAGCTTACTATTCATAAGTCTACTATTCACTGTTTATTCCAGAGTTATACTCGTAGAAGATATTTCACAAGTGATTATGGAAGCAGATAAGGTAATCCCTTTCCTTATGAACTGAATTTAAATTCAATCCCCTAGTTTATAATAATACCGAGATCTCGTTAAGATGGTTCTATAATTTCATATAGGATGTATGCTATCTTAATTATGCTTTCCCCGATTAAGTAAAATCATGTTTAGAAACCAAGAGACAATTGGTAGCAGGGAGCCCGTTTAGCCGTTGAGAATGAGAAGGCGTTGAAGGCGTGATGCATAAAACCTATGTGGTGAGGTTGAAAAACATGAATTTATTTAATTATGCTTAAGTGCTTAAGGGTTGTCAAAGCGGATTAGCAGTACTTATATGAAAGCTGATAGAATTGTTATTAACCGATTAAGGTTTATTATGAGCAAAAGGGATTGAGTCTTAAAAGGAAGTTCATAAAGAAACAGATTAATTACCTATTCACTTGTTTATTTGCTTAAATATTTTCCTCGATTATTTGCTTATCACATGAATTCTCTAATAACGAATGTTAAATTACGAATTGAATGGATAAATTATGCTTTACTATTTAAAATCAATAGTGTAAGAGGTCAAATAAAGAATTTCTCATCAGAGTCTAGAATATTTACTTGTACTTGTTATTTATTTGCTTATTTACTTATTATATCATGAAAACGCAAATACAAAACTGCAAAGAAAAAAATAGCAATTCGAGAATTATCATATAACCTTCGACTTAGAAATACAAATGAAAAAATAACACAATATCAAGACTATTTATATGAAGCATATCTATGGAAGGATATTGAGATGATGAATGCTATAAGAAAAGAAATACAAAGAAAACAACTTAAAACAAGAAAACTTATAGAAGATAGACAAGAACTTAGAGATTTACAAAATTCATTATACATATGAGTACTAAATCACAAATAAAAGAGGCTAGCAGACGAGTCAATCAGAATTATTTTATATCAACTATACAAGCCGATATAAAAAATTTAGAATTAAGAAATCAAAAACAAATAGCTATCATTAATAAAATACAAATATTAGACCGAGCAACATTAAATAATAATCGTAATCATGAAGAAATAGACAAAGAATTAAAACCTTTTGACAACCAAATAGACTTGCTAAATATACAAATAAAAGAACAGGAGGATATAGCTAACAAATTAACAGAAGATTATATTAATTATACTTTAGATAAAAAACCAACCCTATATGTATGAGTGAACTAGGAAAAGAAGAAAATTTTGGAGCTAATCTAAAAATAATTAATACAAATATTTTATTAATTATAAAAATACTAAACGAAAATAAAAATAAACCAGACAAACAAGAGTCTAGTAATACTAAGCTACCAATAGAATTAGAAGAACAAGGTTATGAAATATTAGGAAAAAGGATCACTAAAGAATATTCACGGTTATTTCCGAATTACTTTTAAGAAAGAAAATAGAAGTGGAATATGAACGAGTAATTAAACAAGAATAATGAATAAAAACGAAAAAACCATTGAAGAAGAAATTATTAGATATCCAGACGGTCCATTTAAAATACATAAGACTAATCAAAATAGACAATTTGCAGAAATTAGTAATGGCACATTTTATTTAATTAAAGATCGAAAACAAATGATACTAGAGAATGAACTTGATAGAGAAGGAAGACTAGCACTAGAAAATAATTTAGTGCAAATAACAAATATAGAAAGTAGCTACCAAGACAGTAAAACAATTAATGACATCTATAAAAAATTAGAAAAGTTAGACAGAAAGTATGATGAAAGAATGAGAAAAATAGAAGAATCTATTAAAATAATACATATTAATACCAAACAAATATTAGAGAAAGTCTACAGAGTAGAAAATAATTTTAATGAAGAGATACAAAATCTTACAATAGAATATAACAATAGGTTTGATAAAATAGAAGAACAGCTTATATGTAACATTAAAGAAAATACGAAATATCGAAATCCACGGATCGATAATGAGACCCTAAATAAAACTGCTATAGAAGCCTTAACTACGGACATTGAACGACTTGAAGTAAACAATATAAAGGTGTTGCAAGACAGTGATGAAACTTGTTCCGAACAATCCAAATCAAGAATTTAGATATTCAAATTATTTAGAAGCAGACTTTAACTCAGATAAAGATGAAGAAGTTAACGTACTTACGAAAGTCTACAGAGATGGAGATTATGATTATATGGAAACTGATAGAAGCTATAAACCAACCTTTAAAAAGAAAAAATATGATTATAAGTATAAAAATAACGATTATATATGGAAATATCGAAGTAGAATAGAAAACGACTACATACCAACAGATAATCTATCAGGAGAAACTTTAAATTTAGATTGTTCTATAAACGCTGAAATAGACATACAAAATTGGATATCTAGGATAACTGCAAAATTAATCGAAGCAAAAATACCAGTTAGTGCAGCGGCTAATTATATTGAAGCCACAATAACAGGAATAGCAAAAAGTTATTTAACTAATATAGGAATTACAGAATTAACAGAATTACGAAGTACTAAGATAGAAGGAACAGAGATGACAGATTCAACACAAATGTGGAAAAAATACGAAAAAATAATTCGAAGAGAATTTGGCAATCCAAATGCAGATTTAAAATATGCAGAAGCTAAGAAAGAATACTGTAAGTCCCAACTATATAATATGCAAATATGTTCCATGTGTCCAGAAGATTTAAACAAATATAATTGTGCATTCCAAATGAATTATTATGAATTAGGAACCGAAACACCTGAACAACTAGCTGTATTTCGGAAATTATATTTTGAAAAATTGCCAATACCTATAAACATTATGGTACAAGAAGCATATTATACAGAACCTAAAACAGGAACTCTAGGTGAACAAATATCATTTCTACAAACATGGTATAAAAATTATTGTATTGAAATCAATAACCAAAAGGCATTTAGAAAACAAGCTAAAATAAGTGACTGTTGTGACAAATATGAAATACCTAAATTTTGATGTCACAAATTAAACAAAAGATATAAAGCTAAAAGACCTAAACTAATGCGAAGACGATATAAAAGATTCAAACCATATGGTAAATATAGAAATAAGGAAAGATCAAATAGAAATTATTTTATTAAAAGAAAAATTTATAAATATGCTAAAAACCCCAAAAGATGCAAATGTTACAATTGTGGACAGATAGGTCATATAGCAAGAGAATGCAAAACAAAGACAAATAGAAATAATACTAAAAATAGCAAAAATATAAATTTCATTGAGCTCCATATAGCAGAATATGAATTAGGTAAAACCAATATACCACCAGATGAAGAAATATATGTGCTCGAATATGAAACAGATAATGATGAAATCAATGGAATAATAAGTCATGAAGAAAGTAATGAAGAAAAAGATAATACTGAAACTGATAGTGATGAATAAAGAACTACAACAAGTTGACTATGATGAAGATATTACGGAACAACATAGAAATCAAAGAGCTATTTTTGATTTGCAAAAATATAATTAAAATATGAAGGATTTACTTTGTCACCTGATAAAATAGTAGATAAGAAAAAATTTGACTTCACAAATTTAGCAAGATATTTTAAAAGAAAAAAGGAAGAATATTTAGTTATAGCAGATAGAGAACATGTTATAGATATAACCCAAGTACAAGGTAATACTAGAGTACCTTTAATAACACAAGAAGTGTTAAATGAAGAAATAACCAAAATTAACAATACCTTAAAAAATAAACCAATTACATTTAGATTTGTAGAATTAGCAGCCATCGAAATAATAATAAAAGCCTGTTTTAAAGAAGGAATAGATACTCCCTTAGAATTAGAATTAGCTGATGACAGAATAAAAGAACCAGTAGAACAAGCTATAATAGCACAACTAAAAGGAAATCTTATTTATCAGAAAGTAAGGTTCATAATTAAACCAAATTATTCTATAAGTTTAACTGACCAAAACATAGAAAAAGCATTAGTATTATATTGGATGCTAAGTGGAATAAACATGACTAATGGATCAAAAGTTATGACAGTACAATGTAAGAATGCTTATATATTAACCGATCAACATCAGGTTTATACTAAAAATAAATTAAGACCAATTACTATAGATACCCCTTTTACAGATCTTATTTTACCTATAGAAAAAGGATTAAAATTATACTCAAAACCAAACTATGAAGATTTAGAAATAGTAAAGAAACGATTAAGTATTTCTCGATCCAAACGACATTTAACTGACAGTCTACCTATTCAACTAAAATCATATGAACATTATATAATTATACAAATAGGAACAAAAAACCCTAACAAAGACAAATAGACATCAACATTGAAAATAATTATATTCCATTAGAAAAACTATTTCTTAACATCAATGAGAATTTTAATAGATTAATTACCCTAACAACAAAGATTGCATTACAAGATATAAACATTGAATATGTTATAACCCTAAATAACAAAATAGTATTAGGAAAAGATTTCTTAGAAAAGGTTAAACCATGGAAACTAAACCAAGATTATTTTGAATTTACATATAATCAAACCCAATATAAAACTAAAACAATGAATGAATAACACTATTCCCTGTTTAATTGAACTAGTAAAATTGCAAAAACAGTTAGAAATAGCAAAAGAAGAAAAGGTTTATCTAAGGTTAAACTACATTAGAATTGCAAGATGTCATCACGATAGTATACGATTATATTCTAAAAAAGTACAAGAGAAAACTAGAGACATAGAAATATTAGAACAGAGGTTATATAAAATGAAAAATGACTTAATAATTCTTAATCACGATGAGTAATTTAATCTATATACTTATAAAAATAATTTTTGAAGGTTATAAAAGTAGATATTATACACCAATGGTAGACACAGGAGCTCAAACAACAATTATGAAAGAAAATTGTTTACCAAAATGGAAAAGATTAAACACTCCCTTTAAAATAAACGGATTTAATAATAATAGTAGTAAAATTACTCTTTATCAAACGAATATAAAAATACAAATTTGGGATAAAATACTAGTCATACCTAAGGTATATTGCTTTGAATTAATTGGAAAAGATATTATATTAGGAACTAATTTCTTAAACCAATATAAACCCTTTAGTATAGATAAAGAATTTCTTACTTTGTTTACCCCTTGTCAACATAAACTAAAAGCCAAAGTAGTTACTAATAAAGAAAGATTACCAATAGAATGGGAAAATTGTAAAATAGGAGAAGAAGCGAATAAACTAGTCCAAAAAATGAAAACCAAAAAAGGAATCAACAATTTAGACATAATAGAAATAGGAATATTACATATAGATAAACTTACTCCTTTAAAAACTAAGTTAGAAGAACTATGCAGCGAAAATCCTTTAGAAAATTGGCATAAGCATAAAACTGAAATACAAATAACATTAAAAGACCAAAATAGTATCATATCACAAAAACCTTTTAATAATACTCAAAGAGATGAAAAAGAATTTAAGATGCATATAACAGAATTAGTAGCTGGAAAACTAATTAGACCAAGTAATTCAAAACATAGTAGCAGTGCTTTTATAGTTAACAATCATTCTGAGCAAAAGAGAGGAAAAACAAGAATGGTTATCGACTATAGAATCCTAAACGAAAAAACAATAACATACAATTACCCCATACCAAATAAAATACTTAAAATGAGACAAATACAAGGATATAATTATTTTTCAAAATTTGATTGTAAAAGTGGTTTTCACCAATTAAAACTAACTGAAGAATCTAAACAATTAACAAGATTCAAAGTCCCTAACGGATTCTATGAATGGAATGTTTTACCTTTTGGATATAAAAATGCACCAGGAAGATTCCAAGCATTTATGGATAAATATTTAAATCAATTATCAAATTGTGTAGTCTATATTGATGACATACTAATCTATTCGAAAACTCAAGAAGAACATTATAAGTTATTAGAACAGTTTATAGAAATAATTAAAACTAGTGGTATAGTTTTAAGCAAAAAGAAAATGGAATTATTTAAAACTCAGATTGAATTCTTAGGATTTGAAATAGATAAAGCTGGAATAAAAATGCAAGACCATATAGCTCAAAAAATTATAGAGTTTCAACAAGAAATTAATACAAAAAAGGAATTACAAAAGTTCTTAGGAATAGTTAATCAGGTTAGAGAATTTATCCCTAAACTATCACAATATACTGAACCATTAACTAAAAAACTAAAGAAAGACTACGATTTTAGATGGAATGCTACTGACACAAAGACTTTAGAAAAAATTAAAGAATTAGTCAGAAAGTTACCAAAACTAAGTTTTCCCGATGAAGACAAAGAATTTACATGGATAGTGGAAACAGATGCTAGTGAAACTAATAATGGTTACGGAGCAGTATTAAAGTATAGATATAAAAACGATAAAAAGGAATATGTTTGTCGATATCACTCAGGAACATTCAAAGCAAATGAAATCAATTGGGATATAAATAAAAAAGAGTTAAAAGCAGTAAAATATGGAATTAAAAAATTTGAATGTTACATAGTTTATAGTAAATTTATAATCAGAACAGATAATAGAACTGTTAAAAGTTGGCTAACCCAAAAATTGCAGGATTCAATTACGAGGAAGGAGATAAACAGGATTATAGCAGATATTAACCAGTATGAGTTTAATATCGAATTACTAAAAACTAACGAAAACTGTTTTGCGAGACTATCTCTCAAGACATAGTTCAACAACTAATTATAGAAAATCGGGAGCTCAAGATACAACTCAAACAGCTTAATGGAAGAATTTGCTTCTATGAAAAGAGCGAGCCACTTCCAAAGAATCCTAGTAAGGAGCAAGCGAGATATTGGCACTAGCCAAAAATATAAAAGCCGAATTATTACAACAAAAAAGTTAATCCTCCTTTCAAACGAAGTATGTCCTTACAAACCTATAACCCCACTCCGGTTATCAACGAACTAAATTTTCCAAGCCTTATACCGTATACCACCTCCTTCAAAGAAAAGTTAACCCTAGGAACTAAACAAACTATGAACCCTTCGGTTCGTAAATATATAGATAATTTCTTACTTATTGCCAACGGACTAAATACATTTCCGAAATAACCACAAAAGACCGCCATGGAGAAATCGAAGGTGGATATGTAACCAATCCTTTAAAAAGGATAAACGAGTTAATAGCGTTGCCTGGTTGCAATGCAAAGTTAATCAAAGCAGCTTATGATTATGGCCTTCTTAATTCAGTATATACACTGAATGGAGAGGAGCTATCATCAATTCCTGATCTATATAAAGCGGCTAAAAGTTACTTGCATATTACAAAATCTCCCATGATTTTTGTACGATGCTATACCGCCCCGGGCGAAGTTACTTTCTCCGAGATAAAACCATGTATTAGGGTTGTTAAAATGGGATGTACAACCAATTTTATCTTTCCCGAAGAGATTAAGGCACGACCCGAACTAAACCACAATGAGATACCGGACCTCCTCGGGAAAAGAGGGCGATCAAGATAAAAGCAATTTATGAAGCCTTGCTTAACATGGTCAAGACTTATGTTTGGATAAACCATAGAGAGTTAAACACATTAATTATCTCTCAAAGCAAATCATATGGCCATGATACGGTCGAAACTATTAAGTCATGGGTATGGAGCCTGCTCCACCCAGATCAAGCGCCAGTTACACGGTATTTACCAAGGAATTTTCTAACTGAAGATACTTTGAAGAGATATTGCGCTTGGATGCAGCAAAATAATAACCACTCATGTAAAATGTGTGGAGTTAAACAAATGACTCGTACCTATAATTGAAGATATGGACAGTTATGAAGACAAAGCTGAATCATCTAATACAAAGCGATCTACTACGGCAATAGAGCACAACGAACAAGAATAAAACACCTGTCTACGAGAGATAAACCTTACAGCTGTAATCAAATAGAGATATATATGTAAAGCTATCATAAGTAGACGACAAAAGATAGGCGGCAAAGTTATGTAAAATATGTGAATAGTGAATAGTGAACAGTACTTTTACTGTAGCACTTTTCACTATAGCAAATAGTGTTTGTAACAGTATGTAAATTTTGTACGAACCGTTGTAATCCTTTGCTTATAAATAAGAGTTCTCTGATGAGGCTAAATCATCAGAAGGCACTTGCCTAAGAAAACTTCCACATTTCCTCTATCTACATTTCTTCTCTATTCTCGCTTCTCTAAAAATACGCTTCACCCCAAAATTATTCACTGTTTATTCCAGAGTTATACTCGTAGAAGATATTTCACAAGTGATTATGGAAGCAGATAAGGTAATCCCTTTCCTTATGAACCGAATTTAAATTCGGTTCATAAGGAAAGGGATTACCTTATCTGCTTCCATAATCACTTGTGAAATATCTTCTACGAGTATAACTCTGGAATAAACAGTGAATAGTAGACTTATGAAATAAACTTTCCAAGCTTAATACCAGATACCACTTCTTTTAAGGAAAAATTAACCTTAGGTACCAAACAAACAATGATCCCTCAAGTTCGCCAATATATAGATTATTTCTTACTTATTGCCAATAGGCTAAATACCTTCCCAGAGATAACCACAAAAGACCGCCATGGAGAGATCGAAGGTGGATATGTTACTAACCCTTTAAAAAGGGTAAACGAGTTAATAGCGTTGCCTGGTTGCAATGCAAATTTAATCAAAGCAACTTATGATTATGGCCTTCTTAATTCAGTATATACACCTTGAATGGAGAGGAGCTATCATCAATTCCCGATCTATATAAAGCGACTAAAGTTACTTGCATATTACAAAATCTCCCATGATTTTTGTAAGATGCTATACCGCCCCAGGCGAAGTTACTTTCTCCGAGATAAAACCATGTATTAGGGTTGTTAAAATGGGATGTACAGCAAATTTTATCTTTCCCGAAGAAATTAAGGCACAGCCAGAATTAAATCGCAATGAGATACCAGACCTCCAATGTCTGGATAAATCATAGAGAGTTAAACACATTAATTATATCTCAAAGCAAATCATACGGCCATGATGCGGTCGAAACCATTAAGTCATGGATATGGAGCCTGCTCCACCCAGATCAAGCGCCAGTTACACGGTATTTACCAAGGAATTTTCTAACTGAAGATACTTTGAAGAGATATTGCAGTTGGATGCAACAAAATAATAACCACTCATGTAAGATGTGTGGAGCTAAGCAAATGACTCGGTACCAATAATCAAAGATATGGACAAATCATGAAGATAGAGTCGAATCATCTAACACCGCAAAGTATCAACTACGAGAGATAGAACACAACGTACCCAGAATAAAACATCTCGTCTACAAAGATAAGCACTGTAAAATAGAGGTATTTTATCATGTAACAGATAAACTTTGTAATAGTTACAACGGGACAAAAGTTAGGCGGCTAACGCGTAAAATATGTGAATAGTGAATAGTGAACAGTATTTTTACTGTAGCACTTTTCACTATAGCAAATAGTAATATGAATAGTTTTGTAAAATTGTACGGCACTTGTAATAACTTTGGCTATAAATAAGATCAGGTGGTGAAGCAAAGGATCATCAGCAAGCTTCTCACCATTCACTACTCTTCTTCCCTCTCTAACTTTTCTTCTCTGAAATAATAAACACGCTTCTCACCATAGTTGGTATCAGAGCTTACTATTCATAAGTCTACTATTCACTGTTTATTCCAGAGTTATACTCGTAGAAGATATTTCACAAGTGATTATGGAAGCAGATAAGGTAATCCCTTTCCTTATGAACTGAATTTAAATTCAATCCCCTAGTTTATAATAATACTAAGATCTGTTAAGATGATTCTATAATTTCATATAAGATGTATGCTATCTTAATTATGCTTTCCCCGATTAAGTAAAATCATGTTTAGAAACCAAGAGACAATTGGTAGCAGGAGCCCGTTTAGCCGTTGAGAATGAGAAGGCGTTGAGGGCGTGATGCATAAAACCTATGTGGTGAGGTTGAAAAACATGAATTTATTTAATTATGCTTAAGTGCTTAAGGGTTGTCAAAGCGGATTAGCAGTACTTATATGAAAGCTGATAGAATTGTTATTAACCGATTAAGGTTTATTATGAGCAAAAGGGATTGAGTCTTAAAAGGAAGTTCATAAAGAAACAGATTAATTACCTATTCACTTGTTTATTTGCTTAAATATTTTCCTGATTATTTGCTTATCACATGAATTCTCTAATAACGAATGTTAAATTACGAATTGAATGGATAAATTATGCTTTACTATTTAAAATCAATAGTGTAAGAGGTCAAATAAAGAATTTCTCATCAGAGTCTAGAATATTTACTTGTACTTGTTATTTATTTGCTTATTTACTTATTATATCATGAAAACGCAAATACAAAACTGCAAAGAAAAAATAGCAATTCGAGAATTATCATATAACCTTCGACTTAGAAATACAAATGAAAAAATAACACAATATCAAGACTATTTATATGAAGCATATCTAAGGAAGGATATTGAGATGATGAATGCTATAAGAAAAGAAATACAAAGAAAACAACTTAAAACAAGAAAACTTATAGAAGATAGACAAGAACTTAGAGATTTACAAAATTCATTATACATATGAGTACTAAATCACAAATAAAAGAGGCTAGCAGACGAGTCAATCAGAATTATTTTATATCAACTATACAAGCTGATATAAAAAATTTAAAATTAAGAAATCAAAAACAAATAGCTATCATTAATAAAATACAAATATTAGAACGAGCAACATTAAATAATAATCGTAATCCTGAAGAAATAGACAAAGAATTAAAACCTTTTGACAACCAAATAGACTTGCTAAATATACAAATAAAAGAACAGGAGGATATAGCTAACAAATTAACAGAAGATTATATTAATTATACTTTAGATAAAAAACCAACCCTATATGTATGAGTGAACTAGGAAAAGAAGAAAATTTTGGAGCTAATCTAAAAATAATTAATACTTGTATCTTGAGCTCCTGATTTTCTATAATAAGTTGTTGAACTATGTCTTGAGAGATAGTCTGCAAAACAGTTTTCGTTAGTTTTTAGTAATTCGATATTAAACTCATACTGGTTAATATCTGCTACAATCCTGTTTATCTCCTTCCTCGTAATTGAATCCTGCAATTTTTGGGTTAGCCAACTTTTAACAGTTCTATTATACGTTACGATTATAAATTTACTATAAACTATGTAACATTCAAATTTTTTAATTCCATATTTTACTGCTTTTAACTCCTTTTTATTTATATCACAATTGATTTCATTTGCTTTGAATGTTCCTGAGTGATATCGACAAACATATTCCTTTTTATCGTTTTTATATCTATACTTTAATACTGCTCCGTAACCATTATTAGTTTCACTAGCATCTGTTTCCACTATCCATGTAAATTCTTTGTCTTCATCGGGAAAACTTAGTTTTGGTAACTTTCTGACTAATTCTTTAATTTTTTCTCAAGTCTTTGTGTCAGTAGCATTCCATCTAAAATCGTAGTCTTTCTTTAGTTTTTTAGTTAATGGTTCAGTATATTGTGATAGTTTAGGGATAAATTCTCTAACCTGATTAACTATTCCTAAGAACTTTTGTAATTCCTTTTTTGTATTAATTTCTTGTTGAAACTCTATAATTTTTTGAGCTATATGGTCTTGCATTTTTATTCCAGCTTTATCTATTTCAAATCCTAAGAATTCAATCTGAGTTTTAAATAATTCCATTTTCATTTTACTTAAAACTATACCAGTAGTTTTAATTATTTCTATAAACTGTTCTAATAACTTATAATGTTCTTCTTGAGTTTTCGAATAGATAAGTATGTCATCAATGTAGACTACACAATTTGATAATTGATTTAAATATTTATCCATAAATGCTTGGAATCTTCCTGGGGCATTTTTATATCCAAAAGGTTATACATTCCATTCATAAAATCCATTAGGGACTTTGAATGCTGTTAATTGTTTAGATTCTTCAGTTAATTTTAATTGGTGAAAACCACTTTTACAATCAAACTTTGAAAAATAATTGTAACCTTGTATTTGCCTCATTTTAAGTATCTTATTTGGTATGGGGTAATTATATGTAATTGTTTTTTCATTTAGGATTCGATAATCTATAACCATTCGGGTTTTACCTCTTTTTTGTTCAGAGTGATTATTAACTATAAATGCACTGCTACTATGTTTTGAGTTACTTGGTCTAATTAATTGGCCGGCTAATAGTTCCGTTATATGCATTTTAAATTCCTTTTCATCTCTTTGGGTATTATTAAAGGGTTTTTGTGATATTATGCTGTTCGGGTCTTTTAATGTCATTTTTATTTCCGTTTTATGCTTATGCCAATTTTCTAATGGATTGTCACTACATAGTTCTTCTAATTGGTTTTTTAAAGGAGTAAGTTTATCTAAATGTAATATTCCTATTTCTATTATGTCAAGAGTGTTACTTTCTTTTTTAGTATGCATTTTTTGGACTATTTTTGCTTCTGTACCCATTGCACATTTTTCCCACTCTATTGGTAATCGTTCTTTATTAGTAACTACCTTGGCTTTTAACTTATGTCTACAAGGGGTAAACAGGGTAATAAATTCTTTATCTATACTAAATGGTTTATATTGGTTTAAGAAATTTGTTCCTAATATAATATCTTTTCCTATTAATTCAAAGCAATATACCTTAGGTATAAGTAAGATTTTATCCCAAATTTGTATTTTTACGTTAGTTTGGTAAAGTGTAATTTTACTACTATTATTATTAAATCCATTTATTCGGAATGGTGTACGTAGGGTTTTCCATTCTGGTAAACAATTTTCTTTCATTATTGTTGTTTGTGCTCCTGTATCTACCATTGGTGTATAATATCTACTTTTATAACCTTCAAAAATTATTTTTATAAGTATATAGATTAAATTACTCATCGTGATTAAGAATTACTAAGTCATTTTTCATTTTATATAATCTCTGTTCTAATATTTCTATGTCTCTAGTTTTCTCTTGTACCTTTTTAGAATATAATCGTATACTATCGTGATGACATCCTGCAATTCTAATGTAGTTTAACCTTTGACTTAGATAAACCTTTTCTTCTTTTGCTATTTCTAACTGTTTTTGCAATTTTACTAGTTCAATTAAACTGGGAATAGTGTTATTCATTCATTGTTTTAGTTTTATATTGGGTTTGATTATATGTAAATTCAAAATAATCTTGGTTTAGTTTCCATGGTTTAACCTTTTCTAAGAAATCTTTTCCTAATACTATTTTGTTATTTAGGGTTATAACATATTCAATGTTTATATCTTGTAATGCAATCTTTGTTGTTAGGGTAATTAATCTATTAAAATTCTCATTGATGTTAAGAAATAGTTTTTCTAATGGAATATAATTATTTTCAATGTTGATGTCTATTTGTGCTGTTAGGTTTTTTGTTAATATTTGTATAATTATATAATGTTCATATGATTTTAGTTGAATAGGTAGACTGTCAGTTAAATGTCGTTTGGATCGAGAAATACTTAATCGTTTCTTTACTATTTCTAAATCTTCATAGTTTGGTTTTGAATATAATTTTAATCCTTTTTCTATAGGTAAAATAAGATCTGTAAAAGGGGTATCTATAGTAATTGGTCTTAATTTATTTTTAGTATAAACCCGATGTTGATCGGTTAATATATAAGCATTCTTACATTGTACTGTCATAACTTTTGATCCATTAGTCATGTTTATTCCACTTAGCATCCAATATAACACTAATGCTTTTTCTATGTTTTGGTCGAGTTAAACTTATAGAATAATTTGGTTTAATTATGAACCTTACTTTCCGATAAATAAGATTTCCTTTTAGTTGTGCTATTATAGCTTGTTCTACTTTGGTTCTTTTATTCTGTCATCGGCTAATTCTAATTCTAAGGGAGTATCTATTCCTTCTTTAAAACAGGCTTTTATTATTATTTCGATGGCTGCTAATTCTACAAATCTAAATGTAATTGGTTTATTTTTTAAGGTATTGTTAATTTTGGTTATTTCTTCATTTAACACTTCTTGTGTTATTAAAGGTACTCTAGTATTACCTTGTACTTGGGTTATATCTATAACATGTTCTCTATCTGCTATAACTAAATATTCTTCCTTTTTTCTTTTAAAATATCTAGCTAAATTTGTGAAGTCAAATTTTTTCTTATCTACTATTTTATCGGGTGACAAGGTAAATCCTTCATATTTTAATTCATTATATTTTTGCAAATCAAAAATCGCTCTTTGATTTCTATGTTGTTCCGTAATATCTTCATCATAATCAACTTGTTGTAGTTCTTTATTCATCACTATCAGTTTCAGTATTATCTTTTTCTTCATTACTTTCTTCATGACTTATTATTCCACTGATTTCATCATTATCTGTTTCATATTCGAGCACATATATTTCTTCATCTGGTGGTATATTGGTTTTACCTAATTCATATTCTGCTTTATGGAGCTCAATGAAATTTATATTTTTGCTATTTTTAGTATTATTTCTATTTGTCTTTGTTTTGCATTCTCTTGCTATATGACCTATCTGTCCACAATTGTAACATTTGCATCTTTTGGGGTTTTTAGCATATTTGTAAATTTTTCTTTTAATAAAATAATTTCTATTTGATCTTTCTTTATTTCTATATTTACCATATGGTTTGAATTTTTTATATCGTCTTCGCATTAATTTAGGTCTTTTTGCTTTATATCTTTTGTTTAATTTGTGACATCCAAATTTAGGTATTTCATATTTGTCACAACAGTCACTTATTTTAGCTTGTTTTCTAAATGCCTTTTGGTTATTGATTTCAATACAATAATTTTTATACCATGTTTGTAGAAATGATATTTGTTCACCTAGAGTTCCTGTTTTAGGTTCTGTATAATATGCTTCTTGTACCATAATGTTTATAGGTATTGGCAATTTTTCAAAATATAATTTCCGAAATACAGCTAGTTGTTCAGGTGTTTCGGTTCCTAATTCATAATAATTCATTTGGAATGCACAATTATATTTGTTTAAATCTTCTGGACACATGGAACATATTTGCATATTATATAGTTGGGACTTACAGTATTCTTTCTTAGCTTCTGCATATTTTAAATCTGCATTTGGATTGCCAAATTCTCTTCGAATTATTTTTTCGTATTTTTTCAACATTTGTGTTGAATCTGTCATCTCTGTTCCTTCTATCTTAGTACTTCGTAATTCTGTTAATTCTGTAATTCCTATATTAGTTAAATAACTTTTTGCTATTCCTGTTATTGTGGCTTCAATATAATTAGCCGCTGCACTAACTGGTATTTTTGCTTCGATTAATTTTGCAGTTATCCTAGATATCCAATTTTGTATGTCTATTTCAGCGTTTATAGAACAATCTAAATTTAAAGTTTCTCCTGATAGATTATCTCTTGGTATGTAGTCGTTTTCTATTCTACTTCGATATTTCCATATATAATTGTTATTTTTATACTTATAATCATATTTTTTCTTTTTAAAGGTTGGTTTATAGCTTCTATCAGTTTCCATATAATCATAATCTCCATCTCTGTAGACTTTCGTAAGTACGTTAACTTCTTCATCTTTATCTGAGTTAAAGTCTGCTTCTAAATAATTTGAATATCTAAATTCTTGACTGGATTGTTCAGAACAAGTTTCATCACTGTCTTGCAACACATTTATATTGTTTACTTCAAGTCGTTCAATGTCCGTAGTTAAGGCTTCTATAGCAGTATTATTCAGGGTTTCGTTATCTGATCCGTGGATTTCTGATATTTCTGCATTTTCTTTAATGTTACATATAATCTGTTCTTCTATTTTGTCAAACCTATTGTTATATTCTATTGTAAGATTTTGTATCTCTTCATTAAAATTATTTTCTACTCTGTAGACTTTCTCTAATATTTGTTTGGTATTAATATGTATTATTTTAATAGATTCTTCTATTTTTCTCATTCTTTCATCATATTTTCTGTCTAACTTTTCTAATTTTTTATAGATGTCATTAATTGTTTTACTGTCTTGGTAGCTACTTTCTATATATGTATATGTATATATATATGTATATGTATATGTATATGTATATGTATATGTATATGTATATGTATATGTATATGTATATGTATATGTATATGTATATGTATATGTATATGTATATATATATATATATATATGTATATGTATATGTATATATATATATATATGTATATGTATATGTATATATATATATATATGTATATGTATATATATATATATATATATATATATATATATATATATATATATATATATATATATATATATATGTATTACAATCAACTAAACTCACTTCACGTGTTTTGAAACCCATTTTGGGTAAGTGAATGTCATTTCGTGCCGATTTCGGCTTTTCAAGCTCAATTAACTTAATTTCTCGCTTTTAGCCGCATGTAATGTCATGTTTAATTCTTATTAGTATATATATATATGTATTAAAATCAACTAAACTCGCTTCACATGTGTTGAAACCCATTTTAGGTAAGTGAATGTCATTTCTGGCCGATTTCGGCTTTTCAAGCTCAATTAACTTAATTTCTCGCTTTAGTCTCATTTTTAGTCATGTATAGTTCTTATTAGTATATGTATCACCATTAGAGTCACTTAAAGTTAGGTCCCATGATTTTAAAACCATTTCGAGTAGATGAATGTCGTTTAGGGCCCGAATTATGGCTTGTCTTGGGAAGGGGGGGCATGCATGGGGGGTCAAGGCGGCGAGAGGGTGGGGCATAGCAGGGGGCCGTAGGAGGTGGGGCATAGCAAGGGGGGGCTGCAGGGGGGTGGGCAGCAAGGGAGGGGGGCAGCAGGTTGGTCCGCAGGGGGGTAGAGAGGGTCTACAAAGTGGTGAGGCAAGCAAGGAGAGGGGGTCTGCGGGGGTTGGGGCGGCAAGGGGAGGGGGGGCGGCAGGTGGGGGCGGTGCAGAGTGAGGGGGCAGCAGGGGGGAGATTGGAAGGCAGCGGGGAGGGGGCAAGCAAGGGGGGAAGGCAGCGGAATAGTGTGTAGTTTACCATATATAGTTAATTATTCATGTTTTATAGTTAGTTAACGTTAAATTAACTAAAGTTTTGAAGTTTATCATTAATTGTAGTTTACCATTTTTTTTTTGTTAAATCTTGCGCGTTTCAATTTTTTTTTTTACATTTCAAGACTTTCAAACATGGTTCAAGATGATGTGATTGTGGACGAAGAAACCGATGATGATTATGATAAGTCGTCGGATGATGATGATGAGTATGATGAGGAGAAGGAGGAGGATAAAGGTTAACCAGAAAACATAGCGCATGATGAGGAAAAGCGCTTGCGTGATGAGGAACTTCGCTTGGTTGAAATGCATGAGAAGCTAGTCGATAATGCTTCCCCCATTGACAACAATGCTAGGGAAGATTACCCTACTGTTTCAAGCATCATTGTGCCACATAAAAATGCAGGGAATGAAGTTTATAGGACCACCAAAACTCCAAGCAATGTTGCAACAAAGAAACGGAAAGGAAGGGGTGCGACTAAGGGTTTGAATGTTAAGATGCATATGACCCTCGAGTATGATCATATAGGTCAACCTTGTGTTCAGAGACGTGCAAAGTATGGGCAGAATATTGGGTTTTGTGTGCGCAAACTCAACATTTTGGTCAAATGGAAAGATGTGCCCGAGGGAATGAAGAAATCATTATGGGAAGACACTTGTGTAAGTTTAATTTTTAACTCAATTACTTTAATGTCTCGCCTTTAGGCCATGTTAGATCATGGATAGTTGTGATTACAACATATATAACCATTAGAGTCAATTTAACTCCACTCATATGCTTTGAAACCCA
Organism: Beta corolliflora; assembly: GCA_947648045.1. Taxonomy (NCBI): domain Eukaryota; kingdom Viridiplantae; phylum Streptophyta; class Magnoliopsida; order Caryophyllales; family Amaranthaceae; genus Beta; species Beta corolliflora. Next base: position 11,315,738 of record CANSZD010002918.1, on the reverse strand, counting down.
TTTTGGGTAGATAAATGTCATTTTGGGTAAATGAAGGCCATTTCGGGCCGATTTTGGCTTTTGAAGTTCATTTTCCTTAATTTCCCGCATTTAGTCAAATGTTAGGTCATGAATAGTTGTAATAACAACATATATAAATATTAGAGTCAATTAAAGTCCAAGCATATGCTTTGAAACCCATTTTTGGTAGATAAATGTAATTTTGGGTAAATGAAGGCCATTTCGGGCCGATTTTTTCTTTTCATGTTCAATTTACTTAGTTTCCCGCATTTAGCCACATGTATAGGACATGTATAGAATTATTCTTTGTTCTCCACTAGGCGAACCCGCCGGGTTAACTCAACATAAAGAAAGCTTATTAGGTCAAAACTAAGGGAGTACTTACTAATAGCGAATGGCTAACAACTCTCCGCCTTTCTTAATAGAAGAGTAGCGAACATTTGGTAACTTCGTGCTGTAAGACGACAGTTTGGAAATGAAAGGCAATGTACTAAGAAAGCGCAACTCTATTAGCCCTTTATATGATATGGAAAAATCTGGAATAAGAAGAATCATCCTATAATTATTCGTATCTAAAAAGTCTCCCCCTCCCTTTGGTCCATTACCTTTCCAATAAGTCTTGGACCAAAGCTTTATCACCGTGCCCGCTTCTAGTAGCTAGTAGGTCTTCCCGGATCGGATAAGGCTTCGATAAAGAAGTGAATCAGTCCGAAATGCTGTGGATAGATAGTATTTATTATACCGCCGCACTCTTTATAGTCGCGACTGTTGTCATGGAAAAAAAAGAGATTTTCTGTCAAAGAATCATGCTTAACACACCCTATAGCGTAAAGGCATTCGAACCGCGTCTAAACTAAATTAAGGGGAAGGCCCGTATTCTCTCTTCTGCAGATACGCTATCCTTTCTGGCTATGCTATGGGGGGAAAGGAAGTGAGATCTACAGATTGATTTGATATTAGATGAGTGATCGTACTATGATCGTTCGGAAGACATGGCCCCACGCGCTACAGACAAGAATGAATTGTTATACGATCGGTAAACTATTTCTGCAGGCAGCCTATCAAATCGGATCACTTTTTTTTCCTGTCATGTTCATGTATTCGGTCTGGAATTGGAATGTTCCTGCACGACTCCCCTCTCCCCGTTCTACCGTCCAAAGTGGGCCGATCGTTCTAAGTTCATGGGTTGGGTCGGATAGGACCAGACCCAATCGGCTGGATCTGTGGAATCTGATACGGATCAGATCCAATCGGATATGATCGTAGCTTCGAGTTCGGAGTGCCGTACCGCGGCCGGACCGGAAAGGAGGGGGACAACGAACCTCCTGCCAAGAGGGAAAGGTTGCTTGCTAACTCTCAGCCACTTGTTAGAAGGAAGTGTAGCTTGATTGTCGAGGAGAAAGAAGGAAAAAAAAAAGAAGGCAGACAGGCTGTTCAATTTCATTTCCTCCTTTGGTAAGGATTGGCTTTAAGTGATAGGGGATGTGATTGGAATTCGTCGTTTTTTTTTTGTATCATCGAGACACCCGAAGGGCCGGCCATATGTACCTCGGGAGACCCGGCCCATTCAAATCAAAATAGAACGAGCACCTACGACTAAGAAGAATAGAATGTCGACCACAGGGTAAGATGATCTTACGAGGGCGAGTGACTGGCAAAGTCATTCAATTTTATCAACATGGCTGCAAGTGGACTAAGTTTATGTGTTTAAACTGACTACGACCAAAGTCGTGGCTACTTCAATCAAAAAACGGCGGTCCCCTATTCAAACCAAAAAAAGTACCTCACCTCACTTACGAAGAAGTAGTTGGAGCTGGGAACTAGGAGAGTTTGCTTTCATTTTCTCTTTCTAAGAGCGGTCTGATCAAATAAGGGATCAGACCCCTCCTCGTGTTCAAACTAGTCATTAATGGTCGGCTTAATTGGTATCCTTTCGGTATGCCTTGCGAACACTTTCTTTTTTAGTCTTTCATCTTCTCTAGAGAAGGGAAACTCGAACGGATAGAGCAGATGGTCCAACTACATAACTTTTTCTTTTTCATTACTTCCATGGTCGTGCCTTGTGGCACGGCAGCACCCGTACTATTGAAATGGTTCGTCAGTAGAGATGTTCCCACAGGTGCCCCTTTTTCCAATGGTACTTTAATTCCAATTCTTATCCCTTCATTCCTTCTTTTGGTTTATCTACGTTCCAGGAAATTCATACGCTCTATGAACGGAGTAAAAAGTGGAGTCTTGGTCAGAGCAAGTTGCCCTATTTTATTACCAGACATAATTGGGAGAAGCTCATCTGAAACTAGAGCTAGAAACGTCTTATTTCGTTTCGTTCCCATTCTTCATTTTATTCTCCCCGAATAGTTGTATTTTTTGCTTTGAAAATGACGAAACTCTGAAATTAGTAAACATGTATATTTAGGAGTTTTATATTTGTAGGATCAGTAACCAGATCATAGAAAAAAAATGGTAAAATAACTTAAACCATAAAAAGGCCCATGAAAAATTAGATCTTAATTTTGAGCAAATTCGAAAAGATATCACAAGATCTGAGACAAATAGCAAATAAACACATAATCTAACTAAAAAGAATTGAAATTTCCTGAAAATTGATGATTAGAGACAAATTGACAAACCCTTGAAATTCAAAGTAAAGTATCCAAAGACGCTGCTGGAAAAGTGGTGCGGATTGGACGGCGAGTTATAAACCTCGATGATGTCAAAGGAACGCATATTGTGTTCTTTTGTTGTTGGCTAGTGAGAGCGGTGAAAGAGGGGCGAATATTGTGTTCTTTCGTTGTCCGCCGGCGAGTAAGAGAGAGGGGGTTTAGAGAGTGATATAGAAAGATCAGAGAGATGGTGCGAGTGATTTTTAAAGGAAAGAATTCCTTTATTCGCTTACGATTTGTGTCGGTTAGGAACAAGAATCGACGCAAATCTTGGGCCAAACAATTTGGGCCTTTGCTTATTTGCGTTGAATGTTAGTCCTAATCCGATGCAAATCACTTATTTTTGCAACTGGGGACATCATTTGCGTTGGATTAAAGCCTCCAACCGACGCAAATGAAGTTTTTGCATCGGTTACTTTAATATCGATCCGACGTAAATACTGGGACATAAATCGTCCTTTTCTACTAGTGACTTATCATGAATAATTAATCGGGCTTTTAAAACTGGGCCTGGAATAATTAATAGACTTTAAGTTCTTAAAACGATTTTGGGCTTAGCTTTATTTTCATATTTCTCAACCTTTTGACCGGACCTACTAGGACGGCGATATGTTTTATTATTGGTTACTAAATGGGGAGACACGAGTATGTGTCTACATCTAGTATAGGGTAGTTTTTAGCATAGTTCTCATGTACACCAGATAATCATCTGGTGACTTTTCTCCAATTGTCGAAGTTTATGATGGAGGAATCTTGTTTTCCACCCTGACTCTTTACAATTTTCCAACCTGACTATTTATCTTTGTTTGCACATGTACTCGGATTTGATAAAATAGAAGTTGTTCTTTTTTTATTGTCAGTTCCTTTTCAATTTCTCTTGCTAAGTACTATTTTCGATCAATTTAATCCTAAGAATTATTCGTATATTAGTGAGGCCTTGTTGAAGGTCAATAACCCCATGGGCATACGCCCAACTCTAACCCCAAGCAATAGGGTGTGAATCGTTGTTGGTAATTCTTGCTCCAACACCATCCAAGTAAGCTTCTTTTGTCTTCTTTAGGGTGATTTATAGTTTTGGCCATTCTGGAATTCAATTTAGGACATATCAAAATTAGTGTTACGCAAAGCCAAAAATATAAATCACCGTTTCGATTTTCATAAGTTAAGTAGGCAAGCTTGACACTAGTCATGGCAACGAGGTTAGATAGGGTCAGATTATACAAACTCTATATCCAACCCATCTTTATTCAAAAATTATATGTAACATATCGGATTTGGAACTTGATTTTATTTCATCACATTTATATCGGATTGTTTTGCTTTAAAACTCTTTTCCAACTTAGTTTTTATTTGTAAATCCCTTAACCAACCAAAAAACAAAAAATGGGGAAACTTATTTTCCTATAAAACATTTTTCTCCAAAACAAACGGAGTTTTACTTGTTGATCATTCTACTGTCACGATGTGACCCCATTTTGGAAAACTATGCACAATATTGTTGATTACACTGAAATTCTTTTAGCCAACAAATAATCCATTCAATTAGCAATACACGACTACTAGTAGTGGAAGTTCGGTGCAAAGAGCAATATATTCCTTTTTTTTTTTTCTGGTATCAAAGGTTCATGGTATGTGGGTATAAAACAATCTTTGTCGCCAAGATTTCCTGTTATATATAATTCCAAACATTATAGAAAAAGGAAAGACTTCCTTAGATTGCACGAAAAATAATAGAAAAATGCAGGAAAAAAATATTTAAAAAGTTAGTTTCTTATGCTTTTCCTTAGACTTCCTTTCTTATAAACCTAACTAAAGAACACAAATGGGTGTCGTTATCTAGAGGAATTCCCTTGTTGACTCTTAAATGAAGTTTGAAGCTTCAGGAAAATTACTTCTATTGATTTGAAAAATTATATGAAATTGATTGTAGAAAAAGGAAAACTTGTATATTTGTAATTAAGTTTTAAGTGACGTGGACTAACCATTACGAAATTGAATACTTAACAACTTAATCTCCAAAAGAATAAGTTACCCCCAATAAAACAACGTTACCGAGTATTCCTGATAAATTATTGCTTATGAGTCTGCCTAATCATACCATCTGCAAAAATTAAAATGAATGGTATGTTAATTGCTTAGTGTAACAAGTTTTCCATTAAAATAATTGCGTAGTGTAACAAGTTTTCCATTTTTCATTTTCCCCAAATACTAGTAAAAGAATGATCTTGGAACCACAAATAATAAATTTCAGGATTTGATCATTCGTACTCATGAGTTTCAGTTTTGTTTCAGCATTTTCCAAATCAAGTTATATGAATTGTATGATGAAATTAAAAGTCATATTTATATTAATGATGTTAAATTTGAATAACGGAAGCTACTTTATTTGATTTCCCTATTTAATATTTTTGGTTTATTGAAAAACCTCAAAACTCCAAAGAGATAACCATCCGAAACAATTGCTTAGGGTCCGTTCGGTATTACTGTGGTTTTCTGTTTTTTGGTTTTTTAATTTTCAAAGTCATATGATATATGTCCTATAATAAATAAAAAATTAGTCAAATTTATTGGGAACATGATGATTTTGAAAACTGACAAAAAGTGAAAACCACTTTTTCTGGTTTCCTGTTTTTGGTTTTTAGTTTTCAAAAAAACTGAAAACTGAAAACAAAAAACGATAACGAATGGGCCCTTAGCTTTTTTGTTGTCATTGGTTAAAATAAATGATTAGTAGAATTATGACTGATTTTAAGCTTATTCCATAATCTATATAAATAAATCATACTTCCTCTGTTTTTCTAGCTGGACCATTTATTTTTTGCAAAAATTTTAAGAAAAAAGAAGACAGAAGGAAACTGGACCCCTTTGCCCATCTAATTGGTTCTCTTGTCAGAGGTGCAACTAAAAGATAGTTGCCCAAAATAGCAAATGGTGCAACTAAGAAAACAGAAGAAGTTAAACTTTTAAAACATGAACCCAAAACCTATAGGTAGCAGATGAATCCAAACTTTATCTCCATTTGGTTCGTTGATAAACTTTTTATAAATAAATTAATTCAATTTTCACAACACAACTTATTTTTGGGGCAAGAAGAAGACCCATCCCAGGAAAGGAGAATAAGGAAAAATCCTCCATATACAACATTGTTGTTAAAATCCCGATCCGAATCTTACGATCCTACGATTCTACGATCCGGAAGGACCTCACCGATCCCGATCCTACGTAGGATCTTAATTTTGTAGGATCTTTCGATCCTACCCAACCACAAAAAATCACATGGTAGGATCTTAATACGATTCTACGATCCTACGACTCTACGATCCGATCCTATCGCAAAAAAAATTATTAAGTAATTTCACATATTATATTTCTCCTATTAGATTTTGGTTGCATGTTACTTCAATTTTATAGTATTGAAAAAATATCACCATTTGTTAATTAAATAAGTCATTATTAATTTGTGTAAATTTTTAACATGAGTTTCTCACCATATTCTAGCATGATTATATCTATTTCACTGAATTGTAGGATCTTACGATCCTACGATCCGATCCCATCGATTCGATCCTACCAAACCCTACGATCCAAAGTAGGATCCCGATCCTGATAACATTGATATACAATGATCTTGACGAGATTTGATCCCTGATCTTCCGCTTGCAAGTCGGAGAGCTAGCCAACTACTCTCGCCCACTATTTCAATTTTGTTTTTCACAACACATACAAAATAAATTCCTATTTTCGAAAGAGAAATACCACATTTCCTATGGTAAGCTACATCTTCTTTCGTTACCTTTGTCCTGTTCCCTCCCCTTTACGTCTTTATATCTTTCTTTTCAATGAAGACATGAACAATATCAAGTAGATATTTGAAGCTGATTTTTGTTGGATTGTTATTAGTTTGTTTCATTGCCATAAATTTATACCGAAAGTAAAATTTATAGTAAAAGAAGAGTAAGTTTTACGGTCAAATCTGGGTCTTCGACTCCATAATTACAATATAATAGATCATAATTGAATTTGATTAACTCAAATTGTATTCCAGATTTTTTAAAAAAGAACTTATTGAGATACTTATGACTTTCTATTAATAAAACTTATGTTATTGCTAAAAAATTAAATTTGTAGAAATTTAAGAAAACTAGAAAATTATGTACCATTTGGTTGATAAACTTCCATAAATTTTATTGTTTGGGAATACCCTACGTCCTACAAACTGGAGGAGAAATATAATTTATGTGGTCTCCATCATTGGGTAAGTAGATATTTTTTATAGTAAATTTTCTTTCTACATTATATCACACAACTTTCTACATTTTCTAGAAGATGCAACTTTATTAATATATGTCATGGAAACATTGTACTCCCCTTATATCTTATTAATTTACTCACTTCACATTGAGGGAGAACCAAAGAGAAAGTACAAAAGTATTAAAGAAAAAGTGAAAAGGTGGAGAGAGAAACAGAAAAGTGAGAGAGAGAAATTAAAAAGCGGGTTAAAATATCAAAAAGTGCATGACATGGGTAGAAAAAGAGGAGAAAGTGGAAGGGATATGTTACCTGTTACCAAGAATAGAAAAAACAACCGTATGTACATTAAAAAGAAACAAACCAAAAAAGAAATTGTGTTGATTAAAAAGAAAAGGAGGGAGTAGAAAACTTCAACCTAGACCAAGACATGGGCCGGGCGGGCCTGTTCACGGGCTCCGCCCGCGGGCTTGGGGAAATTTTCAGAATTTTGTCCACGGCCCGGCCAAGGCCCATGGGCCGGGCTCATGCCTTCTGCGGGCTTGGCCCGTGTTTTATGTTGTTTTTTTGGATTCTTGGTAGTTTTAGGCTAAAAAACAAAGTAGGAACGGACCATATAGGCGGGCTCGTGCCGGGGCGGGCCTAAAATAAATTTTCTTGACCGTGGATGGCCCACGGCCCACGTAGCGGACAACGGGCCGGACCTCAAGCGGGCTCGTGCCGGGCCGGGCTGGTCCGTGTGCTGACCCGTCCCATGTCCACCTCTACTTCAACCAAACAAGCACTTTTCTTGAGAATAAAAATCAATTTTAATTAGTCTTTTAGACCGAACAAAAACTAGGGCAAAATAGAACTCTGATACACAAAAGTTTTACGTATAGCCAACCATTTAAACAAAGTTGAACTATGACTTTTGGATGAATGATAAAGTCAAATAAACAAATTGGAGTTAAAGAAAACCACTTGAATAGTGAAATATGCGACATGTTAGTGACCACGCACCTACGCAAGTAACTGTCACTTGCCTACACAAGTACCTTTACAAAGTTATGGTCGGCAGTGAGTTTCCGGCAAATTAAAGATTATTAACAGTGACATGTTTTTCATATGGATGTCTCTTTCACCGTGTTTCATCCGTCAAGTAACAGGGGCCTCCTTTTGTTTTAAAAGTAAACTGATAATAATCATTATGAGTTTGTTACATACAACCAAAAAAACCAACTGAGAATTCTACATTTGCTACGTAGGGATTGTCAGCTTGCCATGTTTAACTTGTACGTAGGCCCTGTTCTTTTGGACTTATTTTCAGCAAAAATAAGTAAAAATA